>CM031233.1:273396199-273866199 GCA_018340775.1 Taxus wallichiana var. yunnanensis | reverse complement strand
TTATAGTCGCCCCTAAATCGATTAACTTTATTTGCACAAAGTATAAATCGTCGATGATTTATTTACTCTCTTGGTGGCGGAGATGTAACAAACCTATCTACCCTTAATCATGAAAAAATGGTACATAGATGCAAGTGTTACTTCCATTGGTTCAATACATCCTTAGGAAACTATTTGGTTTGGGATAACAACTATTAAATTGTGTTTAATCTTTAACTAACATTTCAAGAAAAAATGTCCCAATTTTTATCGGCCATTTGGATGGGTTATTTTGGGTCATGAAATCATAGGCACAACATAACCAAATCAAAAAAAAAATCTACCCCCTCATACCGACTATCACCAACCTCTATCCAAGGAAGAGTTGCGATGACACTACCCCAACCATTCACTATGGCTAAAGACCCTTCTTGACATGTTCCTCTCGTGTCATGATGAAATCAATTTTTGTTGGTAGCATACCAATTGGGGCCATTTATACGATAATTTTCATGCCCTTTGATATTTTTCATATACCTTCCTCATTGGCAAAAAAATTGGCCATGAAGCCATTACTTGAGAAAGGATAGATTAGGCTATCAAGGCACATGACAAAGCCCAACAACATGATCAGCATGAAGCAGTTCATCAAGCTAATGAATACCTTAAAATATAGAATGACCACTTCTGATCAATCCAAATTTGATAAATATAATCTTGATACAACCAATAATTTGATTGCTAATGTTATCAACACCTCATATCTCTCTACTAGTGCCTTTAGTGACAATGTAACATTCCTATTTTAAGACACAAGGGATTTTTTTTTCTTGTACACAATGTTCTCTATTCTAAATAAAACATCATTTAGAATACACATTCCATGCCAATCAATCTCATAAATGAGATAACTATATCTTAATTGTAATGACTCGGTAAATTACCGATCTCTCATTTCATGACTCGGTTACTAACCGATCTCTCATGTTTGTCTTAAAGTATAGAATACTTTATGTATACTACATATACTTGGTTTTCCTACCCTATTCGTACTGAGTGATCTGTTTAAATAACCTATCTGAATATTTGTTACCAATATTCATCTGACATCACGTTTCTTTAAACTAGGTGACATAGGACAATGCAACCAGCAACTTGCGATACTTTGGCCAAAGATTTTCAACATACTATTCATGTTACTATTCCTAGACGACATACTCGTCAATTTAGAATACGTCCTTCACCTCACTCTACTGTTATCTAGAATGGTCTTTATTGACTTTTCAGTCCACTTGCCCAAGGTTTGACCCTAACCCAAGTTAGCGACATAATTTGTTATAGGAGATGCTCACGATGACTTAGGGTATATGGGCATACTTGACCGACCTAAGTCAACCGAATGTGCCAAGGTACCCTGGGTCATAGAAATCTACTTCCTATTCTAATCATGCTACTAACTTGACCTAGAGAGAAACTAAGTTCAAGTCCAGATGTGTGTAGATCTAGATGAACAAATTTGGAAGGGTGTTACCACATGTCAACTGCAACATTGTATCCTCAAGAAGCCCTTAGTCTTCTCGAAGGTACAGTCATGCAGTTGGTATGTGCCAACATCCGTTAGAACTGCTTCATCACAATGTACATACCCCTTGGTGGTCATTAATTCATAATTAAATTTGGATTAAGATTCAGATTGCAGCAACCATGCATAACCCTAATTCCAACATTCATTAAGTTCTTTATCCATAATTAATCTGATTAATATTAATAACTTCATTAACTCATGATTGCATTTATGTTCATTAACTCGACATAACAAGTAGTTATCCCAAAAACAGGGCAACAAACATCAAACGGTTAATTTTAATGCAACTTAGCTATCCAAAGAAGGTGTATCATCCACCTAGGTTCAACTAGAGTTTACTTCATATAAAATGAAGTACAAAGATTAATGATCATAACCACCATTCCTTTTATTTTTCATTCTTTTGAGAGAGGAAGAGTCTTCCTCTACATGATTAAATGTTAGGGTTAACATAACCTTTTTATCATTCACAACTCATATAGTTTAATTGTATGTCCAATACATATTTCATTATTATACTATAATTGTTTAGATAGAGAATGACATCTTATGCAACTTAACAAGTTACACCTTAGTAAGGGAGATTGAACTATTCCCTTATTCCAACTTATTAAATCATAATAGTAATAGGTATACAAACAGATATAAAGAATATCGACAAGATAGCATTACTATTTCCTTCATACAAAGTACAAGAGAATTTACACCATAATTTGGAGTCAGTCTCCAAACCTTTCAATTCATCATGATAAAATATACACTTTACAAGACTATGCATTTTAGGCATACTGCATATCAATCAACATTAAGATCATAGAAGAATACAACTTTTATTTTTCAATACAACTCAAGAATGAATCAAAATTCTTTACAAAAGAGCTAGACTTTAAATCAGCCAATACATCATAAAAAAATTTGCCTTCTTTTATCACTTACAAAGTCCATCTGCAAAAATTGCTAGCACGGGTCAGTTCATTGAACTGAGCATGATAAGCACTAAGCATTAAAACAAAGTGCATTCCACTAATTGTTCCATTAAAACAACTCGCTTTAATGAAATAATTAATATATCATACCAATAAGCATAAGTAATAACAACCATAAAAGAAGTACAAATAATAAGTCTGAATTCACTTTTAAGAAAAGAGCATAATATAATTAGTAACTACTACATTATATCATATAAGAATTGACCCAATCAATTACTTATTTAAAACAAATAACAAATCTTGTCGTCTAATTATTTCATAATTCTTTCTGAATTGAAATACAAAATTTAACTTTACTATGTAACAAAAAGAGTTACTTTCAGAACCAAAAACCTTATTTTCGTCTTTTTTACCAAGTTTCTAGAATCATGTACAGACAAATTCATTTCAGCATAGTACATATTTAGGATGATTCATCCTACAACTTAAATAAATAAGAAGAAGAATCAATACAAACTATCCACGATTCACCATTCATCTAAGAGATAGAAATCAGGTTCAGAAAGTACATAACCGATTACCTACATAACTACATCAATCAAGGAAACCAATAAAAGGATTCACCATTTAAGAGACAACATCTGATAACAAGAATCCCAAACCAATCCGAGAAGGGAGAGAATCAAAACAATCATCATCCTACTTACAAGAAGTAAGTATATTCTACATTATAGAAGATATCATTCAGAGATTTGAAACCATACGTTCCAAAAATCAAAGCAATACTTACACAAGGATTATCTCTTACTCATGTCCATCCAGGGAAGAGTTCATAATATTATTGAGTGCACAGAAAGGAGTCCATCCGAAAACAATATCCTAATGATGCATGACTCATTCATTCAAAACAATCAGACTAGAAATGATTACGTTTTCCTTTCTACAGGATAGACTCAGCTACACACTTCCCGAATTGACACGACCATTGATTCTATACAAGTTAGCTGAGATCAAGAAATATCTAACGGGACGAATTGGTTTTCTAAGAACCAAAATGACAGTCCCAAAGTTTCCTGAACATACAACTATTCCCATGAACTTTCCACAGCCAACTAGTAACAAGTTAAACTAAACAATCCACAAGGAAGTTTCTATTTCTAAAGAGTGAGTTCACACTACTTCATACAAGATAGAAAGGGTAGAAAACCGAACTCAAGAAGTCGACATGCCTAAGATAGTAATCACTCTACAACATGGAAGAGAGTCGATCTACAGAGAAGTTCAAACAAAAGAACTTAACTTTACAAAAGTTAAAGGAAACTCAATAGAAAGGATCCGATCCTAGGATTCATTCACCATTGTTTCATCAATAGAATTCCAAATCCCATTTAAAACCCAAAAGTTCTTTTGATAGTTCCCAAAAGAGAATACAAAACCAAACACAAATTTTATAGAAAACAATACTTCTATTTTTCCTTATGAATTCAAACCTTATCGGAACAACAATATCAACACTAACCCAATTCATATACAAATAGAAATCTAGGACGCAAATAATGCCAAAATCCATATTCATCTATTCAGCATTGTTTAAACACAAGTTCGAGTTCATACTGAAGAGAAAAGTATACAGTTCAGTCTCGAAGTAGAAGTATAAAATCTTAGCAAAACAAGATACAATTTTCAAGAGTATTCAACTCCTTTCTCTTTTAAAAACCCAAAATCCATTCAAATGGATCTAAAAGAGAATACCAAAACCCAACACTAAGTATTAAGTCAAATAAAGTTTCAACAATCGCCACTTATTCAAACTGTAACAAAAATCCCAACTATAATAACTTTCACAGCGCCATCTTAGCACGTAAAGATTGAGGTAGATAATTATAGTGCAAAGAAGGGTAATTGTTCCAGTTAGATTTCATACAAGTTGAAGTACGAAACACAACTCTACCAACTACTTCAAAAATCCATTATCGATTGCTTCTAAATGAGCTCGAATTCATACCGAAGGGTAAGTAAACAATATAGTCTCGAACTAGAGGTTCTATATCCTCACAACAAGATACAGTTACATAAAAGGTCATGCACCCTTCTCTCAAAACAATCAAAGACTTTAGATAAAAACTAGACATGGGTTACCCAAAACAAAGGAAAACATAATATCCTCAAACGTTTTCACGCCATTACATGTTCAAAGTAAATTGTACAATCCGATACAAGAGTACTACAACTTCTTCAAACTCAAAGATGCATCAAAGAGAAGATTTCATAAGAGACTACCAGTTCAGACTCAACCATAAACCAACTACTCAAGATATTTTTGAGTAGACAGTCCCAAATGCGAGTTCAAAACAAAACACAAAAGCCTCGAAAGTTCCATATTAATTTCAACATTGAACTTGATCAAAGAGAGAACAACCCAAAAATAATATTATCATACAATGGATTCATGTCCAAAAATCATAGAGATTCTATCAAAATGAAGTAAATAACCAAAACAAGAAAAATAACCATATATCTCAAGAGAGCAGAGTTATTTTAATGAAACATTTAGAGGAAAACAATAAATCTTAATGGATAGAGCCTATCATGCATGATAGTGCTTTTTCCAATTCGAAGGATACTTCTAGCCGATCTTTTAACTCTTCTTCTCCTCCAAGAAAGATCAACAACCAAACATCTCTTTCTCTAATGCCTCATATACTTTCCTTGAATCGAAAATAGACCAAAGAAACCAAAAATAGCCACAAAGTGAAAATCAAACTACTGGTTCAAAGAACTAGATAGCTCCATGCAGAGAAAAAATCACAAAGCATGCAAGACCAAACAACCTCCAACAAATCCACCCTCATTGTTTCCAAGATGGTTTCTCACAAAAATCAAGATTCATTAATGCCATTACTCCCCAATCTCCCACCTATCTCTCCTTGCCACCGCCTCCCAAAATTGGCGAATGTTATTTCAACCTCTGCATGCATTTCTAATTTTAACTATGATTCCATGTAAGCTTCCACCAAGTTTACATGTCTCTGCCAAAACTGGTAGTACTTCCTATTAATTTGAAAATAAAATCAAATAAATTCCTTTGGAACCATCGCCAACTTGCCATACGACCCTTAGGTCCCTTTCATTAGTTTAGGATAGATTTCCATAACTTAGGTTATGACCTTAGGTTAGTTTAGAAAGTAATTACCTTAGGTTTATAAACATTTCCTTAGGTAATTTTCCAACTTAAGATAGGTTATAATTCAAACCAATTTAGTAGTAGGTAATAGGTTAAGAGTATACCTAGCATCACCTTAGGTTTTTCCCATCCCAACATAGAACATGAAGCTTAGGATATATTTTCACCCGTATAAGTAGACATAGCTAGGAAGTAGGTACATTTACCTTAGTTTAGAATACCATTAGGATAGATCTCATAGGTTTAGGACTTAGATTCCCTTCTTATTCATGAAAGATGATTCATTCCACTTAACATTGTTAAATGTCCTAAAGAGATCAATCTGAAAGATTCAAACGTAAAACATACAACAGAATGCAGGCACAATCTTACAAGACCATAAAGAATTCGTAAACATACAAAAGTTCAGTCCATTACGTCTCTCAACCTATGAATGTTAGTTTACCATTCAGACTAGGTAAGGATATTTAAAACATTCCTTGGATCAATGGAATTGATCCAAGGATGAGTCAGTTAATAGAGATAAGTTTTCAACCATCATAACCAAATTACAACTCACCTATCTGAAGTGAAAATGGATTATTGCAAGCATCAACATTTTAGTCTAATGAATCCAAGAGAAGAAATGATTTATCCTTGGCAAGCATGATTTTCAACAAGCAAAAGGAGCACACCGCATCAAGAAAATCACATGTCAACGCTTACAATGCAAAAGAGAAATATCAGCTTTTTCAAAGGTGTTACATACTTCCCTCTAAAAAGAATCATCATCTCGATGATTATCTTATTTTGACCATTGCATTAAGGACAATCAATTTATTCACTTTCTTATCATATGTTTGTAACAATATTAGAATTTTAAAGTTCTAGAAATCAGCATTCACATAGTTGTTTATTTAAAAATAAATAGTTATTTGCCAAAACTGGCAGACTTATTGTCATATAAAGATAAAATCACAAATTTTTATCAGTCATCAGAATCAATTCTATTCAAATAAATATGGAAAAGCAATTTTCATATCTTCCAGATTTTCCCAAGTTGCACTTTCTTCATTAAAATGGTCCCACTGGACCTTACATTGACTTATTTCACGATTTCTTAAATGCAACTAGACGAGTTTCCAGCACTCGTATGGGTTTAACCATGATTATTCCTGGGTCTTGGACTTGCAAGGAATTCTAATTTAACACATGTGATAAATCTGAAACGTATTTCTTAAGCAAAGAAATATGGAAAACATCATGCATTCATGACAAAGCAGGAGGTAATGCTAAACGGTAAGCTACAGGGTTGATTACTTCAACTATTTCAAAAGGTCCCACATAATGAGGTGATAACTTGGTAGCCTTGCCAAAAGTTATAGAGCTCTTTTTGGTTTAACCCGAAGAAATACCTTCTCACCAAGTTCAAATTTCCTATCAACCCACTTTAAATCAACATAACTCTTTTTCCTATCTGCTTCTTTCAAGCGTTCACGAATCATTTTAACTTGTTGTTCCATTTCGTAAGGATTTTAGGTCTAATTACCTCTCTATCCTCAATGTTGTCCCAACTAATGGGGTTCTACATTTTCTTCCGTATAGTGCTTCGAAAGGTGCCATCTTAAGAGAGGCATGATATGTGTTATTGTAAGAAAACTCAACTAGTGGAAGGTACTCTTCCCACTTATATTGTTGATCCATACAATACATTTGTAACATATCATCTAAAACTTGATTAACTCTTTCAGTCTGTCCATCCATTTCTAGATGATATGCAGAACTGAAATTCAACTTAGTTCCTAGAGTTGCATTAAGTGTTTTCCAAAACCTTGAATTCATTCTAGGATCTCTATCAGATATGATTAATTCAGGTACTCCATGTAATCTAAAAATTTCATGTACAAATCTCTTTGCCAAAACAAGAGAATCATCCTTCAGATTACCAACAATAAAATGTGCTACTTTTTTAGTTTATCAACAACTACCAAAATAACATCATGTTTATTTCTTGACATAGGCAACCCTTGTACAAAATCCATGCTTATTACTTTCCATTTGTACTACGGTATGCTATGAGGATACAATAAACCGGTTGGATGCATATGTTCAGCTTTAACACGTTGACATTCTAAGCAATGTGTCACAAAATCAATAACATCCTTTTTCATCCCCTTCCAGAAATATTGTTATCTTATATCAGCAAGCATCTTTGTAATACCAGGGTGTCCAGAGAAAGGTGAATTGTGAAATTCTGCTAACAATTTCTTTCTTAAATCATTTAGCGAAGGTATGTATACTTTATTTTCAAATCTTAAGATTCCTTCGTTATTAAAGTGAAAACCTTTATGCCTCACATCCTTTGGATCTGTAGCAAGCGCTATTTTTACTTGCTAAAAGTAAGAATTAGATTCCATAACACTTTTACTTCATCCTTAAACTGAGTTCTCAATGTTATAAGAGCATAAATGTGCTTCCTACGACTTAGAGCATTAGCTACTCTGTTTTCCTTACCTTTGATGTAATTTATGTCAAAATCATATTGAGATAAAAAATCTAACCATCTTCGTTGTCTTGCATTTATATTTGGCTGAGTGAAAATATACTTCAGCCCAAGATGATCAATTTTTAATTCAAAAGGTTTACCAAGTAGATAATGCCTCCAAACTTGTAGTGCATGAACAATGGTAGCAAGCTCTAAATCATGTGGAGCATAATTCAACTCATGTAACTTTAGTTTTCTACTTTCATAAGCTATGACATGATCATTTTGTAACAAAATACCTCTTATACCTTTCCCAGATGCATCCGTTACAACAATATAGTCTCCATTAGGGTCTGGTACCGCTAGAACATGTGCTTGATGTTAACTGATCCTTCAAAGTTCTAAATGCAGATTCACATTTCTCATTCCAAAAAAACTTCTTATCCTTTTTCTACAATGAAGTTATTGGTGTAGCCACTTTAGAAAAATCTTTTACAAATTTTCTATAGTAACCAACAAGACCCATGAAGCTTCTAACTTCATGTACATTCTTTAGTGCAAGCCACTTAGTTATAGCTACAATTTTAGAAGGATCTACAATAATTCCATTCTTACTTATTACATGTCCCAAATAGTGTACTTCTGTGTCATAGAAAGAACATTTAGATAGCTTACCATATAACCGTCTCTTTCTCAAAATTTTCAAAACTATCTTCAAATGCTCATGGTGTTCCTCAATACTTTTAGAATATATGAGAATGTCATCCAAGAATACAAGCACAAATTTTTCCAAGTATTCTTGAAAAATATTATTCATTAAATTCATAAAATTTGCAGGTGCATTTGTTAATCCAAAAGGTAAAACCGTGAACTCATAATGTCCATACCTTGTTCTAAAAGCTGTTTTATGAATGTCCTCATCCTTAATCCATAATTGATGATATCCAGATTGAAGATCTATCTTAGAATATACCAATTCTCCATGCATATGATCAAATAGATCATCAATTCTAGGGAGTGGGTATCTATTCTTGATTGTTGCTTTGTTTAACATTTTGTAATCAATGCACAATCTAAGTGTTCCATCCTTCTTTTTCACAAAAATTACTAGTGCTCCCAAGGTGAAACACTCGGTCTAATCAAACCTTTAGAAAAAATTTCTTGCAATTGAGCCTTAATCTCTACTAATTCTATAGTAGTCATTCAATATGGTGCCTTAGAAATAGGCTCATTTCAAGCTTGATTTCAATTGTGAAGTCAAATTCCCTTTTGGGTGGAAGACCTGGTAACTCTTCTGGAAACACGTCACTGTAGTTTCGTAACAACGGATATCGATTCTATGACATCGTTGTTCTCTTCAGTAGTTTCTGAAATATTTATTGCATATAAGGTACAACCTTTATTTTTGGCCTTTTTAAGTTGCATAGCTGATAGTTTCCTAACAAAAATCTCATGTTTCACACCCTGAATCTCTGCTATTTTCTACAGAGTCATCTAAACAACTAATATGTTTTTCAAAATAGTCCACTTTTTCCTTATGTTCAGCTAACCAATTAACACCTATGATTACATCATAAGACCCCAAAGGTGCAACATAAAGATCAACTTCAGTGGAAAAACTAGGTAATTCAAGGACTGCTCCAAAAAGACACTTACTAAGCGTATGAACAACATTGTTTCCATAATTTATAGTCCATGTTTTATGCATGTTTCACTTTTCTGTTTAGTTTTAATGTTAATTTACTAGAAATAAAACATTTAGTAGCTCTGTAAAAAAGAATAGTTATAGGTATGCCAAATAACTTACCCGAAACCTCTATGGGTGTGGCCTATTTTTCACCTACTTGTCAGCTACTACAACATGTATCTTGTGTTGCTGATTACAATAATCATTTTTCAAAGGACATTGATTTGTGTAATGATCTTTGCCACATTTATAACAACCTCCTACAAGTCCCTTTCTAGGCTCATATTTATTTTCATCCTTAGAGTTATCATTCTGACCTCCATAGGACTTTTTGTCATTATTATTATTCTTGACAAAGTTGTTTCGTGCATTTCTAGCAAACTTATTTGTTGTTGTTTTATTATTATTATCAACTGAAAACTTACTTTTCATTCCAAATTTCTTCCATGGTCCTTTCTTAGGTGTAAGAGATGATGAAGAGGAGTTGGGGACTTTCTTCCTTACTTCCTCTTTATGAGCAGAAATTACCTTTAATTTATGTTCTTGTCTTATGGATTTTTCAACAACCCCTTCCATCGTGGTTGGGCTGTGAACATCCACCTCTCCTCCTATAATGAGATTCAATCCCATGATGAATTTTTGTATCCTGAACTTCTCGTCATTTTGATATTGAGGTACATACTTAAGGAGTTTAGTAAACTGCTCCCAATACTTAGTTACAGTTAGCTTTCCTTGAGCTAAGTTCTAGAATTTAGTCATTTTCTGATCATAATAAAGTTATGGTAGCCAACGTTGCCTAAAGTAACCTTTAAATTGATCCCAAGTGATATTAGTTTCATCAATATTCAACTCAGCCTTACGGCTATCCCACCATGAAGATGCCTCATGGGAAAGCTGATATGCTCCCTATATCGCCTTTGTTTCTTCTGAGAAATTCCTTATTGCAAAGTACTTCTCCATTTCATTGAGACAATTCTTAGCTCCATCTCCTAATGTGGTGCCATCAAACTTGGGTGGACTTATCCTTTTTATATCATTAGTGAGTTCATTTGCCACCTACCCTTTTTGTTTTCATGCCGATTAGGTATATTCTCATTGGTATTATCAACACCTAAATTAGTGTTGTCCTCGGGAGGTGGCTAATTATTATTACCAACATATTTTTCCTCCTCATTTCCCATTACTTGTTGTTCAAGTACCAAACGATCCCTTATGTCCAATAGGGTAAGTAAAGGATCTCATCACGTTTTTGGGTAGTTCTTTGCTCCTTCCTCGGGAGAAGGATTATTTACAACATTTCCTCTTGTTCTAACCATTTTTTTGTTGACAAGAAAATTTAAGTTTGATCAAATTATGGAAAAAATAGGTCCAAGATATGCAACCTTTAGCTACGATACCAAGATGTAACATTCCTATTTTAAGACTTTATAAACAAGGGATTTTTTTCTTATACACAATGTTCTCTGTTCTAAATAAAACATCATTTAGAACACACATTCCATGCTAATCAATCTCATAACAGAGATAACCATATGCAAGCCCTGTAATGACTCAAGTAAATTACCGATCTCTAATTTCATGACTCGATTCTTAACCAATCTCTCATGTTTGTCTTAAAGTATAGAATAATTTATGTATACTACATATACTTGGTTTTCATACCCTATTCTAGGTACTAAGTGATATGTTTAAAGAACCTATTTGAATATTTGTTACCAATATTCATCTGACATCACGTTTATTTAAACTAGGTGACATAGGACAATGCAACTAGTAGCTTGTGATACTTTGGCCAAAGATATTCAACATCTTTTGTTTATGTTATAATTCTAGACGACATACTCGTCAATTTGGAATACGTCCTTCACCTCACTCTACTGTTATCTAGAATGGTCTTTACTAACTTCTGTCAGTCCACTTGCCCAAGGTTTGACCCTAACCCAGGTTAGTGACATAATTAGTTATAGGGAGATGCTCACGATGACTTAGGGTATATGGGCATACTCGACCGACCTAAGTCGATTGAATGTGCCAAGGTACCTTGGGTCATAGAAAGCTACTTCCTATTCTAATCATGCTACTAACTTGACCTAGAGAGAAACTAAGTTCAAGTCTAGATGTGTGTAGATCTAGAGGAACAAATTCGGAAGGGTTTTGTCACATGTCAACTGCAACACTGTATCCTCAAGAAGCCCTTAGTCTTCTCGAAGGTACAGTCATGCAGTTGGTGTGTGTAAACATCCGTTAGAACTGCTTCATCACGATGTACATACCCCTTGGTGGTCATTAATTCATAATTAAATTTAGATTAAGATTCAGATTACAACAACCATGCATAACCCTAATTCCAACATTCATTAAGTTCTTTATCCATAATTAATCTGATTAATATTAATAACTTCATTAACTCATGATTGCATTTATGTTCATTAACTTGGCATAACAATTAGTTATCAAAAATAGGGCAACAAACATCAAACGATTAATTTTAATGTAACTTAGTTGTCTAAAGAAGGTGTATCATCCACCTAGGTTCAACTAGAGTTTACTTCATATAAAATGAAGTACAAATATTAGAGATCATAACCACCATTCCTTTTATTTTCATTCATTCTTTTGAGAGAGGAAGAGTCTTCCTCTACATGATTAAATGTAAGGGTTAACATAACCTTTTTATCATTCACAACTCATATAGTTTAATTGTATGTCCAATACATATTTCATTATTATACTATAATTGTTTATATAGAGAACGACATCTTATGCAACTTAACAAGTTACACCATAGTAAGGAGATTGAACTATTCCCTTCATCCAAACTTATTAAATCATAACGAAGTAATAGGTATACAATGGATATAAGAATATCGACAAGATAGCATTACTATTTCCTTCATACAAAGTACAAGAGAATTTACACCACAATTTGGAGTCAGTCTCCAAATCTTTCAATTCATCATGATAAAATATACACTTTACAAGACTATGCATTTTAAACATACTGCATATTAATCAACATTAAGATCATAGAAGAATACAAATTTTATTTTTCAATACAACTCAAGAATGAATCAAAATTCTTTACAAAAGAGCAGACTTTAAATCAGCCAATACATCATAAAAGTTTTTACCTTCTTTTATCACTTACGAAGTCCATCTGTAAAAATTGCTAGCACGGGTCAGTTCATTGAACTGAGCATGATAAGCACTAAGCATTAAAACAAAGTGCATTCCACTAATTATTCCATTAAAATAACTTTGCTTTAATGAAATAATTAATATATCATACCAATAAGCATAAGTAATAACAACCATAAAAGAAGTACAAATAATAAGTCTGAATTCACTTTTAAGAAAAGAGCATAATATAATCAGTAACTACTGCATTATATCATATAAGAATTGACCCAATCAATTACTTATTTAAAACAAACAACAGATCTTGTCGTCTAATTATTTCATAATTCTTTCTGAATTGAAATACAGAATTTAACTTTACTATGTAACAAAAAGAGTTACTTTTAGAACCAAAAACCTTATTTTCATTTTACCAAGTTTCTAGAATCATGTACAGAAAAATTCATTTCAACATAGTACATATTTAGGATGATTCATCCTATAACTTAAATAAATAAGAAGAAGAATCAATACAGACTATCCACGATTCACCATTCATCTAAGAGATAGAAATCAGGTTTAGAAAGTACATAACTACATCAATCAAGGAAACCAATAAAAGGATTCACCATTTAAGAGACAACATTTGATAACAAGAATCCCAAACCAATCGAGAAGGGAGAGAATCAAAACATTCATCATCCTACTTGCAAGCCTTAAGTATATTCTACATTATAGAAGATATCATTCAGAGATCTGAAACCATACGTTCCAAAATCAAAGCAAGACTTACATAAGGATTATCTCTTACGCATGTCCATCCAGGGAAGATTCGTAATATTATTGAATACACAGAAAGGAGTCCATCCGAAAACAATATGCTAATGATGCATGACTCATTCATTCAAAACAATCAAGCTAGAAATGATTACGTTTTTTCAACAGGATAGACTTCATTTGCAAACTTCCCGATTTGACACGACCATTGATTCTATACAAGTTAGCCGAGATCAAGAAATATCTATCGGGGATGAATTGGTTTTCCTAGTACCAAAATGAAAGTCCCAAAGTTTCCTGAACATACAACTATTCCCATGAACTTTCCACAACCAACTAGTAACAAGTTAAACTAAACAATCCACAAGGAAGTTTTTGTTTCTAAAGAGTGAGTTCACACTACTTCATACAAGATAGAAAGGAAGAAATCCAAACTAAAGAAGTCGAACAGGCCTATGATAGTAATCACTCTACAACATGGAAGAGAGTCGATCTACAGAGAGTTTTGAACAAATAGAACTTAACTTTACAAAATTTAAAGGAAACTCAATAGAAAGGATCCAATCCTAGGATTCATTCACCATTGTTTCATCAATAGAATTCCAAATCCCATTTAAAACCTATAAGTTCTTTCGATAGTTCCCAAAAGAGAATACAAACCAAACAAATTTTTTATAGAAAAAAATACTTCTATTTTCCTTATGAATTCAAACCTTATCAGAACAACAATATCAACACTAACCCAGTTCATATACAAATAGAAATCTAGGACGCAAATAATGCCAAAATCCATATTCATCTATTCAAACATTGTTTAAACATAAGCTCAAGTTCATATTGAAGAGAAAAGTATACGATGCGATCCTGAAGCCAAAGTATAAAATCTTAGCAAAACAAGATACAATTTACAAGAGTATTCAACTCCTTTCTCTTTTAAAAACCCAGAAATCCATTCAAATGGATCTGAAAGAGAATACAAAAACCCAACACTAAGTATTAAGTCAAACAAAGTTTCTACAATCCCCACGTATTCAAACTGTAATAGAAATCCCAACTATAATAACTTTCACAGCTCCATCTTAGCACGTAAAGATTGAGGCAGAGAATTATAGTGTAGAGAAGGGTAATTGTTCCAGTCAGATTTCATACAAGTTGAAGTACGAAACACAACACTACCAACTACTTCAAAAATCCATTATCGATTGCTTTCAAACGAGCTCGAATTCATACCGAAGGGTAAGTAAACAATACAGTCTCAAACCAGAGGTTCTATATCCTCACAAAAAGATACAATTACATAAAAGGTCATGCACCCTTCTCAAAAAAATCAAAGACTTTCAGATAAAAACTAGACGTGGGTTACCTAGAACAGAGGAAAACAGAATATCCTCAAACGTTTTCACGCCATTACATGTTCAAAGTAAACTATATAGTCCGAGATAGAGTACTACAACTTCTTAAAACTCAAAGATGCATCAAAGAGAAGATTTCATAAGAGACTACCAGTTCAGACTCAACCAAAAACCAATTACTCAAGATCTTTTTCAAGCAGACAGTCCCAAATGCGAGTTCAAAACAAAACACAAAAGCCTCGAAAGTTCCATATGAATTTCAACATTGAAATTGATCAGAGAGAGAACAACCCAAAAATAATATTATCATACAATGGATTCATATCCAAAAATCATAGAGATTCCATCAACATGAAGTAAATAACCAAAACAAGAAAAATAACCATATATCTTAAGAGAGGAGAGTTATTTTAATGAAGAAAACAAGAAATCTTAATGGGTAGAGCCTATCATGCCTAATAGTTCTTCTGCCAATTTGAAGGATACTTATAGCCCGAGCTTCCACCTCTTATTTTCCTCCAAGAAATGTCAAAAACCAAACATCTCTTTATCCAATTCCTCATGTACTTTCCCTAAATCGAAAATAGACTAGAGAAACCAAAAATAGCTACAAAGTGAAAATCGAATCGGTGGTTATAAGAACCGAGATAGCTCCATGCAAAGAAAAAATCGCAAAGCATGCAAGACCAAACAACCTCCAACAAATCCACCCTCATTTTTTCCAAGATGGTTTGCTCGCAAAAATTGAGATTCATTAATTCCATTACTCCCCAATCTCCCGCCTATCTCTCCTTTCCACCGCCTCCCAAAATTGGCGAATGCTATTTCAACTCTCTGCATGCATTTCTAATTTTAACTATGATTCCACGTAAGCTTCCACCAAGTTTACATGTCTCTACCAAAACTGGCAGTACTTCCTATTAATTCGAAAATCAAATCAAATAAATGCCTTTGGAACTATCGCCAACTTGCCATACGACCCTTAGGTCCCTTTCATTAGTTTAGGATAGATTTCCATAACTTAGGTTATGACCTTAGGTTAGTTTAGAAAGTAATTACCTTAGGTTTATAAACATTGCCTTAGGTAATTTGCCAACTTAAGATAGGTTATAATTCAAACCAATTTAGTAGTAGGTAATAGGTTAAGAGTATACCTAGCATCACCTTAGGGTTTTCCCATCCCAACATAGAATATGAAGCTTAGGATAGATAGTCACCCGTATAAGTAGACATAGATAGGAAGTAGGTACATTTACCTTAGTTTAGAATACCGTTAGGATAGTTCTCATAGGTTTAAGAATTAGATTCCCTTCCTATTTGTGAAGTAGGCTTCATTCCACTTAACGTCATTAAATGTCCTGAAGAGATAAATATGAAAGATCCGAGCACAAAACATACAATGAGAATGCGAGACACGATCTTACAAGACCATAAAGAATTTGTAAACATACAAAACTTTAGTCCATTATGTATCTCAACCTTTGAATGTCAGTTTACCATTCAGACGAGGTAAGGAGACTTAAAACATTCCTTGGATCAATGGAATTGATCCAAAGATGAAATCGATTAATAGAGATAAGTCTGCAACCATCATACCAGATTACTGACTCACCTATCTCAAGTGAAAATGGATTATTGCAAGTATCAACATTTCAATCTAATGAATCCAAGAGAATAAATGATTTATCCCTTAAAAGCATGGTTTTCAACAAGAAAAGGAGCACACCTCATCAAGAAAATCACATGTCAATGCTTGTAATGCAAAAGAGAAATATAACAGGTTTGTGAAGGTGTTACGGCACAACATGGCTCATATGGACGAAACTAAACATATTATCACTTGTATGGAACCCTCTTACCCTTCATGAGTTTAGGATAAAGCATACAAGATCATATAACCCTATTATTTATGAAATAACCTCACAAAAAAGATCCCACCTCTAATTCCTCGGTCCAGAGTACGCCATAGGCCCTTGTGCAAATACTTCTTCATGGTTGATCCTGTCATCTATGATTCCATCAATGCTGAAACTATTGGCCCATATGAGAACACTTTTGTCCAAAATAACACCCCATGCTATTTTGAACAACTCATCCAAGTTTCAGACTTAGGTGGGTCAATGTTGAAGACCCACGAAATGAAGAAGTTAAAGACATAGTGTTCCATGTAATTTCAAGGTTAGAAGACACGAAATAAATAAGTCAAAGGTTAGTCTTCCATTACATGTGTAAAAATATTAGTTCTTTGTGGCATGGAAATACAATGTTACGTACACTCAAAGAATATGAAATTCCATAGAGTTGGTTATTTTTTCTCAACAAAGCATGTAGTCCATTTCGGAAAAAATGTGATGCAAGAAAAAAGTGTTGTGAGACACTGCCAGGGTAAAGATGTAAGTAAGTTTGAATGCAACCAAGGTTAAAAGCCACTAAAAACAATTATGTGTTTCATGGGTTCTTAAAGAACAAGGGACATTGTTGCAAGGTTGGAAGTTGTGGGGAAAATAAATGGAACATTATGAAATGTGGAGAAGAAATATAAAGTGTGGAGTAAAGGCCACACAAGTTAAAAATCCACGATGTAGCCCGAAAACCACAATGAATGGCATGGGAAAAGAACAAGGGGTGTTGGTGGTATAATGCATTATGAAGTTTGATTGTTTCTCGTGGATCTTGACAGAGGTTGGAAACAAATATGTGGAATAGGAAAACCAGAGGAAGGTTG
The DNA here is from genome assembly GCA_018340775.1 of Taxus wallichiana var. yunnanensis. Lineage (NCBI taxonomy): Eukaryota > Viridiplantae > Streptophyta > Pinopsida > Cupressales > Taxaceae > Taxus > Taxus wallichiana. The sequence continues at coordinate 273,848,400 of CM031233.1, read as the reverse complement.
CGAGGACCATAAAAATGAAGGAGAGGCCACATATCATAACAAAAACATAACAAATCCACACCTATTTTAAAGCTGGGCACTTAGCCACTCCACCAACCTAAATTTAGTTTTGAGTAGCACCGTCCCCTGTATTGGAAATCGATGGTGTGGAGTTGGATATATCATCATGTGCCCATACAAAACCTACAAAATCTATGCAATTAGTCCTTCGTGGTGGTGAGTATTCAATTCCCTTCATTATTGGTGCAATATGATCTTCTCCCTCTCTCTTATGTCCTTATTTCTATAAATACAACTAAAAAAATCATTGTAAATATGATCTCTCGACTATATGACAAGCATTTCATGATTTTGGACCTCATATCTCGAACCGTAATGCATCTAGTGGCTTACGAAATTGATTTAATGTACTATGCATCCTTTAAGAAATAAAATCTTGTTATTGTAGCTTGTATCTACCCTATGCTCACATTTATTGTGTTCTTCCCTCTATGTTAGTTTCTAGTATGTTATGTATGGATTATATTCACGAGGTTTCCATTTCGTGTGTCATAAAGCGTGGAATGGAAGGGTTGATGCGAGGGGCACATGTTTCCCTCTCTTATGTGTGTTTCTTTTTGTTCTTCCATGTTGGAATTGTGTTGTCATTGATGTCAAAAGAGTGTGTATGTGATGTTGACATTGATTTCTATAGTATTGTTGATGTAAAAGGAGGTAAAATACATGAAGGTTGATTGGTAGTGTCATGCCAAGTTGAGTGTCTTGTTGAGATTGCATGGTGTTTCATGGGTTCTTGAGCAGTGTAGTGGCTTGTAGAAGTGTGGTAGTGACTTGCAGAGGTATTGGTGATACTAGATTGATGCCACCTTGAGTTTGGTGAAGGTTCTTGTAGTTTTCAAGGATGAAAAAGTAATGAGAAGGTCAATTGTGGTGAAGAAAACATGTTGAGGCACTTGTTCTTGAGACCGAGTCAACATAATATGGTATGTGTTGGCTAGATTTTCTGCATAGCATCAAACCTAGGCAGTCATGAGATAAATCTCCCTCATTTAACCGGTGAGGCTCCCGTGTCAGATTTGTCAATATAAATGTGTTTTTATCTATCAGGGGTTTTACTTTAACCACTTAGTTCATGAACCATAACTAAGAAGTTCTGCAGCAAGTAAGCAGCTGTTTAAGAAAGGAAAAATATAGAAGAAGAAAGTCAAGGTATTACAGAGAAGAAGTAAGGAAGATGTGCATCCCAATTAGTAGATAGCAGAGCTAATTGCATGCACATAGAAGAAACTTAATAGATTTGAACACACAGAATTATAAAGCAAAGGCAGTTCTAGATCCAGATCTAAAATAACACAAAGTTTACTTTAAAGATCTAAGATTTAAAAGCAAGAAACACAGTACGCCGTGACACAAAGTTCTCCGGAAACCTGCTTCTTTGTATTCCTCTGCAACAAGTGGCTCTCAGGGGTTCAGCACAAAGTCTAGAACACAAGATTGCTTCTTACAAATTCTGATTGATCATTAACCCGGAGGTTCTTCTCCTACTTATAGAATGTAGGAGGGAAAGTACAAATAGAAGACTCAAACTGAACTAAAGTATGAACAACAAGTAAAGATGGCATTTGGCAATCATCCTCAATGACTTCTTCTTAAGTGACACATGTATCACTTAACTAATAGAAAGGTTCCACATGACTTCAAGTAATGGTTGCAAAACCAATAACTTAGAAGTTTACAATTTCATCCGGGAACATAGAAAGTAGAAGAAGTCATGCCAGCTGTAACATCTACATCTTCTTCTTGTTCTGATATCTGATATACTTGTCGAACATATAATTCAGCATCTTTCCATCTGTTTTAGCTCACGCTTCCTTTTCTGTCCTGAATTGCAGCAACCCTTCATTCAACACTTTGCTGCATGCTTCCACTTCTTCCAAACTTGGCCCAAATCTCGCAATGTCTGCCTGCAGTGTCACCAGCCTACTGATAGAGTTCATCGTGAAAGGCTTGGTAGCTTTATCAATTCTCTTTTGTACCATCAGAAGAGAACTTTCCAGGGAATCATGCACCTCGTTAGAAATAATCCGAACGTATGAAGTAACACCTCCATCCACTCTTTCCTCAGTGAAAGAAATGATACTGTCCGGCAAATCTGATGTTCTACTCTCAAGCGCCTGCATCCTTTTCAGCAAAACTCTGCAGATCTCCAAACGGAAAGATACTGCAAACTCTAGCTGCTTCCCCTTCTCGACTGATCCATCCGGCACAATTTGTTCTGCAACCAATACATCTCCCGGCAGCTTGTTGATCTCGGCCAAAATACTCAGGTTACTCTCTGCAACTGTATTCATTCCTTCTATGCTTTCTATCAGTTGCTTTAGTTGATTTGCTGCATCGTTCATAACCTTTAGGCGGGCTGGCACTTCCCCAAGTTGCACAGAAGCTTGACGAATAATCAGATCCTTCCATTCGTCAATAGCCTTTACTTGATTGCTTGCATCTTCCATTTCCTGCATAAGATGATCACTCACCTGCGCTGAAATGGGCTGAACAGAAGGTTTAGCAACCTTGGATATTGTAACATTCCCATTTTAAAATACGAACAAGGGAATTATTTTTTTATATATATAACGTTCTCTGTTATGAATTATAAAATTCAAACACACGTTCAAGTTTTAACAATTTTCTCTGCCCAAACATCATAGTTTGGATCACACAATTTCTTTTTAAAGCGAATGTTCCTTGTTCACATATTTACAATATGGAACACACATTCAATGCCATTCAATCTTATAACATGATTCTATATGCTGTTATAAATGACTCGAACTCGCCGATCTTCCATTTTCATGGCTCGGAGTTTTAACGATCATTCATTTCATGACTCGGCAACAACCAATCCTTCATGTTCGTTTATGCATAGTATATTATATATACTGTTCTCATAACCTTTCCGGTTATCGAAGTGATCCATTTAGAAGCCTATCGAATATCTCATTCTTGATATTCATCGACATCTGCATCTTAAATTAAGTGATAAGGACAACCATGACAATTGCGATACTTTGGCCAAAGATTTTCACATGCTTTGCATGATCATATTCCTGGATGTGATACACATCTACGGAATACGTCCTTCACCTCACTTCACCTGTTATCTAGAATGGTCTTTCCTGGCTCCTACCAGTCCTCTTCGTTTAAGGTCAGTTTTAAACTTCCAATTCCAACTAGTAATATGAACGGGTATAGGAAGGCACTCCTGGTAACTAAAGATACGCAGACATACGGTGTCGTTCCCCACGACTCCGTGTGTCTAGTTATCCTTAGTGTTCCGGAGTCACTCCGTATACCAGATCATATTCCTATCCCCTACTACGAGTTTCACATTCAGCCTATGTATTCTTGATGTTTTAATTCGGGAGGGCATTGCAATATGTCAGCTGCAACATTGTGTCGTCATGAAGACCCCGTCTTCATGGAGACACATTGTTGTAGCTGGCGTATGCCAATGTCCTACAGAATTCTCCCATCGAGAATGCACATCCTGCTCAAGTGATTTGGATATGATTTAATAATTAAAATCAACCTTCAGCATCCACGTTGATCCCTTGATCCTCGTTTCCGTTACAGTTGTACGAGCTAAGAGGGACTAAATCCGTCCATTAACTTACTATGCATCTTCTCCTTCGTGTCGAAGGGCTGCATTTCCCTACTTGGTTCACTTCTTAATCAATGGATTAAGCGGTCCGTACCGACGGACGTGATAAGTTTAACCTATTAAACTTAGCCAAGATTTTCTCAACTGCAACTAAATTCAGAATATTAACTTATTAGACGTCATTCATACGAGGTCTAAATTTCGAGAAATGTATTCATTTGTTCTCCTTAACGTCATATAGTTAAGGTCCATTAGTTATGGATATACTTATCCTATATCCTTTATTCTGAATTCAGCATACGAGATCATTAATGGAGTTCGAAAGTGAAGTTCGATTATTCCAAAGTTATTTGATATTCCTTAGCTCCTAAGCTAATCCTGAATACCTTCCGATTATGGAATCATATTCTTCTTAATCCTTTTTAATGTCAATTAAAAATTCATCTTTACCCAAGTATGAACTAATTGCATTTTTCAACTTAAAAGTTGCATTCAGTAAGAATAGATATCGAGTTTCCATTTAGCGTCCATCAAGGACAATAAACAAATCCAAATCAAGAAATAACATTATATTTCCAATTTAGACAACAAAATCAAACTGATATAATTATTAAAATAATACACATGTAATTGGATTCAATATTTCATGTCATAATCTGTACATTTGCCAATCCAGCTGATTGGGCATAGTTTATATAAAACATCAATACAACTCATGGACAGAAGAATATATTTTCTTCTTTTCACAATTCCTCGAAGAGAAATCAAAGTAACAATTACAATTCATTTTACAGCTAATCAAGAAGCATCAGAAAACAGCCATGTCTTCATTCTAATCAAATTTCATCTGCAAAATGAATTGCATGGGTCAGTTCAATGAACTGAGCATATTAAGCACTTATCCTTAAAATAAGGTGCTTGACTAAGCTGTCTCAATAGAAGAACCTGTTTTTGTAAAGCGCAGTAAAACATCAATCACGAAATAGGCACAAAAGAAAGATCAGCATAACAACTGAACTATCAAAATATCATCACAATCAGCCAGAGGACTGCTGTCCCGTTTCCACATAACCGTAAACATTCTGTTATCATTTCCTCGCCTTTCATTAATAATAAATGCAAAGGATGAAACTAACTGAAATGTAAACTCATTACTTTCCTTTCAGTTCGGGTATTAAATTAGATTCCAAGCACTCAAGTACAGACAAGAAAGCGAACAACAATGCATATAGTTGCTCCCATCTAAGCACTACAAAATTCATTATTCACGAATTACAGATTTCCAACTGAATGAAAGAAGAAGAGATCATTTTTCCAAGTTATTCATCCATATCTCTATTTCTTTCCACATGACTGTCCGAACAATGGAATCCAAACGAGAGACAAATCAAGATAACAGTTCAGAGTGAAACTTACAAAATCCATTCGGAATTCACCTTCCGGCAGTAAGAATAATTTCATTTAATTCCGGTTCATACGAATACCAAAACAGGTTAGTAAGACATCGTATTCATCATAGAACAAGCAATATCAAGATGCATACTATGTATTTGCTGTACTAGAAGATTCCATACTTCTTTCACTGTAGTGTTAACCAAACAAGCAGTTATGCAATCACGCAATCATTTATTCATATGATCTTTTATATCCATGAACGCATACAGTTCATAATAACAATTTGCACATTGTTGTTACCTACAGCAAAACCAATTCATATGCACAGTAAGCTCCAATATTACTTTCAGAGTCCAAAATAGCAAAAAGAGAAGAATTTATTCTCTGTAATTTCATTGAGAAACAATCATTTTATTCCAAATGAAATAAAAACACCCAAATCATGTTTATCTTAGCATGACAGCTCAACTTATAAAGATAACAGAACAATCGTTCTCATTGATAAGCAACTCACATAGCCTGTACAGTTTCAATCTAATATACCACAAACAATGAACATTCAATTCGAGTTCTATCTCGATCAACTGTTAACTCCAAAAACAACATTCTCCATTACTTAATGAGGTACAGAACTCAAAATATAATATTCGTATATCAATACCTCTATAAGGACAAACCCGCTTAGGGTGTTAATTGCGTAGGCTTGGTACAGTCAGGGCAGACTCAGAAAACAAGCTAATTCCCACATTTTCCATTTATTTAAAACAGAAATCCCAGTCAAGTTCGTATTCACAAGACAGTTCAAATCAGAAGGTCAAACCACAACTACAAGACACAATGGAATCAACTTTCCATTACAGCAAGAAGGAAATATAATCATTCATTGCACAGAATACAAAATCAATTTGTAATTGTGTCTACAGCCCGAACAGGAAGACCGAACAGTATCAAGAAAACACAATAAAACCATCTTATCCTCACAGTGAGGGAAACACAATCCATTAATATGTTTAAGAGGAAAAACAGTTAACTTTTCCTATTCCACAAATACCCAATACGTATCCGTTTATTTCCTATTCAAGAAAGGCACAGCAATGAAAATATTGCAATTACTTCATTCAAATCGAATTCAAATATTCATAGAAAACCCAAATGCCATTTTCATTAAAATCCATAACAGTTGAAGGAAGAGGATCTGTTTCCTTAAAAATTTCAATAAGAAACAACTTCAACCAACTATCGCCTCTTTCATTCCAGATCGTCAGTAAAAGGCGATAGTTTCAGTAGTGAAAGGAACTCAATAACATGTACAGACTCATGATACACAAGACGGATTTCCCATTACTGTCAAACAACCAGCACGATATGGAGGTATTTCATTCGAGAAATACAAGGACAGTCGAACTCAGCGACCAAAAACAATGATTCATATTATTTCCAAAATGACAGCAATATAACACGACTGTAATTCCATTTCCTCTTTACATGCCAAGGCGAGTTCAAGCACATCAGCAAGGAAAACGATTACACTATAAGGAAATGATTAAACATCCTGTTCCACTTCATACAACATGTACAGAGAAGAGTATATCTATTTCCAACTTGATTCGTACAAAAACAAATCAAGACCAAGCAACCAGAAACAATTCTTCATATCCTTTCCCAAAAAAAAAGTAAGAAACGACGAAATCCAATTCGAATCGACTCGACAACAATCACAAAATCCAAACCCAAGAGCAGGGTTGTTTTAATGAGACACTTAAACAAAGCAAGAATTTTTAAAGAGAAGGGCTTAACATGCCTGTAATCTCTTTTCCAGAACTCGAAGAAAACTTCGTTTGCCGCGTTTTTCCTTCCACAGCGACAGCACAAACTCCCCAACACTTCTTTCTTCTTCAGGCTTAGCAACAGCCTCAAAATCTCCAAGAAAATGTCAAATTCCAAGAGCTGGTTCGACTGAACCAGGCCAAAAAAACCAAATGCAGAGCAACTTTGCAAAAGCCAAACCGAAACAATGAAAAAATCAAATTCCCTCATACACTTTCCACGGCGAACTGGTCGCGAGGACCAAGAAAAATCAATGCATTAAAGGCTCTGCCTTTTCCTTACTTCCCACGCCACCGCCACTTGAGTTGGCGAACTCAATTTTTTTAAATTTCCCATGTAAAACTGAATTTGGCTCTATCTCCAAATAGATGCCTCTATTTCCTACCTGCCCCGCCAAAACTGGCGCTGTCCACGTATGGACTGTTTTATTAAATGCCAATGAATGCCTTCTTCCCATCCTTATCCCTTTCCTTCCAAGGGTCTGCGCACCCTTTTAGATTAGGATTAGTTTAGGTTGTATATAGTGTTCAACCTAGGTCTTAGTTTAGCCTTAGGTTTTAGGGCTTAGGTTTATTTTCCCCCTTTTTTTTATATAATTTAAAAATCCACTTAGGATAATAGTGTAGGATGCATGTTAGGACTTAGGATTAGTTTAGGTTTTAATTCATACTAAACACTAACACCAAACAACTTCCATCAACCTTCTTACTAACATTTACGTTAATGCGAGTGGGACGTTAGTCCTTTGGATCACGTGCGAGGCCACCAGCGTCTCAGGCATTTCTTGCCTCACGAGGTCCCAAGTTCGACATGACAGGGTTGAATCGAATCCTGCCGTTGGCATTTACGTGCATTTATTCATACCCTGCAATCAGTATTGCACGTTCATAACAATCTCGGGTTCGGTTCAAGTGTGAATCGACACAGAATTCACCAGAAGCCCTCAGCATACTTTGGATCAATGAAATTGATTCAAAGTGTGCTGTCAATCAGCAACAAGAGTTTAGCAAGTATACGACCATTTGTCGTCACATTAGCAAACACGCAAGTATAGTAATTGCTGTCCTATACAATAAATCACAGCATGCAAGAATCCAAGTTAGCAACACATTCCTTTAAGATCAGAGTTTATCTTAACATGTTTGCCTTCATTCCAGCAGTTATAACAACATGTAAAACATTCACCAAGATAACATGTAAAATCGGGCGTTACGGACTATGATCTCACATAATTGAGATATTTGCTTCTCGCAGCTCTTCTTTATCGCCTTTTCACATCAAGCATAAGGAACAAAGCATCCAAAGAAGCGTCTGCGTGTCCGCTTCAATCCTTGATGGTAGCTTGACCGAGTGGTATTTTGGTCACCGTCACATCTTCTGCCGTGAGCTCCTCTTCTACCTTTCCTTCCGCCGGAATTGATATCTCAGCAAACTTCTCTCCCGAATCCTTGATGATCAACCTAGAAGTTGCTTTAGCAACTTTAGGCCTTCTGTCTCTTCTGCTCAGATCCTGAAGTAGCTGCAAGTCATGTTCCTCTAAGTTCATCTCTACTCTTGCTTCCGGAACCAACTGCAAAGCTAACCATTCCGAGAAATTACTTCTCGGAGAGTGAGAAGTCGCTGAGTGCACTACCATCTCCCGCTCTGCATCCTCTCCATCAGAAAGTGCCACAGTATCATGGCTGCCATCTTCTGAAACATCCAAGGACAAAGCTCTTTCGAACTCCGTCATCTGCAGCTTCAACACCTCTTCTGGAACGGGTGATGAACGAAGTGGCTGCGGAGAGAAGACGAACGTCGCTGGTTTCAATGAAGGCATGGAAGCATCCTGCTGCTGTGGTGCAATAGTTGGTGATCCTCTGGGTACTGGAGAAGTCGGAGTCAAAGCTATGGCCGTAGAAGTGGTCTTCTCTTTCTCTTGAGATCTTCTGTGTACTTTCAACTTCTCGGACCTTCTGCTGCTTTCTCCTTCATGCTTTCGCTTGAGGGAATCTCCTGTGCCGAAGTTGCCTGTGATTTGATTCATCAATGCTTCATCAAGGCAATATCCCTCCGTCAGTAACGGTTTGAAGTATTCACCAACACAGCTCCAGATCTTTCTTCTATTGTGCTGCAGCCGCCATTGCTATCCTGCAGTATAGCTTTATCTCCTCCCATTTGATGGTAAGTGTCAAGTACCACGTTCCCATCATCTTTAAGATCTGCAGGTATCGCGCTAGTCAAAGCCAAATACTTGCTTTGCCGATAGCCTGTTGAAATCTTTCTTTCTAACCTCGTACTCACTTCTGCACTTCATCCAGAAATCTTCTAACGAAGGCACATGTGCGTACTCCTGGGAGATTGTCTTCCTGGCTATTCCAAATGGATCAAAATTAAGCCGCGTAGGGAAGAACTCTTGCTCATACTCGGACAACATTTGTGCTTCCATCCCGCGAGCTCTGTGAATGCTGATGCAACTGTAATATCCCATAGTGAGTGGGAAGAAGCCCATAGACTTGTGCCGCTTCGACTGAAGGTCGTGTAACTCCACAAGTTGCCTGCTCAGCTCCATGGCGATCAATCTGTCACTCGGGTACCTGGGCATCTTTATTGGTTCACCTGAAAAGCTCGTAACCCTGAGGTATGTGAAATCTGCAAACTGGATGAATACACTGCCAATCTTGGACACTGCTTCCCATGCTTCCTTGCTTACCCTGTGAGTCTTCAAGTCTTTGTCTAACCTGCAGATGAAATCGTAGAAGAAGTCATCGTTGATCACTTTGAAGTCCTTCTTGCATGCAGTACGATGCAAAAGTGTGGGTAGCACTCAAAAATGGGATCCTTGGAAAGAATACCACATCTATCCAGCTTGGAAAAGACACCCTGTGAAGCTGCAACATACACCAAGTATGAAGTCATCTTGAAGCTGAAGGTACGCTTCACATTCCGCAGTTGCTCACCGATGTTGCTGCTAATAATTTCTGACCAATTGATTATAGAATCAACCTTGTTGATTTCAATGGTCCTGATGAAAGCATACATCCATGTCCGGAAAGTGTAGGCATTCGCTTCACCATTCAACCTGCATAGCAATTTGACGATATCATCCGCCTCTTGCACCAAATTGGATCGTGGAAGAGTTTCTCGGGAACTTGGAAGGGGATCTAGGCTTCTTCATGAACCATTTATTCATGATGCTCACGCGATCGGCTCTATGCTTTTCCCACCTCATCGGCATCCGAATGCTAATAGAAGTCACCACCTTTCGACCTTTGGAATCTTGAGACAATAATTGAAGAATTCGCATCCAAACGAATTATTGTCTTTCCGCATGACATCACACCGATCTGGATGAAGGATGATAAGATCTAGCACACTCCATCACAAACTCGCAATTGGGTTTTGCGGGGAAAAGCTGCAGCTCGAATAATTCCACTACTTTTGACCGCACGCATGAGTGAAGTCTTTCCAGCTCTGGATCTATCAATCAAATCAGAAAGAGGTTCTGGGCCTAGATCCGTGTCTCCTATGTCTGAAAGTTTGGAAGCAATGCATGAATCCATCGTGCTCTCTTTTTCATCTCCTTTCGCCATGGCTTTGTCTATCTTTGTCTGAATAATTCTTTTTCTTCTAACTTGGCCGGATTTCTTCAATACTGGTGCAGATCTGGACAATTCTTCAGATTCGGAGGATATTTGCAATGTATTGGACATTGATAAAAACTCCTTTTCTTTTATAAAGCACCTGTAATGAGTTCCTGCAATTTATTCAGACAAAAATGGCCACCGGAGCATGAATAGTGAATTTAAATTATAAAAATCTGCACTTTTCAAGCCTGCTGCCCCAAAAATTGGTGTTTAATTTGCACATAAAGAGAGCATGAATCCTTTCAATCAACACCTGAGCTCCTGTAACACCTGTGAAAACAACTATGCAGACGAAGATCAACCTTCTCCAAAGCATGCGCCAAATCTGGAAGCTTTTAGCCTTGTTAGCACTTTGTCTGAACAAAATCCTTCCTCTAATGGGGGCGCACTTTTCCTCCTTGCTGCAATTCTTTACCTGTGAATTAAATTATTCACCCATATGGCTGCCCATGCTTATATAACCTTCACAATTCTATAATTAATAATTGCCCTAACAATTAAAGGCAATTAATTAATTAAAAATCATGCTTTTCTCTTTTAAAAATAGCATGTTTAAGGACAGCCATCCAATAAATTAAATTAATCCAATTTAATCCTTCACACAGCACTTCACTCAAGCCCCACAGTGTGCTTTGACCATAGCCACTGAAAATAGAAATTAATTTAATGTTTTAATGCTTCAAAAAACATTAAATAATGCCCAAATGGGGCGCACTTTTTGAGAGGAAGGGGGCAGCCACTAAATAAATTAAATTTAATTAATTTAATTCCTTTCTTTTATTCCTTCTTTGACTTTTTGACCTCCTCAAGCTTGGGCGCACTTTTTTAAGAAGAAAGATTATTAAAAATAATCAATTTAATCTATCACCAAAGGGGGCGCACTTTTTTGCACATGTAATTCTATTTTTAAGAATTTTTCCATAATGGGATTCTTTACCCTGCCAGGCAGGCACCAAAATCCCGTGATCCACTTAAGTGATTTGACTTTGACAATGGGATTCTTTACCCTGCAAGGCAGGCACTAAAATCCCATGATTTCACTTAAGTCACTTTCCTTTTATTATATCATGGGAATTACCTGCAAGTGCAGTAATAAATTCCCACTTGCTGCTGACCTCTATTATTCCCACTGCAGCTTAAGTGACTTTTATAACACGGGAAAAAGTACCACTTGGGGCGGGTAAACAATTCCCACCACGCTTTGTGGCTTATATTTTCCTATCATGACTTAAATCATTTATTTTCCAAAAATGCGCCCATCCCGTAGGGGCACTATGCCACGACTTCACTTTTTCCCAGTGATCCAGACCTCCGATGACGACTTCCTCCGGGCAAAATGTGCGTGTATGTTTTCCAGCTGCTCCAGGCCAAAAATCGGGCTTACCCGGCAAAGGAGTTGTTCCAGAGAAATTTTACAGAAAACAGAACGGGACACCACAAAAACACGAAAAATTGCCAAAAGTTACAAATAAAGCCCAAAACTTAAAATAAGTTAAAATCCTTCTGGTACATAGGAATAATAACATATTCGCTCATAATGGAGTCAAAACAGAGCGCAAATAGCCTCATACGGGGCTCAAAATAATTAAATACAAATTTCCCGCAGACAAATCCCGACGACAGAATAAAACAATTTTGGGCATCTGGGTATTTGGCGAAAAAGGCTAATATGGCACTTTAGGATTATTTTGACGCAATACAGGAACTTTCAGGCAATAAAAACAACAAACGACCCACTATTTTAAAAGTACGAAATTTTTGGATTGGGTAGTCACAGATTTCAGGGTGAAATCTGAGTGACACCAGTATGATATGATGGAGTACATGTATGTAGCATATGTTTGAGCTTGGTGAAAACATGGGAATCATGTAGATATGTTGTAGATACACTCACAAGTGTTTGAGTGCGGTATAGGGATAATTCATGTTTTCTAGGTCTGCACTGGACCTATTCTCAAGCCCTAGGTGACAGTTTTCATCTTGGAAATATAAATGTGAGCTACGTCAGAGCTATGCCAATTTTTTTCTAGAATTTTTGTGAAGTTTGAGGTCAATACTTTGAGCATATTGCATGGAAAGTGAGTTTGTAGGTCTCTTCCTATACCTAATCTTGAAGAAAACATGCCCTAATGAAGTGGAGTTGTAATTTCGAGTTAATTTGAGAAAAGGTGGTCATTAAAGATGTGTTTGTGGGTTGATTCAAAGGTGTGGTCCAAATTTCAGGTCCTAATGTTGAAGATTTTGCAAGTTACGTCATTTTTACTCATAACAAGTTTTTAGAAGTGTGTTTTCAAGGTTGATTTGGGCTTTTTGATGATTGTTGGCATGTGAAACGTTTGCATGTGAGTCAATATCTCTATGACATGTGGGGAATGGTTATAGCTTGAGTTTTTGGCATTAGTTCAAACATTAAGGCCCAAACATTTATGAGCAGTTGTTAAGAACCTAATACGATTTTAAACCCTCCTAAAAACCTAGTTCTATAGAGATGGAGAATATATTGTTGAAAATTACCTAGAATGGATTGGTTTTTATTATATAATTATTAGAGGTTATAGATGAATCTCTCGGGTTTCTCTAGGAAATTAGGTGTTTTGGTGTGTGTGGACCACTCAAAAGGAAAATATATGAAGAATTTTAGTTTTCTCCAAAGTTATGAATATGACCTATTGAATAAATTGGTGTTTGAGGATGATGGAGATATAAAATAAATTTCCATGGTGGTTTTATACCATGGTTGAGCCATTAGGATGGTTTTTATGGATTGTTTTACAAGACTGGTTTTAGGGCGAGTTTTGGGTAGTTTTGAATGACCTAGTTGCGAGAGGTATTTTGGAGGTGTCTTAGTATGATTTTTCATATTGTGAGAATTTTTATATGACCATGATGTCATGAGGTTTCCATTTATATATCACACTTTCATATTTGAGATGTTTTGATGTGGTTTTGGCTTCAATCTTTGAAGACTAGTTTTGTAGGTCTCAGATCTAGTAAGGTAACCTGATCCAAATGGTGTTGTTTTTTCTTGAGATGATGGTTATGAGTTGTTAAATTTTTTTGGAGGTTTCTATTAGTCTTATAAAACATGTATAAGTTGTTTCCAAGTTTTGGTTAAGGTGTTTTTGGCTCAAAGAACATTAAATCTTGGCGAGTTGACATATTTGGTGTTTGAGGCCTTCTTGTGTACTAATGGAAGTTTTCGGGTTGCTCATGTATTTTTTGACCTATATGGTACCTTGTATAATGTAATTAGGATGATTTTTATGATTTTTAATGTAATTTTACTTATGAAGGCAGACCTAGATGTTTTAGGTTCTTAAGTCATGTATAAAAGCAAAGTTGTAAAGCTCATTTGAGCTAGTGTTGAGAGGGTATGAAAAATGTGAGCTAGAAGGATAATCAAGGAGGTGTAAGAGTTATTTGTGACCATAAATAGAGGGAATATAAGATAGTGTTATTTTTTAGATAGAGATAAGATGTGGGAAATCTAGGTCATATGACCTAATCAACTTGAAGGAAGAAGTTCTTGAAGCGAAAGGCTAAAAGACAATTTTGAAGAAGATAGAGAAAGTGAGCTTTATTGTGTCATCATCAATTATTGTTGCAAAATTTTAGAGGTAAAAACATATCAGTTGGCTTTGGTTGGTGCTGATTCATCTTGGGGGTTGGTGGTTGTTGGTCATCAAACTTGCACCGTGTCTCGGATATGGAGCACTATGTATGAGTGAAAATAAAACATGCGTGAAACAATCTAGGTTTCATGGAACAAAAAAAATAAATTTCGAGTTTCATGGAACACAACTAAATAAGGAGGTAAGGGATGTAGAATGACACAACAACACAATGCAAAAGAAAGGAAAGAAGAAGGAATACAAACATGTTAGGATAAAGAATAGTCACAAAATGATGCTTCTATTACTTCCAGAAATGCACAGAGCTATTATAATGGTGAAAGAGGTCGATATCCACATGCATGAGCCAGATCTAGAGGTTCTGCAACTCAAAATACAGAAAAATATGAAGTCCTTAGAAAAATGCGTAAGGATCCAAAATGTCCAACATTAATAATGAGCCCAACTCTTACATTTATAGATGAATCCATGGAAGAAGAAGAAGAAGGAGGGAAAACCTGAATTTGAAATACAACCACCAACAAGAAGCATTCAATGCCTGTAAATCCACCTATAAATATATCAAATACATTTCCCCAAGTCTGTTTGGCATGTTGGAGAAGGAAGGAGGGTGGATCATATCAAATGGGTGGTTGAAGCAATTAGATCTGCTCATTAATGCCTAGAAAGATGTTTTCCCATTTCTCACCTACTAGATCCACCAAGAATTTGAATTTGAATGTTTAGCACTGTAGCCTATGTCAACAAGCTATTGATTGAGACTAGCATGCGATCGAGCTCTATAAAAAGATATGGTTGTTAGAAGATGTTAGAGTCATTTAGGCACACAAGACATGTGGCACATGGATTGGATGAAAAGAAATGCCAACAATGTCAAATTTTTGTCATTTTGCCATGTGTCATCATTTTTTGTAAGGATTTTTGCACTGTTGTGCACACTTTGACTGGTTGTGTGTGTGGATAAACACTCAAGCATGTGGGAAAGAATGATGTAGAAGGCAAGCAAAAAAAAAAAGGATGAAATGGTGGGAGGAATGCAAAGATAAGGCAAACATGAAGAAGAGGGAGGCATGGGAAGGAAGAGGAGAAGGAAATGAGCATGCAAGGGAAGATGGAAACAAAGAGGAAAAGGAAAAGGAAGGGAAAGAAGGAGAAAGGCAAAAAGGCAAGGGAGAGAAAAAAAGGGAAGGAAAATGAAAAAGGGGAGCACGTGAAATGAAAACCAAGGGAATGTGCCAAGTGAACTTGAGTGTGCACAACCTTGCTGTAATGAAGAGCTTAGAGCCAAAATATGTATACAAGTTACCTAAATAACTAGGAGAGTTATTTGGATAACAATTTTGGTGACTTTTGGGGCCATCTTCCTACTAGATGAAGGAGATCAGTAGCTCTGAAGCATCCATTGGGCATGGAGTCTATTATGTAATCATGAAATTATGATTTGTAACTTTGAAGAACTACCCCGAAGTCACTTGAAGGATCATTTCTTGACTCTATTATTCTGAATCCTGCAAACTACTAAAAAATTTTGGCATCTGGAAGCAAAAAGAAGAGCACACAAGGAAGCACGCGAGAAGAAAGAACTATGTACAAACAAAAACAATGTGCATGCATAACACACTTAGAGGAATTGAAACTACTCTAATATATACAAAATGATGCAACAAACTTAATGGAAGGGTTTGAGATAGATCCCATTTATTGGGATTTGTAGTGTGCCTCCATCAAGATGAGTTAACTCAAAAGAGTTAGCCTCTTTGCATGAAACTGATGATGTATGGGCCACTCCAAAGTGCATCAAACTTTGAATGTGCACCCCTGGTTTAGCTCTTTCAGCATCCCATTTTAAGACCAAGTCCCCAAATTTGAAAGCTTGAGGCCTAGCCTTTCTATCAAACCATTTCTTTGTTGCTTGTTGATGTTGTTCTAGCTTGATCATGGTAGAGTTTTCTTAATTCTTCAAGATTAACCAGCTCTTCCATTCTGATTTCTCTCTAGTCTGCGCCTTCAAATTCTAGTTGTTGGGAAAGCAGTGCCAATGAGTTCAACTCTAGTGTCAAAGGAAGGGTAGCCTCTTTCCATAGACAAGCTTGTAAGGTGAAGTTCCTATTGCCTTTTTAATTGTGATTCTATCTACCAAGAGTGCATGCACATGAGACCTTTGTATGCCACTTTTCTTTGGATGATGTTCATTGTGTGTTTCATGATCCTGATTAGGTTCTTGTTTGTTGATTTTACCAGACCATTCCTTGGGGTAATAGTTGGAAGAAGTCTTTAGATAGATGCCCAAATTTAGAGCCCAATCAAGTGATTTTAGTCCCAAGGAAGGATTTTGCATTATCAGAGATAATGGTTTGAGGAATGCCAAACCTTGTGACTATACCTTGAGAAAGTCAAGGATGACTGACTCGGTTGATTCTTTGAGCGAAAACTTCTATCCATCTGGTGAAGTAGTCTGTAGCTATCAACACCCACTTGTGTCCAACGCTTGAAGGTGGATTGATCATGCCTATGAAGTCGAGACCCCATCATTGCAAAAGGTTGATCCACTTGGATTGGTCGGAGGGGAAGCACTGCCAATCTTTTCTTTCCTACAAAGAAAGTGCATTCCTTACATTTTGTGACCCACTTGTGTGCATCTGCAAACAAGGTAGGCCAAAATATTCCTACCATTATGATCTTCATTGTTGTAGTTTTGGTAGAAAAGTGTCCACAGAGAATCCATCATGAAATTTTATGCTAACACTTTTTTTCTTATGTGCGTGTCATTGATACATCTTAACAATGCCATCAAGATTTTTTTGAAGAGAAGTCCATCAATCAAAACATAAGGGATAGATTGTAACCTCAGATGTCTTCTCTTTTCCTTGTTTAAACTAGGAGGGTATGCCCTGGAAAGGAATGTGATCATGTCCTTCATCCATTCATGCATGCCAAGGATCTGTATTCTGCTCAAGTTCTGTGCATGGGAGATCCTCATCAAAAAATAATGAAGTCTCAGATTCTCATTTCACACGCATCCTCAACAATCTTCTTTGCAGAGCAGTGCTACCTTACCATTTTTTGTGGCTTTGATAGTCACATCATATTCCATGATTTTGGTCACCCATCGTGCTCTCTTTTCACTGATCTCTTCTCCCATGATGAAGTCTCTGACAGAAGAGTGGGAGACTAACACCTTGATATGATTTTTGGTGAGCATACTTTTGAATTTCTTGAGTGCGTGCATGATGGGTGAAGACCTTTTTTTCATGTGACTATATTTTAATTCATAATCCTTCAACTGTTTGGCTGAAGAAAGCCACTTGGTTGTTCCAATCCTTGTTCATTTTCTTGTGTTAGGACAACAACAACAACACTCATCATCAATGCCATAAGCATAAAGGATGAAATCCTTTGAAGTAATTTGGGTTGATGAGTGTTGGCATGTGCAAGAAATTTCTTGCTTGATTTTTGAAGCTTTCTCTTCCTTTCTACTATCCATCTAAAGGCTATGTCCTTCTTGAGCATCAAGGGTGATGGGCCTGAACTAGTCCTGCAAAGTTAGGAATAAAGCACCTAACAAAATTGATCTTACCGAGGAAGGATTACAAGGCCTTTTTGTGTGCCGACAAGGAAAGAGCTAGGATGGCTGAAACACACTCAGGATCAATTGTGATGCCATCCTTTGAAACCACATGGCCCAAAAGCTTTCCTTGTGCCACAACAAAATTACACTTCTTGGGGTTAAGGATACCCCAATTTTTCTACATCTCTCAAAGACTTTCTCTAGGTGTGCCATATGATCCTCACTCTACTTTGAGAAGATGGTTATGTCATCAAGGTAAACCAAGATGAACTCATTGATGTAACCTTTGAAGGAAATGTCCATGGCATGCACTGAAATGTGTGCCCTACATTTGATAGACCAAAGGGCATTTTTTGATATGCATATGTTCCCCACTTGGTTGTAAATGTTATTTTGAATTGATCCTCTTCCTTGACCAGGATCTGATTGAAACCTGAATACCCATCTAACATTGAGAATCTTTGTGCACCAGCCACATTATAGAATCTACTCCATTAAAGGAAAAGGATAATGATCCTTTAGAGATGCCTTGTTCAAATCTCTGAAATCAACACAGAGTCTGATTTCACCATTCTTCTTGTGCACTCGGAACTAGATTCATGACCCAAGTAGAGTACTTGATGGGAAAAATAATTTTTCCTCAATGAGTTTGGATAATTCCTTTTCTCAGGGGCTCTATCTTTGGATTGACTGGTCACTGCTTTTTTTTGACGATGGGCTTGATACCAGGATCAAGGTCAATGGAGTGTTGAGAAACACTTGGATCAAAACCTTTGAGGTCTTCATACTCCCATGAGAATATATCATTGTATTTTTGACAGAGAGAGATGAAGGCTTGCTTTTCATCATATGCGCAACAAGTCTTACTGAGAAACAACTCTTTTCCATGCATGCAATAGTGACTAGGAGAAATCTTCTTACATGGATGCACATATAATTTTCTTCACCCTTGAACTCATCATCAAGGCTAAACATTTTCTCTAAGGTGACCAACCCTTTAGGAAACTTATTTGACTTTAGTTGAATCACTTGGTCACCATAGTTATCATGCAAGTCAACTTGCATGCTTGATGAGAACTCAACTTCATTTTGAATGAACTAGATGATCTACATGTCACTTTCAAACACTTTCCAGCTGGTATTGTTGTCTAGAATGGATGGTCTGATCACCATCTTAATGTGTTGAGTGTTTCCTTTGACAAAGTCCTCAACAGGAGAGAACTATGAACCAAGCATGACCATTTGATCAACTTCCTTATTCATTTTTCATGGCACCACCTATATATTTAGAGCATCAAAGCTCTCAAGGAGGTCCCAAAATCTATGTTTATAAGATTTGAGAAGCTTATTATTTTTTTGGAAACTTGTTGTAACCTTGGTGGATAACCAATTATGTATCCCCAAATATCTGCAATGCCTTAATCTTCTTCTTTTCAACAATAAGAAGACCATGCACCAATGCCTCATACTCTACCACATTGTTAGAACATGTAAACTATAACCTGTGAGTGAAGAATAATTTCTCATCCTTAGGAGAAATGAGAACAACTCCTCTCCCACCATTTCTACTTCTAGATCCATCAAAGTATAATTTCCATAGACCAAGTTCAACTTGGTCTTTTTCTTGAGTGTGTGAAAACACAACTTCTTCTTCAAGAATGCAAGTAAGTACCAAGCCCAGTTTCATAAGCTTCTAGTTCTTCAACATATGGGTCAAATTTATGGTGCCTCTCTGCCCATTCATCAAGTACTAGATCAAGAATAGAAGGTGGAAGAGGATGCTCTTCAGAACTGAAGCTTGTTCCTCTTGGATTAAATAATTGGCTTGGAGAGGGATGGGACATATGACTCTACATGATAGGAAAATATTGGCTCAACTTGTATGGTAAACCGGTACCATACCTTGTCTTGAGTAACATATGAGACCAATCAGAAGACAAGTAACCACCACTTTAGTAGTAAAATCTCTTGATAGACATAAGGGAAAACAAAGGAGGTAAGTCAATGATTGAAACATCTTGAGTTATGGTGAGCTTGGACATGCATGAAGGGTCAACTCAAGATCCTTGATGATTCCTAAGGTAGTGATAGTTGAACCATCAAGTTGCAAGACTCCTTTTTCAAGGGGCTATACTTAAGACCTAAGACATCAACTATCTTCTGGGCATAAAAAAGTACTAGTAGACCTGAGTCAGTCTATCATGCAATTATGCACAAGATGTTTTCCTATGATCAAGGACATATAGAAGGGTGGGGTTTTAAAAAATTTACTTACTTTTTCTCTCTTCTTAGATAGCTTGAAAATATTGATAGAAGTGCACATGGTTTGTGAATAGTTGGATCAATGTGGAAGTTGGGACAAGGCCTCATGCAAAAAGATCCATTGAGATGGAATGGTTAGAGCATCCCACATTGTGACATTTATATTTTGTCTTCTTCATCTAGTCCACAATGCTAAATGGAAGACCCACTGACTTGTGCATTTGGGAACAAACAACATCCTTGACTTATTTAGGCATGGAAAAAGGCTTTTTAGCTAAAATAGAGGCTTGACCTACCAAAGGAGGGGCACATGCACTACTTTAGGAGGAGCTTTTGCATGGGAGCCTCTTGTGTAGGGACTTGAGAACTTTTACTACTGGATGCCCTTGGCTACATCTTTTTACTTTTGAGGGTCTACTTGTGTTGTTTGGAATTGTGACTACATGCCAGACTCGAGCATTTCTTCTTGTATCTTGTGTTGTCACAACTTGGGTGCATGGTCTCTTGTATCCTCTGTAGCTTGGTTGATTGCACAAAAAGTCTTCAATGCCAAAGAACATCAAATTGGAATCAGGAGGAACCTTTGGCCTTTCTTGGTTCTCTATTTTAGGTGCACTTGTTGAAGGTTCACAAGTGGAAGCATTTTAGATCATGTAGGCTTGTGTGTGCACGTGCAACATTGGCACAATGATATTGACTATGAGGCATGTTGCAAGGGAAGCACCATTTTGACTCCTGCCAAATTTTTTGAACTAGAACAAGTGCCTGACTTAACTAGGTGTTGGAAGAGAGGGCGTGGGAGGAACAACTT
Source organism: Taxus wallichiana var. yunnanensis (assembly GCA_018340775.1). Lineage (NCBI taxonomy): Eukaryota > Viridiplantae > Streptophyta > Pinopsida > Cupressales > Taxaceae > Taxus > Taxus wallichiana. Next base: position 273,827,621 of record CM031233.1, on the reverse strand, counting down.
GCAAGGGAAGATGTGTGTTAGCATGCCATCTATCATTTTGTTGGTTGGGCATGTATCTTTGGTTTCCATATTGATTCCACCAAGGCTGATTTCTTTGGCTATGTGCCTGATTAGAACTACCTCTATAGGCTTGCACTTGTTGTTTCTCTAATGATATGACCTTGTTTGAAAATTTCTAATCAGGGTCTTCAATTCTTCATCTTCTTTTTGCTTGTCGCTGAAGAGTAGGATGTTGATGCAATAAGTTGTGTGCTTTTCTTAGGAATAGGAATAGGGGCCATAGAAGGTTAGGTGAACTTGTGACATTTCTGGGAACAAGGGCATAGGTGGTCTAGGAGCTATCTTTCCCACCTGAATAAGACTATTTTCCAGCCCTTATTGTAATATTATAAGTGATTTGGTAAAGTCCTACCTCCCATGGATTGAATCATGACTGAGATATCATTGTTCAACACCTTTAGATAATATAAAAAGCATGTTGGGTGTAGGTCTTACCACAAGAGGGATTTTGTCCCAAGTCTTTGAAATATGATGTTGAAATCAAGTCATCTACTCATTGGGTGCCCTCCTTGTTGTTGTCAGTTGCTCCACCAAAGATAGGTGATCTGACTTATCTTCAAAATAATTACAAAGAGTTGTTCCAAGCTCATCCTAGGTGGCAATAGATCCAAGTCTCAAGCCTCGTACCATTGAAGCACTTTTCCTTTGAAAGAGGCTGCAAGTAGCCTAATGCTACATCATCATGTGTGATCAAATAGAGTGAACATACGTTTGCTACATCCTGGATATGCTCTGAGGGGTGACTTGATTCTCACCAAGTAAAGTATGGAATACTTTTGAGTGTGCCATTTGGCATATCATGTTGCATGGAAGAACCAAGGGACTTCCTCAGTGAAGTTAGAAAAGTTCCTTAGTGGAGGAGGTGGCTGATGTGCCATAGCAGGGCACTCTAGTTGTTTGTATGAGGAGGAGTTGAATGGGCATGGCATGCTGGAGATGGAGATGTGCACATGGGATTTCTGGAAAAACTCTTCTTAGGGATAGATGGAGGTACTCAAAAGAATATTCAGCTGTTGCACTTCTCCTTGTATGCACTCTTCTCATGAAAGGCACTTAGGATGCTAAAACAGAGATCTAAAATGTTGGGAGTCACCAGATGTGTTGAAATGAGCCTCAAAGGCTGAAATACTAAGTCCACACACCAGAACTTAGCAATATGAAATTTAAGCTTTCAATTGCTTGTCCCACTGGGCATGCCAGAAACTGTTGGTCATCAAACTTGCACTGTGTCTCGATCTGGAAGAACCGAGTCATTTGTGACAACAATGGAACCATCCCCAAGTTGTGGGACCTTGCGCGCTTGGGATGGATCTCTCAAAGAAGGTTGGTTCCTCTATCTATTTCTACTACTACTACTACTCCTAGTGTTAAAAGGGAAAACTAAGCTAATAATGCCAAGGGACCAGGGATAGAAGGATAACATGAAAGGAAACTACACTAAAAGGTGATAACACTAGAAAAGAGGGATGAACACTATCTGTTCTGAGTGAAAATGAAGGGAAATGCGTGAAAGAAGGCTAGGCACATGTAGCACAACTTAAAACATATTTACTAGATCAGTTTCATGGAACACAACTAAATAAGGAGCTACAAGGGATGTAGAATGGCACAATGAGCACACAATGCAAAAGAAAAGGCAAGAAGAAGGAATATAAAACATGTTAGGATAGAGAATAGTCACAAAATGATGCTTCTATTACTTCCAGAAATGCATAGAGCTGTTACAATGGTGAAAGAGGATGATATCCACATGCAAGAGCTAGATCTAGAGGTCTGTGACTCAAAATATAGAAAATATGAAGTCCTTAAAAATGCGTAAGGATCCAAAATGTCCAACGTTAATAATGAGCCCAACTCTTACATTTATAGATGAATCCATGGAAGAAGAAGAAGAAGAAGGGGAAAACTTGAATTTGAAATACAACCACCAACAAGAAGCATTCAATGCATGTAAAATCCTGCAAATCTATCAAATACATTTCCCCAAGTCTATTTGGCATGTTGGAGAAGGAAGGAGGGTGGATCATATCAAATTGGGTGGTTGAAGCAATCAGATCTACTCATTAATGCCAGAAAGATGTTTTCCCATTTCTCACCTACCAGATCCACCAAGAATTTGAATTTGAATGTTTATGTCATTCATTAGCGGCACATCAGGATTTGAAACCCCGCTGTTACAAGCGGTCACATGTGGCACACTCAAGCGTGTGAATGATATAGGAAGGGTCAAGAGGGAGAGTGCAAAGATAATGCACGTGGAAGAATGTGGTGCATGAAGGAGGGAGAAGGAAGGAGCGTAAGGGGAAGATGGAACTAAGAGGAAAAGGAAAAAGAAAAAGGGGAAGCATGCAAAGGGTGTGAGGAAAAGAAAGGGGACGCGCATGAAAGAAATGTAACCAAGGGAATGTGCCAAGTGAACTTGAGCGCACCTGACCTTGCAATGAAGATCTTAGAGCAAAAGTGTATACAAGTTGCCTAAATAACTCGGGACATGCTAGACATCTTTGTTTTCTTGAAGTGTGAAGATAGGGGTAGGGGAAGTTAATGTTTCTGAGAACAAAAGGAAGAATAGATCCAATAGTATGGGGGAGACTTAGTTTGAATAGAACCCTATAAGACGCGGGAGATGTACGTCGAGGTGAAATCTTTGCTCGAAAAGGTAGGCATGCTGCCATTTTTCAATATTTTTGATGGCCACGATGAGAAGCTAAGTGAAGCCGTGGCAAAACGTGGAAGGAGGGCCATGTCCGGGTCAGAAATTTCTCCTTTACCATTTCTCCTAAGCTTATTTCCAAGGTCTTGGGTTTATCTCTGGAAGGCAGATGCATCTACAAGCCAAAGTCGGACTACAGTCTGGAGATTGAATGTTTCATGCAAGGTAAGGGTATGCCTGTCTCTCTTCACAATGGATATGCTCGGGGAAATCTTCCCCACCCTTATGATGAAATTTCTCAACTATTTATGTCATACATCACCTTAGAAGGTAGGTATAAAGTGATTTATGGTTACCATTTTCCCATGTTGAACCATGTGCGTAACACAAAGGCCTAAAATTTCCCTTTCTTTCTGTATACCTCCATGGAAAAATCTATTGGTATGGTTGAGAAAGGGACTTTCTCCCTTCCTCTGCATCAAGGCCTCATTAAAGCCTTGCTCAAGATGGGTACTCCCCTTTGGGGAAAAATGAAAAATTTAGGGCCTCCGCTACTGAAGGTTCGATGCCCAAGGAGGAAAGTCTTAGTGAAGACCCATTTGGAAAACCTGTGGCCAAGCGTACTAGATCCAATCGAATCATTGTCTTTGTCAACAAACATAGTAGGGTTAAGGAAGATCCTAAACAGGTTGAGGAAGTGGAGATTTTAGATTTAGGGAAAACCATGATGGGAATCCGGACTTGTCGGGTTCCATTTGGACAAGGCCAGCGCTGATGGGGATAACAACGATGAGGGGGAGAGTGATAAATCTCAAGATTCTACTGATGATAAGTGCTCCAAGAATTCGAGAGGATGCCATTGAGAGCTTGCACACTCTGAAAACTACCTAATCTAAATTGTTCACTGCTCAAGACTCGGCTATCAAGACTCACTCTTTCATGTGGGATTTTGAGCATTGTAGGCTTGATACCAACATTAACAGACACATGATTAGTATGGTCTCCATGGATTTGAAGGATTTAATAGATAAAGTGGAAAATATTTCCTCATTGGTCCTTAGTGAACAACTCAAGAATGCCAATGAGAGAAGCCTAGAAATGGCCAAGGACATGCTAAAGATGAAAGAAGTTGTGTTCCAGATTCATGACGTCCATCTCCTCAATGTCAAGAGCACCATCCACCATCTCAAGATTTTAGCTGAGATGATTCACTCCATGGATCTTGCTAAGGAAAGGGAAAAAGAGGGTAAAGGCCCCAAAGTGGAGATCCCTGAGCCAAACTACAAGGTTTGGAAAGCTACCATTGAGTCCCTTGTCAAAGAATGGAACAGATGCATGAACTCAGTGGGGGACCTGATAAAAGAGTGACTGTGTATATGGGATATTGTCTAGGTGCTATTAGTTCTAAGTTGTTATGCTATTAGTCTCTAGGTTATGCTATTGTTAGATAGTTTATTTGTTGTTTGGTTACTTTCTTTTATGTTTGTATTTCCTTGTTGCTGGTCTTGTGCTATTTTGGTTTTGTGGTAGGGCTTCAAGGGTATATCCCTTGGCCTTTTGTAAGGAACTGGTAACATTATGTATGGGGTAGGGTCCCCTCAACCCTTTTTTTTTACCTCTAATCAAATAAAATAAAATTGGGAGAGTTATTTGGATAAAAATGCCTCCTTGTAGGGTTTGTGCTCTACTAAATCTAGGGGTTGGTGCTCCTTATGGGGTTAGTGCCTCACTAAACTTAGGGGTTGGTGCCCTTGTTGAGTTGGTCGTAAACTAAATTTGAAACATGGCTATAATAAAAAAAAAAAAATTAGTGGGTTTTCTTCCCCTTGAGGGTTTCCCACTTATATCTTGTGTTCATGTGTTGATGTGTTCTCCTTTGCTCATGTTTTTTATGGTTCTTGAATGCATGGTTAATGGTTAAGTTGATGAATGGTTAATGAATGGATAAAGTAAATGTGAAATAAGTTTGTAATTCCCACTAATTCACCCCCATCTTAGTTGTTGTGCTTCAAACATTCCCCTCATGGAGAATAATCCACTTCTTTCTGGTGATATCACCTCCTTCCTTATCCTAGGTTTCATTTCTTGTATTCTCTCTAACCCTAGTCCCTTGGATGCTTAGTTTAGGTTTAGTTAGTTGTTATTTTTTCTTGGGTAGTGTTATCTCTAGGTTAGATAGGTAGAGGAAGTTGGCCTTCTCCAAAGGGTGATATCATACAGTCAAGTCCCATATTGAGATATCATCCCATGTTTCACTGAGGTGTTGAATCTAGTTTTATTAGGGTATTACTTTAGGTGACAACAAACACCTCTACCGTGATAGATACCATATAAATGATAGCTACAACTCAAAATATCAAAATTTTTGCTATCCCCTCTTCTTCAAAATTTGTTTAGAGTGATCCTCCCTAGGTTCAAATTGTTGCACGTCCCAAATATGAAGATTGGGACCGTGTTTCATAAATTTCTTTCCTTCCTAGTTGAATCCTATTCTTAGAACTCATTCGTACATCACCCCAACATTGTGAGTGTAATATGTCAACACTCTTTGCTATGAACAATCCTTTTCCACCCACTTTAGGGTAGAAACCTTACCTACATGGTTGAGAAGATAGCATCATGCATCAATTTAAGGATTTATTCATATCCATTGAACTTTCCATCGATCTTTCTTCATACATCTGCTTCCCTCTTGATTCCATTATTCTTGATGAGATTATATTTCATGTTGATGACCCTCCCCTCTTTATCTTAGTTCAAATTGGCCACAGCATGGTCAAAATATCTCTCATAGATGAAGTTTATGGAATTTTTGCCTCTCTTAAGTTCATCAAGAAACTCGGCTACTTTATTAATGATCTAAAATCCACTTTAGGAGCATGTGTTAGTGATATGATTCTAGAAGGATGCACCCTATGGGATGCAACTTGCTCACTATCACTATGACCGCAGTGAATCTGTTAGAGTTAAATTCATGGTATTTAATTTCCCCTTGTCTTATAATATCCTCCCAAGGCAATTGTGGAATCATCGCGTGCGTGTAGTTGTGTCCCTTGCCTCCCAATTTTTAAGTTTGTTCACCTAGGAGCTATATATAAAGTACAAGGAGATATCATCTCTTGGAACTTTTACCTATTCCAAAAATGTGGGACATTCAAAATTCCCACCCTTGAAGAACTTCCTACCATCCCATTTCGGGAATATCAATGCTTTAACTATTTGGTGGATTCTCTTTGTGGCTATAAAGGTCATCTTGAGCTTCGGATTTTGATGATGATGAGCCTGATAAAATCAACCTTTGATTAACACCTCTAATATTAATGACACCATTATCTCCTAATTACCTCACACTTTATGATCCCACTCTTCAAAGAAGGATGTCGACGGTGTCCCTATCACTATTACTCACACTCAACATACACTTGTAGAACATCTCGTTTGAATTGATACTATCATTGGTTCATGTGCCATCGATTTTAATACACCATATTATGATGATGGTTATACTTTAGATGATCTTTTTGTAGTTGGCTATGCCTAAGCTAAGAATACATAAATCCTTCACTTTCATGACACTTTACACTATAATTTTAATCATAACATCAATACTATCACCATCTCCTCGCAAGAAGCACACCCTATCTTAAATATGGATGTAGATGATCTCATGGAAGACAATTGATATCAAATCTGATTTTGACTCTAAGGATGAGTTTATGAAATATAATCCTATAATTGTTGACTTGATTCTTGAAGATTAAATAAAATATGGATATTTTAGCGTAATCTAATGCTATAGGAGCAGTAAAATGACTGAATAGATGAAGTAATAAAATACTAAAATAAACCCAATAAAAATAAGTAATAAAATGTAAAAGCCTAATGTGTAAATAGGGTTAGGAGATCCTAGCCGATTTGTAGATGTCTCGGGTATGTGTCACAATGTAGAGTAGGTGAACAGGAGGAGGAAACCTTCACACACGAGCACGGAAAAGTGTAGATCTAGGTTTTTGGCTAGACCGAGGCACTTGGAGAGGGATATGGGCACCTATGGGTGCCACGGTATGAGATCTGGGCACCCCAGTGCGTGAAAATGACCATAATACATCCTTTGAGGTGTCACTAAGTGTTTTCTGTGTTCACTTCTTATCACATGAATGTCGTTGTGTGATCGTTGAAGCACTTGTAAACCTACAATGAAAGAATCACCTCCTATGAAGTGTGATGTAGATGAACCAACCTTGTGTGCCTTATGATGGAGCTATATGGATGAAAATGTAGCTTTAGATTCCTTTAATGGATGCAACCTTAGGTGGTGATCGTAAGTGCTTAGTGCTTGGTCCCTCATTATGGTCACATAAATTTATATTTATATGGTTCTCTTGTTCTAATTTTGTAATTAAACCCAAAAATGATGATCACCAAAAAGATAGAAAGCTCAAATGGCTAGAAAGTTCCCAAAAGGTGAGAGTAAAGTGCAAAGAGGATCAGGGCACCCCAGTTAGAAATATGAAAAACATAGAATGACAATATAGATTGGGCAAGTATGGGTGCAAGATCGAAAGTAACAATAGAAAGCAAAGTAAATGGCCAAAGACATGGGTTAATTATTACTCTTTTCACTTAAGAACCATATGAATAGTAGTATGAGACCGAGACTAAATAATGACTCAAAGTGCATGATTTTGTGTCTACATTTGCCCCCACTTTATGTTGGTGAGCGGAAATCTTGGTAACATAAAGTAGATAGAGATACATACCGATAATCCATGTAGAGTGATGTAGAATGCGTGCCAAAGGACTAGACAAAGCATGGAGTGATAAAAACATGGAGCGTGGAGACTAAAGATGTAAAAAGTGTAAAATGTGATGAGAGTGAACCTAGGGTGAAAGCGTGTGTGTAGATGACAATGTGTGTAGTGTACCTACATGGTTAGTATCATGTGTTATTATTGACTACTTACTTCCCATATGGACATGGACCTACAAAAGAGAAGATGATCAAGTAGTCACACTCGCATGTAATGTGTAGAAATGCATATATATGTAAAAAGCATGTAAAGAAAGTAAAAAAATGAAAAAGGAACATGTTCACCTGATCCATGATGAGAAAAAGGGTGTAGAAAGGATCCTGTAAATGTTGGTGAAATGTGAGTTTTTAGGGTGATCTCACGCCATTGGTCAAAGAAGTGTAAGGAGGAAAGTACAATGTTCCTCCAACCTGTAACTACTTCATGAGATTTGTGAAGGGATCTCTATAGTGTCTATTTTTTTGGGTGATCCGATGCCACTGGCTGAAGAAGTGTAGGGAGGAAATTATGATGTTCCTCTAACCTTTAACTGCTTCCCAGAATGCTAAGGAAAATCTACCTGTAAAAGCCACTATGTATGGAGTTTTGTAGACTGGTCTGAACTCACTCGTTGTGTAACCCACTGTGTCATGGACGATAACTGAAAACTAAACTATACCAGTATTGTGTTGTGTAGTGTGTAAACCCAAATGATGCCCCATCTTTAGGGGCACATGCAACATCATGGATAGGAGAATGTGACCCAAAATAGGAATGACCATGGATAATGAAACTATGCCCTCTAGGGGAAGGGAATGTGCTTGGTAAAGACCAAAGCATACACAAACAAGTGGCTAGGAAATAAGTGTTAGTTTGAAAAAGCATGCATGTAGAAGACAAGTGTAGGCCAAAAAATAACATGGAAGCTAAAACATAAGCAAATAATGTAAACACCCAAGAAGAAAATGTAGGTTGCACAAAGTGGGTTGCAAACATGGCACACCACTCACGATTTCACAAGACACTCAAGACTGAAGTGGCTGCAAAAAAAAAAGTGTGCACGCAAAACAAATGGCATAACCCACAAACAAGAACACACAATAACATAGAATATAACAAACAAGTATGGAAGAAAATATCCCTGCATAGAAAATGTTACACATCAAGCACCCATTAGCATGTTAGAAATATAAAGCGTATGTCAAATTATGTATAAAACAAAGTAGTGTGCTATGAACAAAAATTAAACAATAACACATGTAGCATACGAATGTGGATGCCCCTAGGAGGTAGTATGTCAAGTATCCATGCTTTGTGTGTAAAATATCTATATTTGCGATCACAACTAGAAAGCAAGTGAACACACATGTGTGTATGGTAAAGATAATGACATACAAGATATCTATCTAGCATGTGTAATAAAGTGAACATGTAAAAGCAAGTGCAAGAAAGAGTAAATGCAACCATAAAATGCAAGTATCTAAGGATGGATAGAATGGAATTCTGAGTGGATGATAGGAGCCGTGTGGCCCAGAGTGAATGAAAGTGTATGTAGTGAGGTTCATTTAGTATGCCCCCTCAGCAATCAAGAATGAACCATAAACGAGAGTGCGTCATTGGAAAATGGTAAAATTATGTGTTGTGTGCTTTATGAGCTATGATGAGTATGTAGTGATGATATGAGACATAGAGATGAATTATGCGCAATTCTATAGCCTATGTGTATATCATAACATGATGAATAGACAAGGAGTGGTGATGTAGCCTAAAGCATATACCACTAAATGATGCAAGTGAAAGTGATGAAGAAGTGACCTTGTATCCAAAAGAGTATATCACTTAATCTAAGTATGTCATGAGAAAATATTTAATGATGAATGTTTAAGGGTGATGAGGTCCATTTGTGATGTATACCCTTAATAGTCCAATATGGATTACGCGGGACTAGAGTGTGTCATAGGGTAGTGACTGAAACGTGTAAAAGTAGATGTGTGTAGTATATGCGATGATGAGAGACGACCATGTGATGTGTAGAATGTACCATGTGTGATATATAGTATGTAATACAAGATGTGTAGATGATGAGTGACTAATAGTATGGCTTGTAGACTATATGTAGTATGTAGATGCACAAAGGTTGAAAGATGCATGATGTAGAGTAAATGTAAGATGTAGTATGTGAGATGTAAGATGTATAATGTGATATTTACTATAAGATGTGTGAAGATATATGATGTGTAATGTCAAATGTGTAGTGTGTGGGGTTCATGTGTGTATGAATCCCTCAACAGTCAAGTGTGAACCAAATCACAAGAGTGTGCCATTAGGTGGTGACGATGCTTAGAGTATGGATGAAAATGCACATGATAGAAGGTTGATGTGTGGTATGAAACATGTGTTGATTCTAGTGTGGGTGTGTGTGGATGCTATGTTCCCAAAGTGTGTGTAGAATGCCATCATGTAATGTCATCTAGGAGGTCATCATTATCATGATCAAAACCAAATGAACAAGCATCAGAGACTTGGTAAGTGATAGTGTCAGGTTGGTCACGTAGTGAGCCATTAGTGCATAAGTTATACATACCCATAACATATTCTTCATCAGTGAAGGGTGGTAAGGGACATCTGCATACCAACAAGTAAGATTATGTGTATAGCCAAGAAAATAACTATTGCAAATGAATACATGACCAAAGGGCATGTGAAATGATATATTTGTATGATTAGGGTCGAGTGTGCCCCAATGTAATCAAGCCAAGATTTTCCTAATGTAAGTGGCAAAGAGAAATAATATCATGCAAGGAAGACTTGGAGATGAAAGACACGTAGACCATATGTGGAAGTAATGTAAACAAAACCATGATAAAGATGAGAAGAATGTGGTGGAGGAGAAAGATCCTCAAAATAAAAACCTAAACGAGTCAAGCCCTCATGTGTACATACAATGTCATCACAAGTAGGATCAAATGGAATATGCTCCCAATAAAAATTATTCATGAAAAGTGTGCATGTGAAGGGAGGTCATAGTGATGAAGGTGGCATTGGAGAAGGTGGAGGAGCTAAAACAACATCTGATGTAGAGATAGGCCCTTGATAAATAATCATAGTAGTAGCGGCGGTCGCAGGTGGAGGTGATGGAGTGGAAGAAGCGGCATCAATCACACAAATAACACCTTTAAGTGGTGGCAAATGAGGTAGTTCATCTATTGGTTGAGGATCATCTGTAGTATCAACTCATGGAATAGGAAGAGTAGTATTAGGATCTCAGTCACAATATTTGTATACATCATGGTCGTGAAGTACAATATATTCAATGCCTTCATGTATGAATTTGACACAATGATGTACGGTAGAAGCAACGACTTGCATGGCATGGAGCCATGGTCTACCAAGAAAATAGTTATAGGAGACTGGAAAGTCAATGACAAAGAACATATTGTTAATAATCTTTGGCCCTACGGTGATAGGCAATGTCATGTGACGAGTGCATGGGTGAACAAAACCATCATATGTATGTAGTGAAATAAAAAATGGACTAATATCACAAGAAAAAGACTCTCAAAGAATGACATGGGACATAAGTTGAGTTCAAATCCATTATCAATTAAAGTGCACTGATACCCACATTGTAAATGTGAATCATGATATGCAAAGGTGGGTCATTTTAAAAGGTATTGAGATCAACATGAGGATTAGACGGGAAAGCAATATGTTGAGAAAAGGAATCCAATGTGTTGTATACCAAGTTAGGATGCATATCAACACAAATGTGAGTAGTAACAAGAAGATGTTGGAATCTATGCCTTAAATAAGGATTTGCAAGCAAATAATCATTGATTGATATACTCATGATGAATATACTCTAGGATGATAAGCAACGAATGAGGATCCTAAAAATGTAAAGATCAAGTTTGGGTTCACAAAAATGATTAACTAAAATATGGATATTTTATTGTAATATAATTCTATAGGAGAAATAAAATGACTCAATAGATGAAGTAATAAAATAATAAAATACACCCAAGAAAACCAAGCAATAAAATGTAAAACACTAATGTGCAAAGAGTGTTAGGAGAGCCTTAGTTGATTCACATATGTCTTGAGATTGTGTCACACCTGAGACCAAGTGAATAGGAGGAGGAAACCTTTGCACAGAGCCTAGAAAAGTATAGATCTCGAGATGTCTAGCTAGGCTGGGTGCTTTTGGGTTCCCTAGTCTAAGATTTAGGTGCCCTAGTATGCAAAATGACAGTATACCTCCTCTAAGGTATTCTTTGAGTGTTCACATGTGTTCACTTCTTGTTGTGTGAATGTCACTGTGTGATTACTAAAGCACTGGTAAACCTGCAATGAAAGAATAACCTCCGTGAAGTGTGATGCAGATGAACCAGCCTTATGTGCCTTGTCATGGAGCTAGATGGATGCAAATGTAGCTTTAGATGCCTTTGATGGATGCAACCTTAGGTGGTGATAGCTAGTGCTTAGTGATTGGTCCCTCATTATGGTCACATAACTTTATATTTATATGATTATCTTGTTCTAATTTCATAATTAACTTGAAAAGTCCGACCACCAAAAATATAGAAATCTATGACTCTTTTTAGGATCTCATCCGCAAGATCGAAAAAAAAAAACCTTATCCTCACATTCCCAAGCGTTGAGCCCAATACCATCCATTAATTCATTCTATGTCAACATCTATTTATCGTCCTTCTAAACCTCCTCATCCATCCCTTGGTAATATCCATCGTGATATCCGTAGACACCTAATTTTGGTATCTATATCCTCATCACCTATGTGCACATATTTAGTCATCCCCATCATCTAATCAAATTCCCATCCCAATCCTTATTAATTAATTAAGCCATATTAATTAATTAATCATTTAAATATTTCACATGCCCAATTATCCCATCACCATTAATCCTTATTAATTAATTAATTTGTATTAATTAATTAATCATTTAGATCCTCATTACCCTAATCAACCTTCTAATTAGGACACTTTTATCCTACCCATAAATCTCATAACTTTTATAGCTTTTACCTTGTCTATTTTTATGCCATAACTAACTTAAATTCATCCCCAAGAAACATAATCTCCCTCACATAATTTAAAACACTCGAAGCCTTTAAAGCGTGCATAAAGCCCACCTTAAATAAAAATCATGCCCATTGGGGAAACTTTCCCCATAGTCGGTGGTGACCTAGCCTATTCACCGTCAACCCACTTTAAAACGAGTGTTTTCTTTCCATTATAAGGAGACACAATAAAAAATCAATCAATCAAGCTAGCAATAAGTCATGAAACCCACCTCATACCTCGAGCAATTAAGAGACATGTAAAGAGCTCTTGGACATCCCTTTAACTTGTTTGCATCACTCATAATCATCATTCGTGAGATCTTCTTATCATTATCACATTATCTTAATCATATTATCATATATTCTTCACTTCTAACATCTTGCAGTACATAGTAGCTTGAAAGACTCAAAACCTTCTCCCACAACTACTTTTCATCCTCTCCCTACATTTTTCTAATATAGTCGCCACTCATCCTCCCTTTTTTTCGTCGATCGTGGTCCTGTCTATCCCAAAACCATTTGAATCCTTCTTTCTGTCATTTATCCTACTTCTCTACTTTTGGTTTACTCATACGAACCCCTTTTACTACAAAGCATTACAAGTCCTCATGCCTTTAGATCACTCTAAGACCTTGTAGGTCGACATATTTCATCTACAACTCCGGTGTCCATCATCCCAGGTCACCATTGACCTTCCTATGCACATTCTCGGGTTTCTGTTGACCCAAACCAAGTAACACATACTTTGCATTTATCATCATCTAAATAGATTTAGACCAATTTATGTCATTTTCCAGTCATGATAGCTTTGTTTCTGCATGCTTTTGATTTTACATCCTTTTTTATAACAAACAGGGGCTAACATCCACCAAGGAAGTTAACACTCCTCAGGTCCACATTTTCAGGCAGCCCTCACCGCTATCCATCTAATCAAGTCTTATTTCAGTCTTATTTGCAGGTTTTGTAGCAACAATCCATCATTCAACGCCCATATCAAGCATCAAGCATCTAAGGTAACATAAACCCTCTTTCATTTCTAAGTTGCTAATTTCTTTAGTATATAGTGCATTAATTTGATTATGAATGAGAAATTTGGACAATTTTTTGAAACACCTATCACACTTCCCCAATCCACTCATGTGCCTTTTGACACTCATACCTCTTCCACCCCTATCCTAGCTCGTCCACCATCTTCCCCATATCACATAGATATCATTAACCACATCATCTAGATGCCTCTCATCATTTCCACACCCACACCTATTGCAGATCCCACACCTACATCTTCCTTATCTACTTCAGTTGATTCTGCACCTCCATCCACATCTACTCCAGTAGATCCTATTCCTCTGTACACATCTATTCCACCCTTACCTATCCTACCTTCCATAGATTTAGTACCAATTCCTCTTTCTGTACTTCTACCTACACCTACCGCATCAACCATTGTCACCATATCCCCATTATCTCCCTCTTCCTCCACACCACCTTCGTCATTTGAACAATATTGGAGGGCACTTCAACTTACAGTGGCTATAGGTGACCCTCCTATCTCATCCACACAATCAGAATCCCCACATCTAGCCAATATTTACCCTCCCTATAATCCATCATGCAGAAGCTACTTCCACCATCAGCCACCACGCCATCACCAGATCCCCAATAGAGATTATTGTCATCCCCGCCAAGGGTACTCCTCAAAAATCCAAATCTAAAGACCTTGGCATCCTTCCACAACGGTCCCTTGAGCATTCCCATAAGAAGGTCAAAATTCCCCCAATCAAGACCAAATCCCCATCCTCCATCTTAGGGCCACATAAATATTTCTTAGGCCCCCTCCTTAATTATGATAAAAATACCCAATTCCCTCTTAGGGCTAGTCCTTTCATTAAAAACCTCCAATTATCTATTCATCCAATCCTAAATCATCCACCACCATTTCTTCTTCCAAACCACCTAGACCTCGACCTAGTCCACCTTTACCTTTGTCATCCACACCATCCTACAGGACTTTCCCAGGTGCCCACATTGAATCATATGTGGAGGTCCTCCAACATATGCTTCATAATTCTGCCATCACGCTTCCACCTATCAGAGCCTTCGACATGAACCGTCTGAATCCCTCGTGGTTTGATCCCTATCACATTTGTGCTTATCATCGTACCCCAAGCCATGAAATTGAGAATTATAAGGCCCTCTAGACCATTTTCCATGACATTATTGAGCAAGAGGACTTCCTTAATGAGTCCCCTTCCCCATCTACTACTTTATCCATAGTACATCCAATCCCTTTTACCGCATCTCCATCCGATCAGACTCTTGATGAGGGTCCTCCCTTGTTCATCGATACTATTCACCTTGATACACCATCTTCCTAAAATCCATATCCTTTAACATCCACTATCCTATCCACATCCCTTTCTTTGGGGTAGAATCTTTCCTCTTTCCGTTATTGATCTCTTAACATCTTTCTTCTTATCTCCATCGATTCATCCTCCCACGCTAGGGGGAATTATTTCTAGGACTTTTCTGTTCACAGATTAGTCCCTCTCCACATTTGACATTGTCTTATCTCATCCACCTCAGTTCATCCAATCATGATTTTCATCCTTTCCTCCTATGACCACTTTTGTGGCCATATCCGTGCCTCCCTTTGGAAGCACCATGGATCTCATTTAATAAATAACCATCGTGGCACTTTTTTTATATGATATGTATTTAACTTATCTCATCTGGTCTTGATGCATCTTGATCTTTGTTTCTATCCATCATGTAATCACATTTGTCTCTCTCTAGGGGGACCAAAACACTCATCTTAGATGAATACCTTTTGCTTCCTTGAGAGGCATCACATTCTATTATTTTCGCTTGTTCATCTCATCCCATATTCTTTACATGACATTAACATCGGTGATCTCTTAATTTTATTAGAATGTCACAACTCTAGAAAGGAGTCAACGTAGAAAGTTTTCCCCTAACTACATTGGACCATATGGTAAACTGGAAATGGAACCGCTTAATTCATTACACTTACGACCATTCTATTGTTAGCACATTTACCAATGTGCCCTTAGTCATGTCTTCAGATCATTCCTCCATCTTAGCCCTTTCCATTTCTCATCGTGATGATTTGGAACTATGTGGTCTTCCATCACTTCCTAGATGTGACCTTAAATATGGGCACCATGGCTCTACCCATAGCATTTCCTTATGGATAGGTTCTCCCCTTTGGTGGGAACTCCACAATCATCACATCCATCTCCTCTGTAAAAACCCCTTGGAAAAATACTACAAAAACACCTCAATTTTTTTTTAAATTTAGTTTTTATCCAAAATGTGCCCCTTCTCATTTTGTGGCTAACTCCTTTCATCCTTCCTTCTCTTATGCCTCGGACATAATATTTTACTTTTCGAGGCACTCAAAACCTTCTAGAAATGACACCATTGGATAGAGCTCTCTCTCTCGGCTTTCTAGAAAGGTAAAGTTTTCCTCCGAACTCCATGTATTTTTGAAGTTATGGCTCGGTGGAGTTTTGTGGGAAATTTTCCCCTTGAGGCCTGACAGTGATGAGATGCCGCCACGTGTCCAAGGAGGTGGCGGGGTCGGAGAGGAACTTGGTTTTTGCCAAATCTTTTAGCAAATTTTTTGAAAGGGAAGATTTTTTCCACAGGCCCGCCAACGAATAAAAACATGCCACATGTCCAGGGGAGCAATTTGAAAATTTTGGCTAAGTGTTGGCGCATGGAAAACTTTAAAGGAAGGGCCCGTGCCAGAAAAAATGTGCCACATATCCTATGGCGTGGGAGTTTCGGAGGGCGGAGGAGAAATTGGGTTTTTGGCTAAGTGTTTCGCCAAATTTCAATGAAGAAAGTTTTGGCCCGCTGCCCCCACCAATTATATGTTGCCATGTGTCCTAGAGTGGTGGAGCATGGGGAGAATTTGGGAAATTTTCCCAAGGAGAAAATAAAGGAAAATTCAGAGAGGAAAGCCCGCCCCCTTATTGCGAGCCAATAGAATCTCGCCACGTGTCGGATGGCGCAAAAATCAAGGAAAGCCTGCAAAGAAAATTTTAGAAGAGGAAAACCCACCCAATGGGGTTGTGCACGTGTCTAGGTAGAAAATTATCAAAGCGACCTGTGGAAATTCAGAAAGATGGGCCCTCATCCAATCAGCGCTCGCCACATGTCCTCAGCTCATCGGCCCGGCGGGGAATTTTGGAAAATTTTCCAAAGTGAAAGTGAAGGAAAATGAAGCAGGATGGGCCCGCACCCAATAAAAATGTGCCACGTGGCACCTGGAAAGGTGGAGCGTGGGAAATTTTGGGAAATTTTCCCAAATGACCAAAAAGGCAAAAAATTCAAATTTTTGCCCGTTGACCCGATTTGGCCCTGTTTTGACCTAAAATTTCAAATCGCCATATCTTTCGATCAAAGCTCGAGTTTTCACGTTCTTTATATCAATGGAAATATGGTGAAATTATCTACAAGATTCCAGGGTCATTTTTACATTTTGATGGATTTTGGAGAGAGAAAATGAAAAATTCTCTGGCACGTGGTCATGGACAGAAATGATGTTTCAACCACCATTTTTAATGAAGAATGGCTCGCATTCTCTCCCAGCATGGCTAAAAATGTTAGGGAATGGGTCTGTAAGGATGCCCATGCTATTTTGAATGTGTTTTGGTCAATGGTTGAACCCCTTCCATGTTTTCCCATGTTTCTCTCTCCTGGGCTCGTCCCTTGCACTGTAAAAGCCAGTTTTGGCTCATTTTCAAAGGGTTGAACATTTTTTTGTATTGCAGGTCCCCTTTCTCACCTTGGAAGTGATTTTGGTGGAATAAAAAACCTTTTCTAAGAACTGCAACTTTATTTTCCTCTCAGGTGTTGTAATGCAAGTGATTTTGATGTTAAAAATAACAATACAGGCCTGTGATTAGTTTTATCCTCTGCTTGTGTTGTTTGGCTAATTTCTGATTCTTCATTACAGTTATCAGTTTGTGCATGAGGTTCTTTGTTGCATTCTATGGATTGTGTCAATCTGCAGAAGTAAAAAATGCTCACCACTCCTTTGGTGCATCACCTATTAGCATTAGTTTTAGCTTTTTGCATTCTCTATCTTTGTCCCTTTGGAATTTAGAGTAGAATTAGGAATTTAAACCTCTGCAATTGTGCAAGTGATATATCTGATCAGAGGAGTTGAGGAACCAGCCTCTAAACTGGAGATTCCTCTTCCATTTTACAAGTCCCACACTTGGGGAGAGGATTCAATGTTGTGCAATCACATTGGATGCTTAGGATGATCAAACTAGAAGCCTGATCATCATCCAGGGGTGCTGCTGATTTGCAACAACAGTTTTGGCATGCCAGTGGGACCTTAGAGGTCTTCATCTTCATTGAAACAAAATTGATGTGCATTTTTGCAAGATTCTTGCTTAAAAGAGCCCTAAATTGCACATCTGGCGACTCCAAGGAAGAAGAATCAACTGGTTTTAGCAAGCACGAGACTGAAAACTCATGAGAAGAATCACCACAAGGTCAAGAGTTGGAGAAGAAGAGGTGTTGTTTGAGTATCTATAGTTATCTCCAAGAAGAAGGCAAAGAGGGAGGAGAATTCAAAGGTCTCCATCTCCACCAAACAGAACTCTTTCCACTCCTCCACCTAGTAGGCCTTTCATTCAATCAACCAGGGTTCTAAGGCCCATCAGAATGGCACAAAACAACCCCTATGTCAATTTCACTAGCAGCAGCCCACTTGCTCTCAATGCACAAAATCCAATTCCAGTTGCAGCATTAAAAAACATCCCATACTTTACTGGAGAAAATCAGACCACTCCTGGTGATCATGTCAAGGATATTGCTAACATTTTGCGTAATCCATGAGATCAATGAGATGCAAGTTGTTGTCAAATTGTTGGCATCTTCATTCAAAGGGAAAGCTTTACAATGGTTTAGGAGTCTTGCCTCAGGTTCTATTCAAAATTGGAACCAGTTATGTATAGCCCTCCATGAGTATTTTGGAGAAAAGGGAGACAACTTGTCCATTTTGAAGCAGTTGACAACCATCAAGAGAGCTCCCAATGAGCTGCTGACTGATTTTAATTTCAGATTTCAAAGGACTTGGGAGAGAATTCCAGTGGCAGTCAGGCCAATAGTAGAAGGTGCTTTCCTTTATTACCTTAAAGCTTTAAATTCTGATATTTCTATGTTAATTCAATCCATGGGAGGCACAACTATTCCCATTGCTTATAGCATTGCCATTAGAGCTGAAAATTGTTTGATCCAAGCTGGCAAGCTGGCTCCTAGACCTCCAATGCCATTGTTTCCAAGTTTAGAGAGCCCAAATGCTAATCAAACACCTAATTTAGCTCCTATCCCCACTCCTAGAAATCAGAATTCAAATGAAGCTTCTACTTCATCTTCTAGTGCCTCAAATGAGCTTCAAGAAGTCATGAAGCAGCTGCAAAATCTAGGCAATGAGCTGGTTACACTCAAGAGGCAGCAAGCCCAAGGTTTTAGACCTTCTTTCCAGCCCCAAGCTCAGCCTAACAGGCAGCCATATCAACCCCAAAGACCACCCAATCCAGCTGCAAATCTAAATCAAGCAAGGCCTCCTGCCAATAGACCATTTCAGCCCTATAATCCCAATGCTACATCTACCTCTAAAGCATTAGTGCCAGTACAAAACAATATAGCTCAAGAGTATGATTGGTGTTTCCCATGCAATGAACCTCATAACCAATCCATGTGCTTCAATGGTGCCTTGAATCAAGCATTAATGGTGACAACAACTGGTGTGGAGGGTGAAGGTAGTCAAGGAAATAACCAACAACAAGAAACATTCCAGCAAGCAATCAGCTCCAAATGATACCACACTTGTAAACTGGTAGGCAGAGGATTTTTGTGGCATGAATCAAATGGTTTCCCAAAGTGTTGCAGCCAACACAAGGTCAAAGAGAAGAAATTTGGGTGAAGAACAACCATTAGCCCCAAGCAATCCACAACCTTCTATCACTCCACAAAATATTGGCAAACAAAATCCAGCTCCAAATACACAAGGACTGCCTAAAACAGTTCCTAGGCCAATTCAAATGCCAGTTGTTGCTGCCCATACACAAGGAATGAATGTGTAGGCCAAGGGACAGCAAAGAGATGCTTCATCTCCATTCAATATCATTGATCAGATGAAGAAGACAAATGTAAACATATCAATGTGGGAATCACTATCCATCCCAGGCCAAAGAGATTTGCTACACAAGCCATGAAGGATTGGTCAACTTCAAATCAGCAAGTCCAAATGCAAGAGAAAGTGCTCACAAATGCTGCCCAGCCTGAGGGGAATCATGGAGGACAGCAAGGTAAAATGTTGAAGCCCCCTCCATTCTATGTTTCATTGATCATTGGAAATCAATTAGTACACAATTGCATGATTGATTCCGGAGCAAGTAGTTCAGTAATGCCCAAGCAAATAGCTGATCAGTTGGGAATTCAGTATGAAGTCATATCCAAAGGGGTAGTGCAATTGGATGGGACAGCAAGTAACAACAGTTGGAGTGATAAAAACTTGAGTCTTACCTTGCATGCCTGTCCCAATGTTGTTGTTTTGCAAGATGTCTCAGTAATAGACCTTCCACCACTCTTTGCCCTATGTTTGTCAAGGGATTTCACAGCCAAGATTGGAGGTTACTTATCTGCTGATTGGTCACACATGTTGTTCAGAACAAGATATGGAACCAAGGCCACAATCAGATCTGAGCCTATTGCAAACTTTCACATTGAGCCTTACACTCCAAGTCAGATCAATACCAATTGTTTAACGTTTGATCAAGAAGATTATCCAAGCACTGATGAAGCTGACACCAAGGTTGGAAGCATCCCGGATCTAACTCTTGATGAATGGGAAAACAAGGTACATGCTTTTGATCCTTATCAAGAAATAGAAGAATCTGAGTTGGGAGTCTATTGCATGCATGAAGAAAATCAGCCTATTCCTAGCATCACCAAGCCAGACCACAAGGATGACAATGAGGTATGGCAGTTGTTTTTGATGGATCAAGGAGTAAACAAGGTGCAGGAGGGGGAGCTATGCTTGTTTCCCCTCAAGGAGTGAAGTATTATTCAGCTTTTAGATTTCAGTTTGCATGCTCTAATAACACTGCTGAATATGAAGCTTTGGTGCAAGGACTGCATTGGTCAATCAAGAGAGGAATAAAGAATTTGCAAGTCTTTGGTGATAGTGAGTTGATTGTCAACCAAGTTAAGGGGCAGCATGCTGTCAAGAATGATCTACTCAAGTGCTACAAGAACAGGGTGTGGGACCTCATTGAATATTTTGAGAGTTTTAGCATAAAATCCATTCCTAGAAAAGAGAACCAAGCTGCTGACAGGCTTGCAGCAGTTGGGGCAGCCTTTGACGTTGTTGAAAGCATTCAAAAAGACAAGCTATAGCCAAACATCCATGTGATTGTGAGGCCTTTGGTACCAGACAACAATGTAAGTTGGCAAGTGTTTGAAAATGATCAACAAATCATCCATTTTTCAAGAAGAGGAGGCTGAGTTTTCAGCTAAAAATTAGGAAAAGTTGGAGCAGCAGTATGGTGACCAAGTGGTGCAGCTGAGAACCAACAAACTACCAAAGGGACTTATTACTTTGGAGTCCATTTTTAATCCTAATGATCAGTTTAGGAAGGAGAAAACAAACATCCAAGTCAAGGGAGAAGATTCAGTGTCCATCTCGGTGGAAGAAGGAAAATCACTCCAAATTGGCAAGATGACAACTGAGCAAGAAAGGTATGAGTTCATACAGCTTTGTCAAGAATTCCCTGATGTGTTTGCTTGGAGCTATGAAGATTTGAAAGGTTTCAATCCGAGTTAGCTCAACACACCATTGAGTTGGATCCAAGTACTAAACCCATCAGAAAAAAACAAAGGCCAGTCAACCCCCACATGGAGCCTCTCATGAGAAAAGAATTGAATAAGTTGATAGAATCAAGAATCATATTCCCTATCAAGCATTCTAGTTGGGTTGCCAACTTGGTTCCAGTAAGAAAGAAGAGTGGGGAAATCAGATTGTGTGTTGACTTTAGAGATTTGAATAGAGCATCTCTCAAGGACCATTATCCACTTCCTTCTATGGAGCAAATTTTGCAAGTTGTTGTTGGCTCGAGAGGTTTTCATTACTTGATGGCTATTCAGGGTACAATCAGATTATGGTGAAGGAAGAAGATCAGTTCAAGACAGCCTTCACAACCAAATGGGGAACTTATGCATACAGGAAAATGCCATTTGGGTTGTCCAATGCAGGAGCTACTTTCCAAAGAGCAATGGACATGGTGTTCAAGGTTTGATTAATAACATAGTGCTGATATATCTTGATGATATCACTATTTTTTCAAAAAATGTAGCAGACCACCTCTTTCATTTGAGACAAGTGTTCCAAAGGTGTAGAAGATTTGGAGTCTCCTTGAATCCTAAAAAGTGTGTTTTTCTAGCTCATGAAGGAAAGCTCCTTGGCCACATTGTCTCTAAAGAAGGATTAACAATTGATCCAGAAAGAGTTGAAGCCATAAGAGCACTACCATTTCCAAGCCACAAGAAGGCCCTTCAAAGTTTCTTGGGGAGAATAAATTTTGTTCGGAGGTTTGTCCCAAATTTTGCAGCCCTTGTCAAGCCTATCACCAAGATGTTAAAGAAAAGCATGGCTTTCAAATGGAAAGCAGAAGGAAAGGAAAGTTTTGAGGCAATCAAAGAAGCCATCTCTCAAGCCCCAACTCTCATCAACCCAAATTTCTCCAAGGATTTCATCCTCTATGCATTTGGGGGTGATGACACTATTTCTGCAATTTTGGTACAGAGAACAAAGACAATGATGAGCATCCAATTGCTTTCTTCAGCCAAATCTTGGAGGATTATGAGGTGAGATATTCTTTCATTGAGAAGCATGTTCTTGCAGTAATCAGGAGCTTGAAGAAATTCAAGCATTTAGTTTCAAACAACAAGGTCCAATTGCTGGTTTCTCATGTGGGAGTTAAAGACTTCCTCCTCAACAAAGACTTGAATGAAAAGAGGGCAGGTTGGATTACTCGTGTCATGGAGTATGACATTGAGATCAAAGTTACCAAGTTGGTAAGAGGAAAAGGATTGTGTGAGCAGCTGATTTTGAGCAAACAAAAGGAAGCATGTAAGTGAGAAGGAAGTTGTTTTGGCGTTGCAAGACAGCCATGAGCAAGGAAGCACTCAAGAAGAAAATAATGGTGTCCCCACTCCTTGCTGGACCCAAGGTATAATGCACTTCCTAAGCACTAGGCCTATGCCCTCCGAGATGAACAAGACCAAAAGAAGACACTTCAGATTGCAGGTTGTCCCATATGCCCTTGTTGATGGTGTTTTGTTCAAAAGAGATGTGAATGGAGTACTACTGAGATGCATTGGTACAAATCAGATTCATAGGGTGTTGGAAGAGTTCCATGGTGGACCAGCTGGTGGTCATTTTGCACCAAGAGTGACAGCTCTAAAGATCATGAGGGCTGGTTATTATTGGCCCAATATTTTCAATGATTGTTATGCATGGATCAAGAGGTGCAAGAATTGTGCATTCTTCACAGGTAAAGAGAGGCTAGCTGCCCTTCCATTGCATCCAATTTCAGTTGACCAGCCATTCATGCAATGGGGTTTAGACTTCATTGGAGTCATTAATCCCAATTCAAGCCAAGGGCACAAGTGGATTTTAACAGCCACAGATTACTTCACTAAGTGGACTGAAGAAGCAAAGCACTCAAAGAGGCAAATGAATCTAGTATCCTAGACTTCTATGAGGGAATAACAACCAGGTTTGGCATACCAGCTACAATAATATTAGATAATGCATTGGCATTCATTGGGTCCAAGGTGACTGAATGGGCTGTCAAGAATGGGATCTACCTAAGCACTTCATCAAACTATTACCCTCAGGGTAATGGCCAAGCCGAGTCTACAAACAAGAACTTGTTGAGGATCATTAGGAGGACTCTTGATGAAAATCAGAGGTCTTGGCATACTAAATTGAAATCAGCTTTATGGGCTGATAGGATAACTCCCAAGAGATCTACAGGTAACTCTCCATTCAAGCTTGTTTATGGGAGAGAGGCAGTTTTGCCCATGACACTTGAGTTGCCAACATTGGAACTCATGAAGCAGTTGGAGTTGTTGGAGTTTGAGCCCATGGAGGTTAGATATGCAGAATTGATGGAGCTCTAAGAAATCAGAAATCAAGCATCCCAAGTAATGGAGAAGGATCAAGCTTTGATAAAGAAGACCTTTGATAGAAAGGCCAAGAATAGATCCTTCCAAGTTGGAGATCTAGTGTTAAAATGGGATGCGGATAGAGAAAAACCGGGAAGGCATTCAAAATTTGATGCCATTTGGAGTGGCCCATATATGGTCACAAAGTGTAAGGACAACAATGCTTTCCAATTGTCTTCATTGGATGGCGAGGAACTACAGATTCTAGTCAATGGAATCCATCTAAAGCATTTTTATTAAAGGAAAATTCTCCACCTTGTACATATTAGCTTAGGTTTTCATTCCTCCAAGTGCTTGTGCACATTGTTTTGTTGTAGGTTAGTTTTGCTTTCCCTAAGTGCTTTGGCACAAGCTTGCTATTCCTGGAGATGTGTTTGCAGGCCTTTCTCCATCAGGTGATATTCCATCTTCCTCCTTGCAATGTTCTAGTCAGTTGGGGTATCAAACAGAGGAAATGATGACTCCATGCCCAATGGATTGCTTCAGGCAACTGGTAACTTCATCCAGCAGGTAGATGACCCCTCTGAGTCACCAAAATTGTTATCCAAAATGTGCCCCCTGCTCATTTTGTGGCTAACTCCTTTCATCCTTCCTTCTCTTGTGCCTCAGACATAATATTTTGCTTTTCAGGCACTCAAAACCTTCTAGAAATGACACCATTGGATAGAGCTCTCTCTCAACTTTCCAGAAAGGTAAAGTTTTCCTCCTAACTCCATGTATTTTTGAAGTTATGGCTCGGCGGAGTTTTTGTGGGAAATTTTCCCCTTCAAGGCCCGCAGCCAATGAGATGCTGCCACGTGTCCAGGAGGTGGCGGGGTCGGAGGGGAACTTGGTTTTTTGCCAAGTCTTTTAGCAAAGTTTTCAAAGGGAAGATTTTTTCCACAGGCCCGCCAACGAATAAAAACATGCCACGTGTCAGGGGAGCAATTTGAAAATTTTGGCTAAGTGTTGGCGCATGGAAAATTTTGAAGGAGGGACCCGCAAAAAAAATGCCACGTGTCCTATGGCATGGGAGTTTTGGAGGGCGAAGGAGAAGTTGGATTTTTGGCTAAGTGTTTCACCAAATTTCAATGAAGAAAGTTTTTTTGCCCAGGGCTTGCACCAATTATATGTCGCCATGTGTCCTGGAGTGGCGGAGCAAGGGGAGAATTTGGGAAATTTTCCCAAGGAGAAAATAAAGGAAAATTCAGAGAGGAAGGCCCGCCCCCTTATTGCGAGCCAATAGAATCTCGCCACGTGTCCAGAGGGCGCCAAAAATCAAGGAAATGCCCGCAAGGAAATTTTGAAAGGTCAAACCCACATCCAATGGGGTTTTGACATGTGTCAGGTCAAAAATTATCAAAGTGACCCGTGGAAAATTTAGGAAGGATGGGCCCGCATCCAATCAAGCTTGCCACGTGTCCCAAGCTCATCGGCCTAGGGAATTTTGGAAAATTTTCCAAAGGCGAAAACAAAGGAAAATGAAGCAGGATGGGCCCGCGCCCAATAAAAACGTGCCACGTGGCACCTGGAAGGGTGGAGCATGGGGAAATTTTGGAAAATTTTCCCAAATGACCAAAAAGGTGAAAAATTCAAATTTTTGTCCATGACCCGATTTGGCCCTGTTTTGACCTAAAACTTCAAATCACCATATCTTTCGATCCAGAGCTCGGTTTTTCACGTTCTTTATATCAATGGAAAGCTGGTGAAATTATCTACAAGATTCCAAGGTCAATTTTGCATTTTGATGGAGTTTGGAGAGATAAAATTGAAAAAATCTCTAGCACGTGGTCATGGATAGAAATGACGTTTCAACCACCGTTTTTAATGAAGAATGGCTCGCATTCTCTCCCAGCATGGTTAAAAATGTTAGGGAATGGGTCTGTAAGGATGCCCATGTTGTTTTGAATGTGTTTTGTCAATGGTTGAACCCCTTCCATGTTTTCCCACATTTCTCTCTCTGGGCTCGTCCCTTGCACTGTAAAAGCCAGTTTTGGCTCATTTTCAAAGGGTTGAACATTTTTTTGTATACAGGTCCCCTTTCTCACCTTGGAAGTGATTTTGGTGGAATAACAGACCTTTTCTAAGAACTGCAACTTTATTTTTCCTCTCAAGTGTTGTAATGCAAGTGATTTTGATGTTAAAAATAACAATACAGGCCTTGTGATTAGTTTTTATCCTCTGCTTGTGTTGTTTGGCTAATTTCTGATTCTTCATTATAGTTATCAGTTTGTGCATGAGGTTCTTTGTTGCATTTCTATGGACTGTGTCAATCTGCAGAAGTAAAAAATGCTCACCACTCCTTTGGTGCATCACCTATTAGCATTAGTTTTAGCTTTTTGCATTCTCTATCTTTGTCCCTTTGGAATTTAGAGTAGAATTAGGAATTTAAACCTCTACAATTGTGCAAGTGATATATCTGATCAGAGGAGTTGAGGAACCAACCTCTAAACTAGAGATTCCTCTTCCATTTTACAAGTCCCACACTTGGGGAGAGGATTCAATGTTGTGCAATCACACTGGATGCTTAGGATGATCAAACTAGAAAAAGGGGAAGTGAAACAAACCTTGGAGAAGTCAAGGACAAAGTAGAACAGGGTATAGCCTTTTAGTGAAACAAGAACCAAAAACTATACAATCACACAATTTCTTGAACTATTCATGACAAAAACAATTTAAGATTCTTGAACACTCCACACAGAGATCAAAAGATTAAAGATACATTCTTACCCATCATCAATAACCTTTAAATCACTCTATACACGTTCTTTTCAATTCTACCATATAATGCACATATTTGAATTCTCCTACCATTGTTTGCAAATAGAGTTCTTCACCTCCAAAATTTTTTTCGAAAACACTACATACACTTTACAATTTAAAAAACACTACAATTTAAAAAACACTACATATGAGACAACAATAGAGGGTAATTAGTTGGAGAATGGTGGATTAAAGGTCATGGAAATAAAAAATAGGTCCGCCAAATAAGAAATGTTAATATTCCTTCTTGTTGTAGCCATATCCTTGCATATCTTAAAATTAAACTCTAAGAGTTCTCGAAAATTGGGTTTATTGTCCTTTAATATCATGTTCAATAAAGGGAACCATACCTATTTGACATGGTCATCATTTTCTGCTCCATAAAGTCTATTTAATAGGACCATGAGAACCCTAAATCCTTTCTAAATAGTGACATAGGGAGGTTTAATTTCTATCTCTGTTTAACCCTAGATGAGTCAATGGCCCAATCTCTTAAATATTCAAACACATCACTTTCATTAATATATTCTTGCACTATATCTTAATTGTATGATAAAGTGGGGGAATTAATATTATAAATACCATTAAAAGTGCTTCCTATATAACCATATCAATGATGGATCTTGTAATATTGGAGATGATTTTCCCATCTTGAAGGGTGTAGGAAATGAACATGTGTTTGAGAATAGGTCATCACATGGGAAAAATTTAGGCTTATATGTAATATTGTGTAAACAACAGTCTCTGATTGATTTCAAATCATCATAATAATCTTAATCTATTTGTAACAAATCTCATCCTCTATAATTTTGGTCACAATCTTGAATTTCTCAAAATAATTGGCTCCAATTATAGTGAATTGAGTGTCTTTCAACTCTTGTATTTGGGATGAAGATGAATCTTCTACTTTAGGTGCCATTTTTCTCCAATTTCTCCTCTTCTTTACTCTAATTTTCTCAAAAAATCTTCATGCCTACTCTCTTTTAATTATCTTGACAAATCTCTATGAAAGCACAAATTTATTTGAAGGGAACTCTGATAGCTCAAACTCTTAACAATGGACTTTTGACAAAGAAAGATCTTTTTAACTAACTAGTTGAGAAAATGGTCGTGTGTTTTCTTTTTCAGCAAATTTTGTAGTTGAAAAACACAATGTGTATTTTAACATTTTAAAAAAAAATTGTATTTTTCGAGACTCTGTTTTCCATATTTTGTATTTTTCAACATTTTTGAAAAACAAATTGTATTAAGTGGTCTTTTCAAGGCGTCAAGATAAACCTATGAATTATGGCTGCAAAATAACTAAGTAATATCTAATATATAAATCTTCTCCATGCAATCTATGTTGAAAGGTTGACCTCAAGCTTTCTCTTAAAAGAAAAAAATAATTCACGGTATCAATACACACAATAACAGTTAGGGTTTGAAAAGATCTATTTTCTTAATTGTACAACTTACCCAGATTCAAAACTACACCAAATCATTTTGCTTCTAGTATATATTTTCTATTTTTAATTTTTAATATTTCTCTATTGTATCACTCGAAACTCCATCAAATCATTCTATTGGTAGATGTAATCTCATTTTTTGTTTTGACTTGTGCATCAATGGACAAAAAATATGGGGACCCGAGGATTTTTTGTTTGATTTTGGCACTAAATAAGGATAAGGTAGGGGTGTAATCCATAGGCTTGTCTTAATGCTTTGAAGAGTCCACAATGATCTACTCAAGAAAGACTTGACTCAAATGTTCTAGGAATGAAAAATGTAAGTTGTATAGATTATATTCTTGTGTTATCCTTAGGTTATTCAAAATGTTTTAGAGATTTTATCATACTCCTATTTAGAAATAGGTTCTCTAGAAAATATAAATCATTTACATTCAGAAATATATTGAAAACATTCATTAACAATCTTATTGTATTCTTCAAGAAAAGCGGGGAGATTTGGGGCGAAGTTTCTTACTATTTCCTAGTAGTTTCTCGACTACTCACCTCACTACCAAATTCTATGGAAATGTTGTGACTCCATATTCCTCACAACTATTCCCAAACACGTATGCCTCATGGTAAAATCACGGATACACTTGTGTCTTACTTTGTAATATTCATTGTATGTCTGGTTATCCGTCTCACTACATGTCAGTTCTTCCCAAACCACCATCATTTTTTGAAATGGCGATGATAAGCTGGGTAGGGCTTGATTTGGGCAAAAAAATTATGATTGGTATTCAAATAAAACCCTCCTTTCCACATCATCATGCCTTTCCACGTCATCTTGCTAGCACGCCCCATTTTCCGTCTTTTCATCTTGGCCACGTCATCATGTCAACAAGTTGTATGGTGTATGGTGTTAGGCAAGCGCATTCTATGGGGAGAATAGCCCTTTGGCAGGAAAGGCACCAATTGGTGAACATGTACCAATAGATGTGTACCTTTTTTTTGAGGTTGGGGTCCACTAAGTAGACTAATAATTTCCAAATGATATACTTAAAAGGACCCAATAAATGTGCACATTTTTACAAAATTTAAATCTTAAAAATATTTAAAAACTTGAATAATTACTATTAGAACTGCCCATCATGTTAATACAAATATATGAGAGTTACAAAAGCAAGGGCATCTGGACAACTCGCGGTCCCACAAAAAAATCCATTTGGGCACCACAAAATGCACAAAGGAAAATGTAGCCTTATTTTCTCATTCAAAATCCTAAACACACTGGCACATCACTCAAACAAATGCAGTACACACCCAAAGCACGTAAAGGTATCAGGTCCCTCTTTGTTACTATCTTACCATGGTGTTAGCATGTATATTCATAATAACCAAGTTTCAAAGTGCAAATCCCATTCTAACAATCAAATCCATGAGCTCAATTTGGAAACACACATAATAAAGAACGTAAAGATCATATAAAGATTAATACCATATTCACCATGTAATAACCAATAACAAATACATCAATAACCAATAACCATCCACAATAATCCATCATAAAACATAGTAGGCAAATACGCCAAAAATATCAATACAAAGTCATGTGCACATCATACCAAAGCAACATAACTCTATCACAAATCAAGCACTAGTAGTCATCCCTAATCAGTGCAAAATATATATATATATATATATATATATATAGGGGGTGGGGACTTTCCCTTCACCGCCCATGCACTCTCAAAATAGGTTGCAGGCTTATAATAGCCATGTGTCGCTTACAAAGATAACTAAAGAAGCATGCAAGCTTCACCTAAAAATAGTTTATCTATAATTAATTTCAGTTCTATTCCTATTATTAGCTCAGCTTTGCATGACACTTGAACTTCTTCATGTTCCCAAAATATCTTTTTGTAACCTCCAAGTCTTCTTGTCTTTATCCAATGCATGTTCACCACATCATGTCTATTTTTATCTTAATGCCCAAACAGTGACTAAGTCCTTCTACCTTCCTACATAGATCCTGTGTGTACTTCATTCCATCCACCACATGTAAACCCCTGTCATCTGCATGCTCATCTTACTCACCGATCCGTGTGTTCCTTTTATAGCCATTCGTGCACGTGTGCCTCTATATACTTCAATACTTAGTCATTTTTTTACACCCAACAACATACAAAGAATTCCACGAAGGAAAACAAGAGAATTACAAAAAACTAGAAATCACTATGCACATGTCACCACTTTGGGAGGAAAAGAGGATCATCCTAGGGAGGGATGAAATCTCCACTCGGCTGACTTAGCCAAAGGGGGTCAATATACTAGCCATCCCGATCCGGTGTTTACATCTATAAATGAACCATAATTCCCCATCCATGGGGTGTAGAGCCGAACTGGTTGAACTCCTAACGGATGAGAGGCCGAACATGAAGATCCTACCATGGCCTTCCCACATGGAGGAGGACTCCATCCCAGTGCCAGAGGAAGCTAGAGTTGAAGGGCGAGCCCCGGGAGAGGTGGAGCGGTGGATGTGAGACCAGATTCTACAACGTGTACCTTACGCAAGTGTCCGGTGAGGTGGAGATGGTGAGGTGGCGGAAGCCGAACAATTAATACACTCCTTACTAAAAAACATGTATGAAGTGACACATTACGAACATTAACTTTTAGACTCATGTGTTTTTGACTTGAAATTAAAAGCCAACTTGCAACATAAAAATGCCAACATAAAAAATAAGTACATTTGTGTACATAATCAAAAGTTCACTTGTTTATGCATAGGAACAAAATTGTTCACATTTACCACATTTCAATGTATATTCATGCACTTAACTTCACAACCTTTCATGTTTCCAAGATGACTTTAACAAACGTTTTAATTTTCAAACAAACACATTTCTCCAACTTGTTGATCATAATTATCCCTCCTTTTTCCACCATCAACTCATTAATTGAGGCACATGAAAAAAATAATGAATTCGACTTGCCATTTTCCCCACAAAAATCATAATTAATGTTAACTAATAAATATCCCTCCAAAATCTATGAATTCGAATTCAAATGGGATGTATTAATATATATTGGATGAATATGGTTGACAATTATTTTTGGAAATAATTGTGAGCACATAAGCGGTAGAGTTGTACACCAAATTCGAGTTATTGGGAGGCCACATATACATGAATGTTTGCAGATGCAATGAATATTTGAATCACTTACCTTAACAATTGAAGAATTTTTTAATATAAATAAGTGTTGTCTTAGTTTACGCAAATCAACATTTGAATATATATGGTTAACTTTATATTGATTGATTCGAATATGTGAATGATGTCGAGAAAATACATAGAATTTTAAATACAAGATGAATGTCTTCATATGTGAATGATGTCCAAAAATGCACAAAATGTTAAATATGATATGAATGTTTCATATGCAATACATATGTGAATCACTTACCTTAACAAATGTGGATTATCTGAATATAAATAAGTGTTGTCTTTGTTTATGTAGTTAATATTTGAATATCCATGGTTAAATTTATATTGACTGATTGAATATGTGAAGGATGTTAGAAAATAGATAAAAGGTTAAATACAAGAATAATGTTTGCATGTGCAATGCATAAGTGAATCACTTATCTTAACAAATGTGGAATATCTAAAGATAAATAATTTGTCTTTATTTATGCGAGTTAATATTTGAATATCTATTGTTAACTTTATATTGACTGGATGTAAACGTGACCAGTTGAGAAAATAGACAATGTTAAATACATGAAGAATGTCATTTATTTCAGTGCATTTTGTTTATTCCTCTGTTTTCCATGAACTCTTCTAATACAATGTAGTGATTTTTAAAAACAAGCTTTTTCACTAATGTGTCCGACCTATTGTTTTTCCAACCAAACACGTAACTACTTTTTTCAGTGCATATTCTTTTATTTCAATGCATTTTGTTCATTTATTAGAAATACAAAGTGTTATTTGTGTAGTTAATATTTGAATATCCATTGTTAACTTTATATTGACTGGCTGAATATATACTGGAATTATTGAACATACATTGAATATACGGATGTAACTTTTTCATTTTATACTACACATTCAAACCTTTAACGTGCAATGAAATTATTGAATATACATTGAATATGTTGTTAGTTCATTGCATGTTCTTATTACATTGCTATTAATGAATAAATACTTATATTTCCAAGGAGGCCACATATTCAGGTGGTAAATGATAATTATCTTTTTACTTCCCCATTCACCAAAAAAATAGTGTTGTTATTGACCATAGACTGTTGTTATTGAGTAATGGGTTTCGTTCTAAATTGTTGTTTTTTCAACCAAGCACACTGAACTATTGTTTAATCAGTGTATATTCATTAAATTCAGTGCATTTTGTTTATTCCTCTATTAGCCATGAACTTGCCTAATACAACATAGATATGCCCAAAAATAGGGTTTTTTTCACCCAATTACAATTTCAAAATACAAGGGTGTTATTGAATATAAATTGAATAAATGGGAATTGATTAATATATTGAATATACAATAGTAATTTTGTTATTTCAAACAATGCATTAAATGACAAAATTACAAGCGTATAGTCGATGTATATTCAATAATTTTAGAGTATGTGTATTCAATGTTCATATCACCACAAACTCTCTCAATTCAAAGTAATTACCACTAACCTTCAAACCATATATTCAAGTAATTTCAGGGTATATGCAATATGTGAATGCAGTATGAGTTTGTGGCAATGTGAACAATGAATACCCATTAAAAAATTCAAATTTGCATAGTGAACCAAAAAATCAATTTTCCCATGCCAAAACTAGTACCCACATGGCAAGTGAACAAATTAGCATCTATTCCCAAAAAAACACATTTAATTCACTTCACATCATCCCCTACCACTTCTTCAACCTCCGACTACCACTTTTTCCTACGCATCATTTTGGCATTCAATGTTGTGAGTAATTACATGACATTTTATTCAACAGTGCGCATTCGGGGAAGCTAAACATTCCCTCCCCTTCTAACCCTACGATGGAGCCGAAAACCCTTTCTACCCTACAACTGATTTGAAGACAAGGTGAACCCATTTCCATAGTTTTTTATATTTTTACTCTTCAGGTTTCATACAATGAGCACATTCGTAGGTAATACCATCTTTACAATCATATATTTATTCTATATTGAGATGTTTATGTGCATGTTCTTGTTTAATCAAGCATTACCAGTTTTACAAATGTATATTCATTCATTATTGAGTTATTTTGTGAATTTTCTTTTTAATATTTCATTTGGTGCAAACTCTATTGATTCATCACATTTTGGCATTTTGTACACATTTCTACACATGGTTATTTATTTTACTTTCTCATAAATAATTGCATGACACCATGGTATTCAAGAGGAGCCATGTAAGAAGGAATTCATGAATGGAACCTAAAAAGGGGTGTTAAAATTTATTATATACCTGACTCAAAGAAATAGTTAGCTGAAGTTAATCAAAAACAACAATTTCAACCCAATCCAAATCACAAAACATAGTGAAAACTAACACCATAGTCAAACATGACTACCGATGTTAGTGGGAAGTGCACAACAACATATTGAAAAGTTTGTTTCAAAACTGAGTGGATGACTGAAGACATTGCTGGAGCAACAAAAGATGTTGAAGAGAATGAGTATTCACTTTGAGGTGTTGCTAAAAAGTGGGGTGTCTCAGCGAGTTCATTATCTAACTGGTTGTATGGTATCACAACTAAAAAACAAGAAGAGTCTAAAATTGTATAATATTATAAACATGTGGTTGATATGGGTCATGGTCTACAAATTAACTCATTAAAATATCACATGACACACATATGTGAGATAAGGAATACTCCTTTTACTAATGGTATAATTAACAGATCTTAGTGGGAAGGGTTTAGAAAGAGGCACAAAGATTTGTCTTTAAGGACCGCATAAGGCCTTGATCATGACATGGAAGTTATGCTTAGGCCTAACATAGTTACTATTTTTTATGACAACTTGGATCAAATGGAAAAATATGGACCAAAAATGATATGGAAATGTGATGAAACATGTGTGTAAGATGGAAAGGATTGTGGTATGAGGGTGATTACAAAGATAGGAAATAAAAGTGTACCCCACATACTCCCAAAGAGTAGAGAGTGGATCAAAATACTTTATTGTGTTAATGCAGTAGAGCAAAGTATACCATGCTTCTATCTTTTAAAGCACAAAAAAATTAGCTAACTACATTTCCAATTGTGAGCTTGGTGCATGTATGGTATCCCAACCACATGCATGGATGACAAAGGAATTATTTCTGAATTGGTTGCACCACTTTTCTAGATTAGTTTCAGGTGGTGTTTCACCATCAAATAGACATATACTCATTTTTATGGCCATGGCAGCCACGTGGCATACGGGACAATCCAAGAGGCAAGAGCACTGGGAATTGATCTAATCACTTTACCTACGCACACTAACCATTAACTACAACCTTTATATATTAGCGCGTTTTTGTCATTTAAAACCTACTTCGAAGATGAAAGATCCAAATTGATGGTCAAACATCACAAAGTAAATTGCTTTCCTTTCACTATGTAATTCTTCAAAATACAAAGTCACTACCAAAGATTGGCCTTCAAGAAGGATTCAAACTCCTCTTTATTGTATTTGCTTATTTACAATCCCAATAATGAAGAACTCTCTTTAAATGAACAAACAAGAAAGAACACCAAATCCTATGCTTTACTCACACTTCAATTCACTCAAAATCACTTGAATTGAAGGAATAAATGCATTCATATTTATAGTTTCTTTTCCCAAGGATGGAAGGAAGGAGAAACAAACCTTTTGAGAAGCCCAAACATTTACGAATGTTCAGATTCCCCATTTTGGTGCTAGATGGATAGAACCGTGTGGCTATCACACAACCAAAACACATCCAAAATACAACAATTCCATGGCAATTCTATAGCATGATACACAGTTAATACATAGAATAAAACAAGAAATGATCTCTTTCGTCATTCGAAGGTGTCTGGATCACCATCAACCTGACTTAGACATTTTCCTAGAACAATGAACATGCCAAGGGTATGCTTTATAAATCTCAATAAGAAGAATACATATAATTGGGTATTTCTAGATCCATTTTTGGATCATACCTCCCCACTTTGATCCTTTTAAG
The DNA here is from genome assembly GCA_018340775.1 of Taxus wallichiana var. yunnanensis. Taxonomy (NCBI): domain Eukaryota; kingdom Viridiplantae; phylum Streptophyta; class Pinopsida; order Cupressales; family Taxaceae; genus Taxus; species Taxus wallichiana. The sequence goes on along the minus strand of CM031233.1, from coordinate 273,792,356 downwards.
TCCCTAAAAGCTTTAAGGACTGAAGAGCTAAGGAAATTTCTTCACTACATATTCTCTAGAATATCACTTGGCCTTGGTAGGTAGATTTCCTTTTAAACCAATCAACCACTTGTATTACACTCCTCTTTGTGTTGTCTACTCTTTCCCCGTAATACCACATCTTTCTCCAATTCCAAAAGAATGTCCAGAGAAATAATCTCAATGGATGGCAAAAAAATCATTCTTCTTCCTTATCTACTATGGAGGGATAAAAGAGGTGTATATTCTTAACATTCACAACTGAATACATCCTCATATAAGGAGGCAAATCCAAGAAAAATGTATTTTTACCCAATTCTTCTAGAATTTTGAATGAGCCATATCGAAGAGGTTTGAGCTTCTTAGCTTTACCTGTATCTTTTCTCTACTCAAGTATAACCATACCTTATCACCAACAAGGAAAGAATTATTATTTCTATATTGATCATGTCATGATTTGTACTTATCCCGTGACTCTTTCAACCTCTCATGTCTTGAATTGTATCCGCTGAATTTTGTTGGTGAACCTTTCAGCTTTATGGGTCTCCAAATCCACTTTCTTGTTGTCTTTGCATAGTAATATTGAAACAAAATCAAATGCACTCTTAGGAAAATAACCAAAATATGTCTCAAAAGGAGTCTTACTAGTAGAAGCATGAATCAACATGTTATAAAAATGTTTGATATGCACCAAATTCTCATCTCGATTCCCATGATTTTTCCTCTTGTACTTTTGGCTTGATGCTTATGTCTTTTCATCTAGCTTTAGATGAAATGTGGTAGACCTCTTATTATCCATCTTCTTCCACAATATAGACCAAAAATTACCATTTAATTGCATGTCCCTAATGGAAATAGGTAAACCAAAATGAACCCACACATTCGTAACAAACAACTTCGTTGTATCACTAGTCTTCTTGCAAGGAATGTGAATACCCACTTTATAAAACTTGTCTATTACCACAAAAATATCATCATACCATTTTTCTGAAAGTAGGAAAATTTTCCATAAAATGTAAAGAGAAACTTACTTATGGCCAGGAAGAAATTCATAATGGCATATATAACCCCAAATCTTCTTCACTATATGAAATAAAACCCCCGATATTTTTTTCAACTTTTATCCGCATGTTTGGCCAAAATTTGTACTTTGTAAGTGTTCAAAATCTTTGTCACACCAAAGTGACTAGCCACCCTTGAATTGTGTGTTTTCTCAAACAAAGAATGTAACTAATATTTCTATTTTTAGGCATCCTACATGGACTACATGTGGAATCCACGAGTCTAGAAGCAGCACCAACGAGTAACAACTTTAATATATTCTCTCGGTCGGCCCATTTAGGGGCAGCCCCATAGGCTTTTCCATGAACTATTGAACAAAATCTTCCATTTGGTTCTATTCTTTATTAGTAACCATGCTAGATTGGTTTTAGTAATAGCTTCCTTAGCTTGTTTATCCCTTAGAGGAAGTAATGAAAGTCTCCCATTAGGATTAATAATCTTCTAGGCTTCAGTGACACTTACCAAAGAGATCTTTGAGTCTCTTGCAAAGGCTGAAATGATGTAGCTCTTACCATCCTTCACCAATCGGTACTAGTTGGATCTTCTCATGAAGATGGCATCATTGATATACAAGTACAAACTGCCAAACACTACACCACACCAAGAGGGACAACATCCAAAATAACTTCATCAATGAAATTTTTAATAATACCAAAAGTAATCTTGCATTACTTAGTAACCTTAATTTCTGCATCTTTCTTCACCGAACCCAATGAGTATGGACTTGGATGAGTGTAATTTTCCAACATCATCTTGTCAACTAATTCTTTATTAACCAAATTAGCTTGTGACAGTATCAAAAAGAGCATCCACTTTGGTTTTCTTCAACTAAATTTTTAAATGAAAGAGGTTAGTAAGTTAATTCTCTTGAACATACTTAGTATTACCCAAGCATACATATCTATGGACAAAGGCACAACACATAGTATCATCCACCTCTTCATTATAAAATACTTCCTCTCCCCGAAGGGCAGCCTGTGGCCTTCTTTGTATTCTTGAAGGGATGTAATTCGGGTGGAGCTTCCAACACTTTTCCTTGGAATGAGTGTCAATGTCACAGATGACCACTACGAACATTAGTATCCTTAATGGAAGTATTATTTTTATTATATTTCCCATTTTATTTTTCCTTGACTTGATTTCATTTTGTTTTTATCAAGCAAACTAAGAGGTAAATGAATTCTTCTTCTTATCCATCTCTAAATAGTGGGCTTGAGAACAAGCCTCGTCTACATTCATCACCTTGGCCAAGAGGACTACTCTCCTTAAGTGGCTATGAAGTCCACCAATTTAATTCATCGAGAAGGTTCCGGTCTACTACATATATTCCCATTTAGACAAATTTCTTCCATAACTCATTGGTGTACTCTTACACATTTTGGCCTTGACATGGACCTCTCTTCATCATAACAAATAGGATAGAACTATTTTTTTATTATCCTTTTAAATTCATCCCACTTAGTAATAAGAGGAAGCTTCATAAAATATGTAGACACAAAATCTATGCACTTGGGTACATTTCTAGGTCCTAAAGCATACTAATGTATACATGATTCCTAAGCAAGAAAACTAGTGGTTGACAACTCCTTTTGGATTTTTTGATTGCTTTATCTATTGCACTTTATTGGATTTACACATCTTACAACTGTTGACACTTGACTAATTTATCTTTTGATGACCTCGATACTAGTGCCCATCTAGGTCGGAAGCGCCAGCACTCATGTCCCTCCGGGTACCCTGTCCTTCTCTTTCTTCTTCTTACTCTTTTGGGTCCTTTTCACCTTTCAAAACTTTGGATCGGAATTTCAGCTATCAAATACGAAATTCAAACAAGGGAATCATATATATACCGAGTTATTGCTCTCAAATAATGGGTCAAGCACTATAAACATTATCTATCACCACCTAAGCTTGCAAAAAGTCACAAGAGCACTATAAGGCATACATCTATCACATCCATACAAGGGACAAGGGCTAAATTATTCTACATACAAAGCATATGAGGGAAGTTCATTCGATTTCATCACACGCATCTTGCATACTCAATACAATCTACATATAGCCCACTATTGTCATGTAGCTTACACAAGGGCAACCTATGATATCATTACACACACAAGAAAGAAGAACTACATGGAGTCCGAGATGTAATTCAAAGTTGCTCGAGTTATAAGTTCACTCTTTGGAGTTCTTGTTCAAATCCAACTCCACATTCCACATCTTTTTAATTATATTTGATGTGGTTTATAGAAATGTGTAGGTAGTTATCTATTTTGTAGGTTACAAGTGTGATCGGTGATCTAACAAAAAAACCTGAGTGACAAAGAGCAACCAACAATGAAGCTTCTCCAACCCGAGAAAAGACTAGAACGTAAGCATCTAAGAAAACACAGTGCTCGGTTCAGTCACTAAGCACTGAGGCACTCCTGTCCTCTTGTTGGTGCTTTTGTCCCTAATATTTCTAGGGTTTTTAATCCTCGTAGAGCGTGTTTGACCCTATTTCTAGCCGATTCAATAGATACCCAGTCGGATCATTCCTAGGTTGTGCAAACTTAAATAAGTCATCTTTCCCTCTCATTTACTTAGGGTTTTACATTGTTAAATGCTTATTACTTAAACATTACTGCATTTTATTATCCGAATATTATTAGTTATAGTAAGTTAATTTGAAATTAATATTTAATTTAAATTAAATTAAATCAACAACCATAAAATGAACATAAATTTTAAATAGAGTTAAATCATGATTGGTCAATTTTAACCTTACAAAGTAATATGTTTCCTCTCATTGATTTGATGCAAACTAAAATATACCTCAAGTTGAGCTAGTCAATGGTATGACTTCTTGGCATTCACGTCCCCATCATAAGGTTGAATGTATATCTTCACCTTTGCTTTGAATGAAGTAGGTGTAGGGTTGGCTCAAGTTTGTTCACATTGATACTCATGAGTAGCTTCTTTATGAGCTCCAAGTGCCTCTTTTCGAACACAAATATTTCCCATGCAAAATCCCATGATGGAATCCAATTTCCCCATAGACAAGGAAATATTTCCCACATCCTTAGATAGAATTTCCACATCCACCTCCAGCTTGTAGAAATGTTCTTCTCCAATCTCTTTTACATCTTCTCTACGAGCTATGTCTCAAATTCCTTGTTTCCACTTCTTGGAGGAAATTTCTACTTCAAAAGAAACAAGGATACCTTCACCACTTTCTCTTCCCTTTCGGGTATGGAACATCAAATGGAAACAATGTCAACACAAGTTATACCACACCAAAAACTAAAATCTTAATTGCTCCAATACCAATCTGATTTTTAAACTTCCTATTTCAATAATAAACATATCATGTTCTAGTGATAAATGAATGAAAAAAATGACTAAGTTCATTTTAACCAATATAATGTGCATAAAGCATTCACAAGATATCGCAAATTGCAAGATAGAAGATAATGGAGACACAATATTTATCTTGGAGAAACCCAAGGTGTGAAAAATTCTAGTGGCTAAGAAAATTACTTCCTTTCACTATGTAATTCTCCAACATACAAAGTTCGCGCTAAATATTGTCCTTCAAGAAGGATTCAAAATCCTCCTTATTGTATTTGCTTTCTTACAATCCCCAACAATGAAGAACTCACTTTAAATGAACAAACACGAAAGAACTCCAACTCCTCTCCTTTTCTCACACTTGAATTCACTCAAAATCACTTGAATAAAATGAATAAATGCACTCATTTATAGTTGATCTGCCCAAGGATGGAAGGAAGGTGAAATGAACCTTTTGATAAGCCCAAAATTTGTAATTATTTAAATATTCCCCATTTTGGCATTATTGGGACATAATTATGTGGCAGTTATACACCAAAATGTAGCCAAACCACAGCCAAAACATGACAGTTATGTGGCAGTCACACAATTAATATAAAAATAGAAAAAAAAATGATCTCTTTTTCCATTTGAAGGTTTTTGGATCACCATCAACCTAACTTAGCCATTTTCCTAAAACAATTAGCATGTTGAGGGTATGTTTTATAAGTCTCAATAAGGAAAATGCATAGAATTGGGTATTTCTATATCCATTTTCGGATCATGCACCCAATAAACCATTTTTTTATCCTTCAGCAAAATTAGGGGCCCACAATCCTTTTGGAAGTTCAAAAAACATAATCTAAATCTCTAACTATAAACAAGGAATAAAATCTCCTCCCTTTGTAGAAAAAACAAGTGTATTCCTTCCATGTTTTTCGTCTCTTTATTTCACTTTGTGCAAGTTCATATTCTATATTTACATTTTGAGTTACAGTCCAATTTCTACTATGGACATTGACTACAATCTGTGTTTCATTTTTCAACATAGAGCATGCCAACACTAACACATATAAACAACAAAAACTCTGAGAAAAGACAAAGTGTGTATACACATTCAGGTGTCATTTTCCTCTACGCATATAATTTTAATTTCCTACTTAAAGGGGGATGAATTTAGAAACTCAAATTTTACAATTTATCCTTTTAACGTTGATGGATGTGATTGTGATATCTTACTAAGACAAACACCCACATCATATCCCACTTTTTACTTCTTGCTATCTATCTCCTAACTTACTTTTTCCTACACACTCATGTATTGTCAAATTATAAATATAAATTCATAGAATAAATTTTTGACCTCTTCTTAGCATGATGCAACTTCCATATTTCACTTATTTACTCCCTATCCAAAATCATGACACAGTAGGGTTAGGATGTAATTTCAGGTCTTGGACAACATGTATGGTCTTGGATCGACACATGTTCCATATTTAATTTCAATTACACTAAATTTATTATGTCTTTTTATGCTCTTGGGTCGTCCTTTACATAAAAATTACCTTTGAAGCACTACATAACTTTTTTATATCACCTCATTCATTAACCTTGAATAACTTGGCACTCTCTTGATATCTCATTTTAAATTCTAACACAAAAGGCACCTAAAATTCCCTAAATCTTCCCAAATATGGTGCACATTCATTATGGAAGTCGCTACTATATTTTTGAAGAACTCAACTAGGTAATAGAGTTCAAATTCCCCATTTCCAAGCACTCATTGTCTTAGTAAGTGTAAAATCATCTCAAGTATGTTCAAAGTGGTTCAAGTTGCCAACTAATTGGATAACTATGTGTGGTCCGAGGCCCTTTGAGTAGTACCAACATAGGTGGTGCTTGAGTTACACTTCAACCCAAACACTAACATTCTTACAGGTCTCACACCCATGGTTAGGATTTGAGTTCAACTTCAATGATTTTAGATGGTTTCGAGCTCTGTAAAACACTTAGGGTTTTCTAGAGACACATATTTATAAAACATCAAAGGGTACAAAAGTTACAAAACCCCATTCCAAACATGTCCAATACCGCATAATAGATCAAGGACCATACAATGATCATGACATAGTTGTACGCTTCTACGTATCAGGGCATTTTTCAAAGTGGCAATCTCAAGCATGAAGCATATTCAAGTTCAACACTCCCATATTCTCCATCTAGTGCACCCATATCTCTCTTGTATCACTTTGTCAATAGCTAAGGGTGTCTTCCATCTTGTGTATTTTGAACTTGTAGAATATTTTTATCATTGATTGCAAGTATTAATGTGTTATTATGGTATTGCATGATTATCATTGGAAGTTAATTACTCAAGTATAACCCTTGTAATGAAACCTACATTCCTTTTTATTGTTGTATATTCCATAACAATCTATAAATCATAAAAACGTGTCAACAATACTAAAACTAGTAAGGAATAATTTTATATGTGTTTGTGTATGTATATATGTATACACGTATGTAAGTGTATGTGTGTATGTATATGTATATTTATATGTTTGTATGTACACACACACACTATCATTGATCTTTTAAATATATTTATTTAAAATTCATTATGTTGAGAGGTTTAAATATCAAGGCCCTTATCTTGATTTTTTTGCATACCATCATTATTAATAACTTCATTACTTGTTCAAAATATCTTAATGAATGATAATAAAAGAAGAAAATTTAAAAGGTTGTGACTCTATTGTATGGCGATGATATTATGACTTCCCAATTGACTTCACGGATAAGGAGGAGGAAGCTTATTGGAAATGGATGATGATACATTGTAAATAATAAGGATTATACAACTCAAACGGTGGCATTTTTCGTACTACCATCACATGTCCACTAAAGTCAGCCTCAAGAATTAGGTTTAATCCAATTATTTTCATGGAAATCCACTACATTACACCTTAGATAGGTATAAAACCACAAGCCAAACTGAAAAAATAAATACATATACAAAACATTTAGTTAGTAATAATATTATGGAATGTCATAAAAAGATGAACCTCTTACCTTATACAATCAACAACACACAAAATTATTTTGTTTGTAATTTAAAGCAATGACATAAAGAAGAGAATGAATGTGAATCCATAATTTAAATCGAGTTCTCCGATTATCCTTTTATCAATTAAATATTCTTAATGGTATTGGAAAATTAAAAATTAGCTTGGTTTAAAAGTACCATTATCATGTAAAGTTGAACAAACAACCTTAATAAAGAAAACTCCATTTATAATTCAATATATTTACATTTAGATGTTATATACATTGAAGTCTCTAAGAGATCAATGTGAATTTTACCATTAATGGAATTGTGATATGTTTCATATTTTTATGGATTCCCTAACTAACCTATTAATGTAAACTATAGCTTTGTCAACTACTACCTATTTATAGAATATCCATGTTGAATAGGGATATGCCAACCATGACCTAAGTGGAACTCGCCGTGGAAAATTCATCTGTCAACATGGATCATTTCACCTTGTAAATCACAACATGAAACCAAAAATTAGAACATCAAATAGAATTTTGGATGGAGAAATTAATTTTACTATTGGAGGTAAAGGTCCTTTGTGTAGCAATGCATGGTCCCTTCTACTCCTTATCGACATAAAAAAGCTAACAACATTATGATAAGGCCCAATTTTCTCACTTAATTATGCTATAGGCATCCAACTTTGCAAATCTATTTATCAAAAAATGTCTATATTTTAGTAGACATTTTTCATATGATCTCTTTCCCGACATGTTGTAATTAATAAAATAAGTGAACATCCTCGTGAAACATTTGTATTACACTAAATACATCCAATAAGTGTTGGCATCATAGACTGCATTGATCGCATAATATGTATAAAATGAGTATATTGAAAAGGCCTGGAATATTATTACAAATGCAATCGGTAGCTTTAAAGAAAGACTCCACAAACTTTATTAACATCCTCCTCGTAAGGGTATGTATATCCCCGCCAACATGTTTTGTTTTTCAGTAGAAAAATCTCTCAATGATGGATCTACATCTATTTTAGATGTTTTACAAATAACATGGGCATGATCGCAATGGATTGACACTATTTCATTGAATGTAACTAGTAGGTTTCAAACTTAATCGTTCAACTTTTATAGAATACTCCATGTCTATGTCTAAAAAGAGGTTTGAAATAGGGTATGAAAATCCACTAACACATAGCATAAGGATTTCTAAACCATTTCATATGGATCATGATTTTTAGTTATAGGACATCTAAATCAGTAATGATTTTCTTCCATTTAAATGGGTTTTGTCACACCCTAGCTATAATGCCTTTTTCATTGCCAATATTCACTTCCTTTGAATTATTCTTATTCAAAGTGTCAAGTGTTTAACCAAATGAGTAAATGGGATGTTGCCTCATGGAATATCATAATTACATCTTATATAAGGAATGAGCATCCTCATGGATCATTAACAATGTTTCCCCAAATGCAACCACTAAATGTCCAACATGATTAATTCACCTTTATTATCATAAGTATTAACCCTAATTAATTTTAACTATGTTCTTAACACGATACTACAATAAATAAGCTTACATAAACACTCATATTTATGCTACATATCAGATAGAGGAAACATGCAACATGATAATCATAATAACAAACCAATACATACAATCTTTAATGCAAACAAGATGAAAAGAGGCACTTAGCTAATTCGGGAATTTGCATCAATATGTTGATGGATAATATGGGTAGGAACGGAGCCTAGTGATTGATCAAATCAATTGTTGTGGATATATAACTCTATTTCTAGGGATATGACCATACAGTACGACCTAGACCAAATTGTATGGTTTTGAATCTATGAGAAATAGGGATTTGCAATTGGTGTTGTTTATTTCTATCATTATTTTTCACTTTTTCGTATCTTAAAATTTTCACAAAAGTTTGGATGTCACTCCTAAACCTATAAAAAAAACCCTATAAATTCTACAACACACTCAAGAAATCATTAGTTCTAAAAATAAAGATGTAAATGCTTGATTCAGACTGACCTCAGCATTCACCCCATATCTGAGTCACCGAGTGTTGCACTACATTTTAGACTCGATTTTATTATCTTGGTGCTTTTATTTAATATGCATGCAATCATCCCTTGACCTACTTTGGACCTCATGCCTCAACAACAATAACGAGCTATGTTACTTCATCCCAATATAAACCTACATTGCCCACCAATTTCACCCCTAATTTTGATCACACAGCACTAATTATTGTACTACTTGATATTAATATGTTGGATATATCATATACTACGAGGTATGGTTACTATATTTGGATATACATTACTTTGTTATCTCTTTAAATTGTATGCACTAACCTTTCTTAATAGGTTTTCGTATTTGGCCCATGAGGCCAATTCATGGGTATTATTATTATCGTCTAATTATGATGTGTTGATTATGGATCTTGATGGATTTGTAGAGAAATACGTAACTTGTAACAAATTGTGAAACATGTCATGGTTGAATGTCATGATTATAATATCTTGTATAATGACATGATAAACTTGTAACTATTTGGTTAGTTATGTATGTATGGATTGATTGCTTGAGATGTGTATGATTGTTTCATTTATCATATTTTATTGAGTAGGTATGATTTTTACAATTGAGTGTGTAGGCGACAAGTATGCCACAGGAGAACATGAGACTTATGGGTTGTACCTCCAAGTTACATAATATGCCATTTAGGCCAAATCTATTTCCCCTAGTTTATTTGGCCTTTTTATTATATTGGTTACTTAGGATGGAAATATGGAACTCATATTTGTGGCATGTGTATTAAGTTATTGAGTTTGTCCCTTTTTGCTTGCGTGTCTTCGTTTAATTAATTTAGTGTTATCTATCCTAATTGTTTGTTTAAGTCACTTTTATGGGTTATTTTGTTTCCACTTGATTAGGGAAGGGTTAATTTAGATAATATTTGATTAAAAGGGTTTTGGGACACCTAATTATGGACCATATGGTCCCACCATCCCCTCTTAATGAACCATTTTTCCAAATCTCGAATTTGGGCAAAAAGTGTAAATTTTGAAGGGTGTTTAGAAAGTTGGGGGTCAATTTTTCCTTTGAATGAACCCCATAGACCCTATCTATGGGTAGGAGGACTCTTCATAAGGCTCAAAATCCTTTTTCCCTCCCTTTTGACCCCTATCTTATCCCCATCAACATTTATGATTTTTTATTTTGGGTGTCACTTGGGTTTGTGGATGCATTATTATTTTGTTTTGTGTTTTTGAGAAATTATCCTTCATTTATGATCCTTTTCTCATTCTTGAAAGAGTTCGAGGACTTCTTGGTTAATTTTTCTTAGAGATTTTGAGAGCCTTAAAGGAAGAATTCTTTGAAGAAGGATATCTTGAAGTTGGTGACTGTATTTTTCTTACTTGTGAGGTAGGCCTCACAACTTCTACCTTGTTTATGATTAGGAATGGAAATTGTAATTATTTTCTTCTTTGTTGTCAATTTTTAAAGGATATGTAGAAAAAATATTTGTTTGTGTGCAATTTCTTATTTTTCTCCATCCATCCCCTTTGGGGAGTGGATTTTGGAGTGTTGGGGAAGAGGAAGAATCCTCTTGCTCCTACAAGGCTTGATGGGCAAGCCTTGTTTGGATTCATACTATCCTCTATATGGTTGAAGTGGGAGATGGTTTTCCATATGTTCTGGAAATCATCTCCCATCCTTGATAAGGAAACCTTGAAATTTTGAAAACCTTCACAAGGAGGAGTCAAAAGAGATAAGGTCTATGAGAGGAATAAGGAGTTTTGTTAGCTTATGGTTACCTTGAAAAGTTTTTAAATTATTTTGTTTATATGGAAAATTTTGATAAAATGGGTCTTTCTATCCCCTTTTCTCCTCTTATGAATCATGGAGCTTGTTGTGTGTGATGTTGGATTCAAATTTAGTTGAGATGTTTGTATGTGTGTGGTGTATTCATCCCCTTTTTTCCTCATTGTGTATATTGAGGCATGCTTCTCTCTCCCATGGGCTTAGAGGGAGGCTATCATGTCCTCTATTTTTGGAAGTGGTATGTGATGATGCCATTTGGTTGGGTGGGCAACCAAGCCAATTCTACTTGTGTTTTTGGAGTTTTATTAGTTGAAGATGGAGCTTGAATGTGGATCTTGCTTGGAGTTCTTTTATACTTGTAAAATGGAATAATCATTAAAAATTTGGCCATGGTGTTCCCACTAAGTGGGATGTTTGTCCTCTTGTATTTCAGGATTGTTTAGTTCATGATAATGTGTATGAGAAGAAGGAAAGTAAACTTGTGTAGTTTTAGAGTAAAGTTTTATTGTTATTACTCTTGCAAACCTTATAATGGAAAAAAAAAAATTGTGTTGTATTAAAGTGGAGAATATTAATGTTATTACTTTATAAATCTTTTGTTAGAGATAATTGAATTTGTAAGATTTTGTTAAGGAAATATCCTCTTCCATCATGGTTTCTCAATGGGATTTGCTTTTGGGTTCCAACTCATCAAACTTGCATATTAATATTCATTCTTAGTGATCTATTGAGAGAAATTTTGCAAAATAAAATGTTGTGATCAAACTTGAGCAATTTAAAATCCTCCAAATTTCTATTGTCTTATAAAGGAAAACATGGATTTAATTTGAGGCTTATTTAACTTATGCAATGCTTATAAAACTATAGATTGACAACCGACTTGGTGTGTGAAGAATACATTATAGAAATTATTTAGTTGAAATACTATTCTTAGTTGTTGATCAATAAAATTTTCAAGAAAAGGGTGAAAGTGAATAAATTGGTGTTGAACTAAAATAGTTCTCAAGGGAAGTAGTTTTGAGATTAGTAATCTTTAAGTCTAACTTGTTACCCTATTTTTTTCATATGGCTCTCAATTATCTAAACTACTCTACATATACCTTATTGGATTTCCCAAATATATTTTAGATCTTTCCTATTCTTACATAAGAATGGAAGGTTTAATTAAACATATGGATTCATCTTTATAAATATATAATAATATGAGTTGGAAAACTAAAATTCAATTTTATATGTATATAATTTTGGTTTCTTTTTCTTACAAAAAGGGAAAAATAAGAGATATGGTAAAAAGAAGGTGTGTGTGTGTGTGTGTGCATGCATGTGTGTGTGCGTGTGCGTGCACATGTACGTGCGTGCATGCTTATGTGTGTGTGTGCGTAATGACATTGGAGTGTGTGTGCATGCATGTGTGTGTGTGTGTAATGACATTGGAGTTTAATCAAAAACATATATTGTGATTTCCTTTTAAAAATATTAGTATTTCAAATGAATGTTATAATATATATATGAAGAAAATAAAACCACTTGGTTAATATGAGTAATGGTGTGTGTGTGTGTGTGTGTGTGTGTGTGTGTGTGTGTGTGTGTGTGTGTGTGTGTGTGTGTGTGTGTGTGTGTGTGAAGAAAATAAAACCATTGGTTAATATGAGTGTGTGTGTGTGTGCGTGCGTGTGTGTGCGTGTGTGTGTGTGCACGTGTGTGTGCATGTGTGTGTTTTTTGCACAGAATTTGGTTCGGAATAGAGTTGCTTCTATCCTTTCATTCTCTTGAGAAACAAATAAGGGTTAGGGCTAGGAGGAATACCTGTTGAGTGTTGGGAAGGTGTGCACGTACCGTAGAGAGATCAGATCGATTGTGAAGAACTCCTTTTTGTCTAGGAAGGACTACCTGTAAGTAAGAATACAAGACCACCAGATCTTAGTTAGACAATAAGTGAGGGAACTGCCTTAGGCCCAGGAAATATTAGACTTCCTTTCGAAGGTGGTCAGTTCCCCTTTTAATATGAATTAAAGCAAATGATAACAAAGAACTACAAGATACTACTTACTAGTTCCTGATGAAGATACAGGTCCAAGGAATGTGGTGGCGATAGTAAGGCTTAGTTGGGATGATCGGTATTGGAAAGTGAGCTGATGAGGCTATCCTTAGTCTTTTCCAATGCTTGAACGAGTGTGACAGTGATCCAGTTGCTCAGTTATAGTCTTGGGCTCGATCCTCTTCTCTGCAACCTCTTCTACTTGTTTCACTTCTCTTTCTTCTTGCCAAATGAATTCCGGATCCTCTCTTTTTGGTTGGGGAGGTCATTAATAGGGAACCGATGGCGGTTACGTAACCGACGGCGGTCGAGTAGGAACCGATGTCGGTTAGGTCAAAGTGGCTATTTTTAGTAAAATAGCCATCTTTCCCTCCTTTTCTCCCAAGGATCAGTTGTGGGCTTGGTCAAGTCATTATTAGGCTCATTTTGGTGCGGATAAGGGTAATGAGTCATGGGTGTGGGTCCTGGACCAAGTCATAGCTCTTAATTAGGTTGGTTTATGGTTAGGGCTAGGTCACGGTGAGGTGGCGAGTTAAGGTGGCGGGGTTGGAGATGTGGATTTATTAATTATAAGGTAATTAATAAATCATTAGGTGTGTAAGTTTTAGGTGGTGAGGTAGGGTTAGGTTGCGAGACGAGATACGGTGTGGCATCATAAGACCCAAATTTGGTGTATACATTTTCCCTTGTTGTCATGTGGCTTGTATTTTAAAGTTGCACTGACAATAATAAAAAGTGGTTGCCCCAGTTAAGGGTATAGGTAATCCCCCTCAAGTCTATCACAGATGGAGGTGACATGAAATCAGGGATAGGGTTGATAAAGGGTAAATGATGGTGAGATGCTGGTAAGATGGTGGGGTAAGTACAAGGAAGCCGACGCACATTAAAATGCAGTAGTGCAACCAGGGTACATGGTTTGAAGAGCCAACAAGTAATTCATAGGCAAAGGTCGATAGTTTATCCAAACAAGGCTGATATAATCCTGGTATCCAAGGCATAGGAAGTAGCTCCAGGGAATATAACGGGGAAGGTACCAAACATTTAGGCATGTTCGGTAGTACCAAATGGTTGGTTTGGTTGAGATAAACATCACGGTCTCGGTCTAAGCAAAGCTGGGTGGCGGATCAATTCAAGTATCCTAGTCATGCTAAAACACGAACATGTGAGCTCAATTGAACAAAAAGCTACATTATGAGTGGATAGAATCGTAATTTGCGGGCTTCGGTTGAGGTACTTTAATGGTGCGGTTGTGGGTCAGGCCGATTGGTTGGTTGCGGCCTTGGGTCAGGCCGAGTGGTTGGTTGCGGCCTTGGGTCAGGCCGATTGGTTCGGTGTGGCCTTGGGTCGGGCCGATTGGTTAGGTGCGGCCTTGGGTCGGGCCAATTGGTTGGTTGCGGCATTGGGTCGAGGCCAATTGGTTGGTTGCGGAATTGGGTCAGGCCAATTGGTTGGTTATGGCCTTGGGTCAAGCTGATTGGTTGGTTGCGGCCTTGGGTCAGGCCAATTGGTTAGGTGTGGCCTTAGGTTGGGCCGATTGGTTGGTTGCGGCCTTGGGGTCGAAGCCGATCAAGTTGGGTGCGGCTTTGCATCAGGTCGAGGAATTCAAAATAAGGCTATTGAGCAAAGGCCAGGGGTAGGTGATGTGGTGAAAAATAGATTTCGGTGGAGAAGAGCAGGAGTTAGGGTAAACTAGGCAGGTAACCGATATCGGTTAGTGTTGACCGGTATCGGTTAGAAGACCGATACCGGTATTTGGTCCAGCCGCACGAGATTTGACACGAGGTTTGACATTCACTTATGGTATAATGTTTGCATGCACACCCTGAGGTAACAAGGTTGGTAGTGGTATTAATGATAGCGGTGGGGTATTATGCATTACCTAGAGTGAACGGGGAAGATTTCTGAAATCATTGATGTGTATTATTCGTGAGATGATAGAAGGTAGCGTTACTTTCACATGGGCACCTACATATCTTGTGGAGCTATACAGGGGTTTATGGGCATGCAGGAAAAATCACAGGACTACACTGGATTGTGCATACTTATTACATTGTTGGGCCTATGAGCACATTGTGTGTGTGCGACCAATAGGCCGACCAATCTAGGGAGGAGAGATAGGAGTGTAGAGGTTGGGATTCAGATGATGGGTCCAGACAGAGCAAGAGGCAAGAGCTAAAACCGTGATAGATGACGCTGAGTATTATAGGTAGATGTGGGAGATGGTGACGATTACAGATATCCGTTGGAGGCCGTACGGGAACTACATGGTGAAGATGAACATAGCCGAGGATTTGAGGGTGTAGAGCGATTAAGGTGGATCAGTATGTATTAGAATAGTATGATGTTGTTAAGTGTAATTAGTAGTAGCCTCGATAGAAGATAATGGTGCCATCAAGATGGTGCCACCAATAATGTAGAGTACAAGAATACCAAAGTACAATAGGAATGTTGTAAAAAGTAAATATTTGTCGTAAGTGGTCCTAAGTAATGTTAAAATGTCAAAGTTGGGATAAGTAGAGAAGTAGGTCTACATGATTAGGAATTAGAAATATTATATTGGTAATAAGGACAAGGAGTGAGGTCATAAATATTTTGTGTATTTTATTTGTAAAAAGTCTAAAAATGTGGAACCCATGTGAAATGATAAGGTTTATCTTATCTTAAAAGATAAGCTTACATGTACAAGATAAGAGTTAAGGTATGGAATATGATTCGTCAGAGGGATTTCTTATCCTATCTTAGAGATAAGATGGATAAGCCTCGGAAGTTCTATAAATAAAGAGGCCACCCCCTCATTTAGCATAGAAGGAAGTAGTGAGAAATATTGTATGAAGTGTGTAAAGGAAGCCATCGCTTTAAAGGTGTGTCAAGAAGCCATTAAGAGGTGTAATTGTAAAGTTTCTCCCATAGTATTGGTGGAAGGCAAGTGAAGTCAATAACACTAAGTACCTCATGGGTGAGATTGTAACAATTTCATGTTAATATTATAATTTACTTTGATATTTCAGATTTGTCATCATTCCATCTTATCATAGTCGATGGTATTCTTGTGTTATGTTTGTTGTTTTGTTTCCGATTACATCCACCAAACTAAAGGTCATGCATTAGTAAATAATCATAAGACGAGGAGTTCCCGTGAAGAATTATCATAGTGCCGGATTGGTGATGACATTTTGGTTCCTTGTCACGGACCATTCCTCGTTGGTGGATTTTCTCGAGAGATATTCCCACTTAGTCAAAAATCAATCGAGGGTAACCTTGTTTTTACTGGCATAGTAGTTACCATGGTAAAGTCATTTTTGCCATGAATAGTAGTTACCATGGTAAAGTCATTTTTGTTGTGAATAGTATTTACCACAGTAAAGTCACTTTTTACCGTGAATAGTATTTACCGCAGTAACTTCACTTTTTACTGTGAATAGTGTTTACCACAAGAAAAATTTCGGCTTTACCGCAAAGAAGTCAAGTTTTACCATAGTTTACCGTGGTCATTTCTATTTTCTATTATAGTGATTTTAATTATTGGTGCACATAAGTCTTGTTGATTGTACTTTTGGGTTGGTATTTCACTGTGGTTACTTTTGAAAATGGGGAAGATTCCTGTTTTTTCAGCCCAATCTAATGAAGATGCTTCCTCTTTCATTCAAGAGTTTAAACGATCTTGTATTTGTAATGGCCTTATAAGAAGGGAACAATGGACTGAATTTTTTCCTACCTTTTTGGATGGTTCAGCCCTTAGGTGGTTTCAAACACTAGGTGATAATGTGAAAACTCATGGGATTTATTAACTCGAAAGTTTTCAAGAATTTGGTGAACAACAAGAGATATGCAGATCTCATGATCGATATCACAAAGCTAACCCAAGGAGAGAAGGAGAAGATAAGGGATTATCATGCTCGTGTTCTAGAGCTAAGGAGGAAGCTCGACGCCCCGATCCTAAGGAAGGATTAGCGGGGATGGGTTGATGAATGGCGTGGATAATCTCCTATGTAAGCACTTCATTCTTGGGATGAAGCCGAGATCGACAACGAGTGAAGTATGACCACCCACTACCATGAACAAGCAAAGGAGATTGCAAGAAGGCAAGAAGAAAGCATGGAAGAGGAGCCCAAAGAAATTGTTGCTAAAGTAGAGCCTACACCAGCACCTTTGTCCGTAATCCACAACCACTCCTCGGTGAGCACAAATATTTCTCCTAGTACATCTACCGAGTATGAAGATCTCGCTCAAAAAGATGGGTCGCTTAACTATTAATCTTCTTCAAGGAAAAGAATTTAGTTCTCAGGAGGAGATAGAGGTCCAAAAAGAAATATTTCTGAAGTCAGATGTTATGGTTGTTATAAAAGGGTCATTATAAGTATAATTGTCCAGATAGAGCTTCTACATCTGGTAAAGGAGATAATGATAAAGGAAAAGCACCTGTGAATTCTTTTGATGTAGTAGATAAGAGCAGAAATAATGAAGTAGATGTGTTTGTAACAAAAAGAAAGAAAGAAAAAGATAATCAAGATGGAAATGATCCTAAGAAGATGAAAGGAGAAACTAGTAAGAAACATAGGAGAAGAAAGTTGGGTGTGCAGGATTTTCTGATTTCACAGGGGCAAGGACCATACTCCATCTTGGAAGATCTGTCCAAAAGGCCTGCAAATATTACATATGGTCAACTCTTGGCTATGTCTTCTGAGAAGAGGCGGGAGCTGCGAAGTGGACTCAATGCTCGACGAAGGAAGGAGGTTGAGGTCCCTATTTTGGAGGCAGAGGCGGATCCCTATGCTCCACAAGCTGAGGTATTATGTAATGGTATTTCAATTCATGATGTCTTAGTTGATGGAGGTGTTGTAGTTAATGTAATGACCGAGTCTCAGTAATGAATATGTTGGGTTTAAAATTGATCGCCCTTCAACACTTATGTTAAGGTCATTAAATAAGGGAAAACTAAACCGTAAGGTGTAGTTTCAAATGTGGCAATATCTCGTTATGGGTGTTGTATGTGTGGTAGACTTTCGTGTGATGAAAATGGTACTGTTGCATGCACCCAATGTTGCTGGGAAGACCATGGCTAAGGAGAGTTCATGCAAGAAACTATGGAATGAAGGCTTCATGACACTTGGACGTGGTAGAGAGAGGGTGAAGATAAACGTGATCCCTCGACATCATAAGGCGTAACCTCGTGGATTCAAGTGATGAAACCGATGATGGACATCCTCTCGATTACTCTAGTACAAAGTGAAGTGGACATCAAGATGAAGAAAGTGAGGTTGATGTTTCACCATGGATATCCTTCCACCACACCGACTCATGACCCCATAAAATTATCTCAAGAAGAAGTTGATGATCGTCTCCAACAAATAAAGATTGGTGATGTCGTGATGGAGAGTGAGAAGGAATCCTACCTCCAGCCTCTCTTTCAAGGTACATACACATATTCACTTTTGATTACAAGGAACTCCGTCAAGTAAGTTGGGTAGAACATTCTATTGAGTGGGTAGATGGTGCTAAGCCTATAAAGCAAATGCCATATAGTAATGAATCCTAATTTTTCCAAGACGTAAAAGAAGAAATAGATAAGTTGCTTGATGCAGATTCATATTTGTGTGGAGAATTCGTAATGGGTTTCTCCCATTGTGATCTCAATAAAAAGAATGGGAAGCTACGCATTTGTGTTGATTACACAGAAGCTCAATAAGGCAACAAAGAAGGATCATTACCCTCTTCCATTCTCGATCGATCTGGACGAAGTAGTGGCCAGAGTGTTATAGTTTTTGCGATGGATGGATATATGGATACAACCAAGTCCGTATAGCGGAGAAAGATCACCAAGACCACGCTCACCACTCCTGGGGAACGTTTTGCTTATAGAGTTATGCCTTTTGGGTTGTGTAATGCTCCAAAGAACATTCCAAAAGCGTTTGATGAATAGGTGTTCGAACCCTACATCGGGACCTTCATCGAGTATTTCTCGGATGATTTTTACATCTATGGGAGCAAGTTGGACCACCGCCGCACTGATGGAGACAACATTTCAAAGGTTAGATGAAGCACAAGCCTCACTAAACCCTACAAAGTGTGTCTTTGGATGTTCTAAAGGTGTTTTGTTAGGGCATGTCAGATCCAGAGATGGTATTGGTACGATCCCGATAAAGTTTCAAAATCAAAGATTTACCATTTCCTATGAATAGAAGTAAGTTGAGATCATTTTTAGGCCATGTGGGTTACTATAGAAGGTTCATCAAGAATTTCTCAAAGATTGCATACCACTAACCCAGCTTCAAGAAGGATGTTACTTATGAACCAGAAATAAGGCACATGAAGCTTTTGGACAATCAAGGAAGCCCCCGTGTCTTCACCTGCTTTAAAGAATCCAGATTGAGCAAGCCATTCATTGTGTACACCGATGCCTCGATGCAAAGCACTAGGAAGTACTTTGAGCCAAAAGGATGAAAATGGGAATGAACATCCAATTACTTTGGGAGAGCATATAAATGAGCAAAGGTTGAGGTAAATTATATCAGAATCGAAAAAGAGGCTCTAGCTATCATTTTTGTGTAAAGAAGTTTAGAAATTACTTGCTAGGGCAGAAATTTATAGTCAGAATAAATGCATCATCGTGCTCTAAAATATATTGTCAATAAGCCTAACCCATCGTGTGAGGAGGATAGCAAGATGGATAATTTTGCTACAAGAATTTGAATTTTGATATTAGATAGGCCAGAAAGAAGCATGTCAATGCAGATGCACTCTCTCGAGCCTATGATGGTTTAGGATCATCTTGTGATGATGATGATTTCCCGATGCAAAGATTGTTATCCTCGACACAATCCCTAGTGAATACATAGATATTTGGAATTATCTCAATGAATTCAAGTTTCCGATGGTGCCAATGCAAAGACTAAGAGAAAGATTACTCAAGCCTACTCATCCATATTCTATTCTCGCATGGAGTATTATTTCGAATAGACTCGATGGACAAGACAAGAGGGTAGCTGGACGTGATCAAGGGAAGGAATCTGCTAGAAGAATTCCACAATGGTACATGTGGAGGGCACTTCTCTGACAACTTACAAAGCAAGAAGGATCTTGATGCAAAGTTATCACCGCCCACTCTTTTTAAAGATTGTTATAATTATTGTAAGACATGTGATATTTGTCAAACACATGGTAACCGTAAGACTTCATCACTCCATTATGTCCTATTCTTCCACTTGGTCCCTTTGAAAAGTGGGGAATAGACATCAGAGGTCCACTTCCAACTACCTCACGCCAAAATAAGTATATTGTAGTTGCCACGATTATTTAACCAAGTGGGTCAAGCTAGGCCATCAAAACAACTTCCATGGATGAGGTGGCAAGGTTCATATATGAACGCATTGTCACCAGATTTGGTTGTCCATTAGAAATTGTAATGATCAAGGAAGCCACTTCATTAATGAGGTAGTAGAAGCCCTAGTCAATAAATTTTCTATTAAGCACAGGAAGGCAACAACATACAAGCCAAGCACAAATGGACAGGTGGAACGAACAAATTTTGTGTTGTGTCAAATTCTAGCAAAAGATGCAGCCTGCAGTACATAAGTGGGATAAAAGGATTCATGCAAAGATTGTGGGCATATAGGGCAACATCAAAGTCAGCAACATGATACTCCCATTTCAGCTTGGCCTATGGCATTGATCCAGTTCTTCCTATTGAGTTTGATATTCCCACTGTGAGAGTTATGAAAAATGAAAGGATGGATGAAAGTGATTCAGTAAAAGAAAGGTTGGTACATCTTCATTTGCTAGAGGAAATGAGGGAAATAGCAAAGGATACAAGCCATAAGAAGAAAATGAAGCAGAAGGAATACTTTGATCAAAAGATCCGTTGGTCTCCATTTCATGTGAATGACTTGGTTCTAGTATATGATTCCAGATACAAAAAAAGAAGACAGAGAAAATTTCTTCCAAAATGGATGGGGCCCTACAAAATAAGAAATTGTGGCATGAAAATGGTACGTACCGACCGGAGGAATCGATGGCACTCCCATTACGAAATGGGTCAACCATGACAAGTCAAGATTTTCCAAGCACTGTAATAGTCTACTCCGAGGAAGGAGTAGAAGCTAGGAAGGGGGAAGATGTCGACACTAAAATTTTCCTCCGTAATTTCTATTTCATTAATGTATGTATTAGGAATAGGATGTTGTTAAGTGTAATTAGTAGTAGTAGGTCCGATAGAAGATAACGGCGCCACAAGACGGTGCCGCCAATAATGTAGAGTACGGTAATAAACCAAAGTACAATAGGAATGTTGTAAAAAGTAAATATTTGTCGTAAGTGGTCCAAGTAATGTTAAAATGTCAAAGTTGGGATAAGTAGAGAAGTAGGGTCTACATGATTAGGAATTAGAAATATTATATTGGTAATAAGGACAAGGAGTGAGGTCATAAATATTTTGTGTATTTTATTTGTAAAAAGTCTAAAAATGTGGAACCCATGTGAAATGATAAGGTTTATCTTATCTTAAAAGATAAGCTTACATGTACAGATAAGAGTTAAGGTATGGAATATGATTCGTCAGTGGATTTCTTATCCTATCTTAGAGATAAGATGGATAAGCCCTGGAAGTTCTATAAATAAAGAGGCCACCCCCTCATTTAGCATAGTAAGGAAGTAGTGAGAAATATTGTATGAAGTGTGTAAAGGAAGCCATCGTTTAAAGGTGTGTCAAGAAGCCATTAAGAGGTGTAATTGTAAAGTTTCTCCCATAGTATTGGTGGAAGGCAAGTGAAGTCAATAACACTTGAAGTACCTCATGGGTGAGATTGTAACAATTTCATGTTAATATTATAATTTACTTTGATATTTCAGATTTGTCATCATTCCGTCTTATCATAGTCGATGGTATTCTTGTGTTATGTTTGTTGTTTTGGTTTGAATGTTTGGATTGGTAATGTTTGAGGTAAAGGAAAAGGTGAGTGTTATCAATATAAATATGCGAAAACATTTATATTTTTAAGAAAAATACCACACATGATAGATTATGGTAGGGGATAGTCGAGCTAACCTTGGGAGACCCCATGTCTCCTAAGTGCTACCTACATAGCCCATTGCACAAAGCAAGGAGGGGCCTCGGATCGATGTAGTTCTCCTTAGGACCAGGAGAGGTGAATTCAGACAATTTGGTTGTGGTTAGGCAATTTTTGTTTGGGTAAAAAAATTTGATATTGGTAGGGTAAGGTTGTTGGAGTTGGTAAGGTATAGGTGAAGCGAGGGTTAGCTTACCCAAGCATTAGGAACCATGTCATGATTAAGGTCAACAAGTAATCCCGCATTCGGGTAAAAGAGGCAAAAATGTCCCATAGTTGGAAAGAGCTAAACAAACCACATATTATCATAGGATGAGCTTGAATCCCTAGGTACCTTGCATAGGTGAGAAGTCGATAGGTCAAAAGTCTTATATAATCACAATATATCAGATATACGTCATGTCCCTTGAGTTTTGTTGTTGTGAAGAATGGTGAGGTGAGGTGGATGGTATAGTTGGGGCGTAGAGGACTTGTTATAAGGTGATTATTCTGACAAAATAGATCCAAACCGAAATAGACAAGTCCATGACTCAAAAGTGCTTTTGAATACTACTTTTATTTTTCTAGATATAGACTGATCGATGCGGGAAGTCTATATGGGATATGCATTTTGTTGTTTCTTGAGGTCTTCACGAAGCTGATCAATGCGAGAAGCTTCTGATAGAGGCTGACTTTGTATAGCTATCCTTCAAGGGAGCAGTCTACTTATAGTAGCATGATGCGGCTTTGCACATAGCTGTCCTTCGAGGGAGTAGTCTAGTGTATAATAGTAGATGCAACTTTGCACATAGCTGTCCTTCGAGGGAGCAGTCTAGTGTATAATAGTAGATGTGACTTTGCACATAGTTGTCCTTCGAGGGAGAAGTCTAGTGTAGAGCGTAGCGGTCTAGATGTCCATTTGGCATGAAGCATCTAGTTTTGCAGGAAGTTTGACTCAAGAATATCCCAGAATCATATAATTGAGAACTTGTTATTTTGATACTTTTAAGTCATGGACCAAACTAAAAAAAGGGAAGGCATCTTTAAGAGGAGGTGATGATCAAACCATGTGAGCTTGATTCCATTTTGAGATGCACGAAACAAGGTGTATGAGGTGGTAAAAGAGCTCAAGGGACGATCACAAGGTAGATAAGAAGTGATGTAACATTAAATTCAACAGTAGAATGGTCGGAGATGTAAGGCATTAAGGGGTTGTGCTCGATTTACCATTAAGTGAAGCTAAATGATAAGTACCTGATCCATAGGTGTGAGTGATAATGTAAGGTCCAATCCAATTAGGAGCAAATTTTCCACGTTTTCTCTTTTCTAGTTTGGTTACATGTTGATTCTCTTTGAGGACAAGATAACCAATCTTAAAGGTACGCTCATGAATTTTCTTATCATAAGCACGCTTAATGCACTTTTGATAAATTTGCAGGTGGTCAAGAGCTATAAGACGACGCTCGTCAAGAATCTCTAATTGGGCTAACCGCTCTTGGCGGAAGTCATCATTAGTGAGAATATCCTGAAGAGATATTATGAGAGAATGGATTTGTATTTCGAGAGGCAAAACAGCCTCGGTACCATACACCGAGAGAGAATGGTGTGGCATTAGGTGGTCCATAGGAGATCACCTCCCCCACACGACAGTCATAGGTAGGATGTGCATGTAACTGTCCGTACTCCTTTTGGGTATGGAAGGTGCTAACGTCGTATAAGCGGTATTCCCTAGCATAAGGCATTGAAAAACATCTACCAATGGATCGAAGTTTGGATATTGTCCACGGGAAGGAAGTGGTATTCGCGGCGGTGGATTCATTGGTCAAAGGTGTGATTGTGGTTGAGGTGGATGGTTGAGGCGTGGTTGAAGTAGATGGTTGGGTTGGATCAATGGGTGCCTTGACTGGTACAAGCACATCATTAGGGTGATATAACATATTGCAGGTTTTGAAATGGGAAGCATCAGCTTTGACGGTGTAAGACTTCCCCTCATACTCAAATTTGATGCATCTATGTAAGGTGGAAGGAACGCATCCCATAGCCCAGATCCAAGGGCGGCCTAACAATATGTTGTATTGGAATTCTCCCTCAAGGACATATAAGAGTTTGGGTAAGGACGTGGCCCTACACGAATGTTAAGGATCACGGTGCCTAAGGTAGAAGTAATAGCGTCATTGAATGAACGCAACATGGTGGGGTTGGCACACATGCAACTAGGAGGGATATTCATCTGTTGGAAGGCTTTGGAAGAGATGATGTTTAGCTAGCGCCCCCATCAATCATAACACGACGCACGGATGTCCAGGACATAAGTCGAGATGAAAAGAGTGGATCGGGATCTTCTCGCACCAAAGACGACAATTTCTTCTTGAAAAACCGACAAAAGAATGTACTTATTATACAGGGACGAAGTGGTTGTGGAGGTAGGTTGTTTGGTGAGATAAGTGACGTGGTTAGGTATTAAAATGGACATGATGGGCAAGGTTTTGTTAGGTAGGACTTCTATCCCTGAAGGATCTCAATTAAAGCTTATCTATGCGATTGAGATGTTTGAATGAGATCATAGAGTGTCATTTTGATAGGAGATTGGTGAAGTTTTTTTATCATGGTGTGGCGGTAAAATCCATCAGAGACAGGATAAGCAGGTCCACGAATGACCACTTTAGGTGGTGGTGCGATCGGGATGGCAAGAAGGAGAAAGAGAGGCCGCAGTGTGCTTTCTTTAGCTTTTCCATTGTTTTTCTGACCTTGAGTAGCAATGTTAATCATGTTGATCTCGTGAATATGAGAGGAGGAAGATGGTGGGGATAAGTCATTGCTCTCGAGAGGCGGGGTTGCAATGATGATAGATTTTGGCGAGGCGGGGATAGGTGGTATAGGAGAAGGGATCAAAGCTAAGGGCTTCTCTCTCCGTAAATTATCTTTCTTAGGTTGTCTATCTGAGATAGGTGACTGGTGAAGGATGGCTTTCAAAGCTTTGCATCCTTCTACATCGTGTCCTGGTGTGTAATGGTAAGCAAAAAATTTAGATTCATCATAACCTATAGGTCGAGGTCTAGATGGATCATAGAATCTAAGCGGGGGTAGGGAAATGGTCGCATCCCCTACCAACATATCAAGGATCTTGGAGTAAGATCCTTTGAGCGGGTCAAATTCAGATGAAGATGAGGCTGTTGATTGAGTAGGTGAGATTTTTTATTGTTTTGGTAATGGTTGGGTATGAGTGGTTCGTATGGGTGGTGATTTAGGCAAGGGACTTTGATGATTGGTTTTAACGAGGCGTGGTTTCTTCTGCATAGAAGTTATGTTTAGCTGGTTAGATGATGAGGCCCCAGCTGACGTGGTGGCGAGGAAGGTGAAACAACCACGGGGAGGGAGGAGTGGCAAAGCAAACAAGTCCTTCGATGATCGAGTTTGCTTAAGGTTGGTAGGTAGGTGAGATACTTGGGGTGACGGTGTTGAGATGCCCGTGAGTGTCTGTAGGGGTGCAAAAGGTATAGGTCATGTTAAAGAAGATGTGGGAGGCAAGGTGTATTGAGGAAAGGTGGAGGGGTGAGGCCCTAATATAGAAGGTAAGTGTGATGGTGAAGGCTGAAGCTGAGCCTGTTGTATCGGTGTGATCGGGGGCGAGGGTTTTAGTTGTGGAAGAGGCATAGATTGGACTCGAGGAGATTGGGTCTGTCTCCTAAGTGGATTGACGGTAGTATTTTTGGATAAATCTAAATGTTTAGGTGGGTGTGTCAGGCTAGGAATTGGTGAAGTTCCAAGTGTAAGGGAAGGTTTGGTTAGGTTGATAGAGGTGGCTAAGGGATTCAATAGAGACGAGGGGGTGAAGGTGAGGACTTAGGCATTTTGAGCTTTTGTAAACACCTCGGGTATATGGTAGAGGTGTTAGAGTATGGTGTACTCAAACGCTCCCATAAGACTCGTCTATCTTCTAAGGGATGACAATCTTCACGTGTGAACAGGAACTTTGGTATGGAAGAGAGGTGGGTTGTGATTCCAGTCCACTGTGGGTGTGATATAGGGGGTAAATGAGGTGTTGTATCAATGGGTGTTAAGAGGTCAACCGGTCGCTGGAAAGATTTAGGTGATGAAGAACTAATAGGTAGGAGGGCATGCTCGAGGGGATCCGTCATGATTAAGGAGTTTGGTGATGTAGGCTCAAGGGGTTTCTCCTCTAAGGATGATAGAAAAAGTGGCAAGCCTTCTTCTGTTGCAGCAAGAGTGGTGGAAGGAGATGTTTGGGAAATAGATAAGTTAGATAACATCCACTCACAATCTTGTAGGGATGTGGTGTAAGAAGGTTCATTTGTGAGAAGAGAACTCTGGGCGGTTAATTCCTTTATGGGTAAAGGAATAGCGGGACTATCCTCTTGTCCTGATGAAGGAGAAGGGGGCGAGAATCCCTGCGTTGGTGAAGAAGTTGGATTCAGAATTTCCTCAGTGGAATCCTTGGGTTGGGAGTTGAAAATCGCATGGATCTCATGCACACTCTTCTCCTCGGCTGAGGTGTCTTGGTTTGTGTTACTGTTAGATGCATGGTTTGGAAATGGTTTGTTGAAGATTTTTAAATTTCGATTAGCGGGGGCATTAGGATTATCGAGAGTTATATCCCCTGCATCAACCATTTCCTGCACTATGTTTTTCAACATCTTGCAGTTTTCATGACTATGTCCCTTCACGCGATGGAAGTTACAGAAGTCATTTTCTTTATACCAAGAAGGAATAGCATGGGTGGAATCAAACCCGGAGTGAGGTTTAACAGGAGGCAAGGTGATAACTCCTGCTTTAAGCAATTTTTCTAAGATCACACCATAAGTTTCTCCCAAGGGAGTGTAATTGATGGGCTTGGCTTTATACTTATAGGTGGCTTTTGGCTGGGTATTAGACAGTGCTTGAGATTTTGACACTGCGTGTACTGCACCCTTTGATTTCAAAGCAGCCGATGCATGAGAGTTGGTGGTGTTGGGTTTGGTGGTAGAGTCTTGGGTCCAGAAATTTGAGCTTTTGTTGCGTAACCTCAATTTCTCTTCCTCTAAGGCTCGAATCTCTAGTTTCCGAGCCATAGTAAAGGCCTCATCAAAAGTGCAGAAAGTTTGAATTTGGAGGGTGGGAGAAATGTGTTTAGCGCAGGCCCGTGTAAAGAGTTCGATGAGCTCGGCCTGAGGTAAGGCGTAAGTAAGTTGGTTGATGAGGCCCCGCCATTGTCCAACGAAATCTGCGATAGACTCGTCTTCAAATTTTCGGATGGCATAGAGGTCGGTAATGGATACTTTCTTGGCAATATTGATGGAGAAGTGATCCAAGAAAGATTGGGCTAACTGGTTAAAGGAGAAGATTGAGTGCTGGGCTAAAGCACTGTACCACTCCAAGGCAAGTCCTGATAAGGACATGGGAAAGGTATGGAGTAGTAAGGCATCATCATGAGCAATCAGATAGCAGGCATGTCTGAACGATCGCAAGTGTTGTTGAGGGTCCTCCTTACTATTAAAGCGAGTAAATTTCGGTAATTCCCATTAAGGAGGATATGTATGAAGGGGGATAGAAGGATGAATAGGCTCCTGACAAACTTGCTCGTATGTCAAGGTGTTACAACTTCCTGAAATAGAAGCCTCAAGATTTTGCATCTTGTCCATCATCTGTTTGATTAAATCATTGGTTGGGTTAGATGATGGTGTTGTCATTGTAAACAGAGGAGGATTGGTCCAAGAGCCGCTACTAGACAATGGTGGGATTGAATGTTGATAAGATAATGGTGATGAATGTGTTGGGGCAGCCGAATAAGGGTGTCCTATATAAGAGGTTGAGGCCACCGGATGAATTTGTGGAAATGAAAAGGTGGGCGGAGCTTGTGAGGGAAAGCTCGTGTGTATAGGTGGCAGAGAGCAAGTTATAAAAGAGACAGTCTGTGAGAGAGATGAGGTAGGGTCAGTGGATGGTAGTGATATGTGGGGCCCCAGATTAACGAAAGGAAAGCCAATTGGTGTAGTATGAACCACCGAAGCCACTGAGCTGGGAGACGGGGCTAAGGATGAAGACGGTGAGGTGGAGTTATTAGGTGGGGAAGGGGCTAAGTGAGTGGCGATACTAATAGGCATACCAACGAGGAGCTGACCGTCGGGTGTACGGTCAGGGGTATGAGACAAATAATATTGTACGGTGCTAGGATTAGCATCCAAAAATTTGGAAAATTCCTTATCTCCTACAGGGATCTTGGGAAAATTACTGGTATCCGTAGGATTCCCCATAGGATGTGAAGGGGGTGATTCAGGCAAAGGCACGGAACAGGCATGTGAAACCATGGCTACAGCTTGTTTCCGGGTGATAACAACCATGGACAAGAGGACACAATAGGGATTTAATCAATGGAAAGCAGAAAACAGCAACAAAATGTTGGAATTGATAGGTTGTTGGTTTGTCAAGAACTGTTAAACACAGTAACCGATATCGGTCAGATAACCGATGTCGGTCAGAATGTAGCCGGTGTCGGTCAGTTAACCGATGTCGGTAGTATAGGACCTGGTGTCGGTCACTGTGAAAGCAAAGAGAGGATGTAAGAAGCTACTGGTTTGGGGATAACAATGCTTAATATACCTACCAAACTGTCTTGAAGTGATCACTGAAACAGTGTATGATGAGAAACAGAACTAAAAAAACAAGCAAGATGCACAAGCAAATCAAGAGACTAACCCTAGGATTAGTTTTAATCACTTTGGGCTTATGCCTTAGATGTCAGATGATGTCAATCCTAAACAAGAGACCTAAGGGAGATGTCAAGTTTGTTTTGGCTCATAAGGCTACCTCAATCGGGCGGAGGAATACCACGGGAAGGGGGGATGTTTGAGCTGTTGTGTTGATTATGATGTGATTTGGTATGTGTTGTGCAGTGAGAGTAAGATTAATTTCTCGTCAATACCGTGGATATCACCCCCACGTGTACAACTGTTACTTAATCTACGTTCACTAGAATTAAAAACAGCAAGCAAGAATGTGATGCACGTGTTTTAAACCCAAATTGAAAGTGATATTCGATGAAGCAAAGAAGATGAATTTCACTAATGCAAAGATGTGAAAGAAAAACAAATTCTTTTACCAAAATGACAAAATATTTTGTGAATATTTAGAAGAAAGAAACAGCAAGTGTGCTCCCTATATGAAAGCAAGCAAGAAAGAAAGAAACCCGAAAAGGGTCCCACCAGGCGTGCCAAAATGTTTCGCACAGAATTTGGTTCCGGAATAGAGTTTCTTCTATCCTTTCATTCTCTTGAGAAACAGATAAGGGTTAGGGCTAGGAGGAATACCTGTTGAGTGTTGGGAAGGTGTGCACGTACCGTAGAGAGATCAGATCGATTGTGAAGAACTCCTTTTTGTCTAGGAAGGACTACCTGTAAGTAAGAATACAAGACCACCAGATTTTAGTTAGACAATAAGTGAGGGAACTGCCTTAGGCCCAGGAAATATTAGACTTCCTTTCGAAGGTGGTCAGTTCCCCTTTTAATACGAATTAAAGCAAATGATAACAAAGAACTACAAGATACTACTTACTAGTTCCTGATGAAGATACAGGTCCAAGGAATGTGGTGGCGACAATAAGGCTTAGTTGGGATTATCCGGTATTGGAAAGCAATCTGATGAGGCTATCCTTAGTCTTTTCTAATGCTTGGATGAGTGTGACAAATGATCCAATTGCTCGATTCTGATGTCTTTGGCTCAATCTTCTTCTCGCAACCTCTTCTACTTGTTTCACTTCTCTTTCTTCTTGCCAAATGAATTACGGATCCTCTCTTTTTGGTTAGGGAGGTCATTAACAGGGAACTCGATGGCGGTTACGTAACCAACGGTGTTCGAGTAGAACCGATGTCGGTTAGGTCAAAGTGGCTATTTTTAGTAAAATAGCCATCTTTCCCTCCTTTTCTCCCGAGGGATCAGTTATGGGCTTGGTCAAGTCATTATTAGGCTCGTTTTGGTGCGGGTGATGGGTAATGAGTCATGGGTGTGGGTCTGGACCAAGTCATAGGTCTTAATTAGGTTGGTTTAGAGTTAGGGCTAGGTCACGGTGAGGTGGCGAGATGAGGTGGCGGGGTTGGAGATGTGGATTTATTAATTATAAGGTAATTAATAAATCATTAGGTGTGTAAGGTTTAGGTGGTGAGGTAGGGTTAGGTTGCGGGACGAGATACGGGGTACAGGGCGTCGTAAGACCCAAATTTTGTGTCTACAAAGTGGTGTGTGTGTGTGTGTGTGTGTGTGTGTGTGTGTGTGTGTGTGTGTGTGTGTGTGTGTGTTTGTATGCATGTGCATGTGCATGTGTGTGCGTGTGTGTGCATGCATGTGTGCGTGCATGGGTGTGTGTGTGTGTGTGTGTGTGTGTGTGTGTGTGTGTGTGTTTCTATGTGTCTATGTCTATATACGTGTATCGTGTCTCTATGTGTGTCTATGTCTATGTGTGTGTCTTTGTCATGTGTGTGTGTGTGTGTGTGTGTGTGTGTGTGTGTGTGTTAATCAAAAACATATATTGTGATTTCCTTTTTAAAATATTAGTATTTCAATGGAATGTTATCATATATATATATATGAAGAAAATAAAACCATTAGTTAATATGAGTAATGGTTTTATTTTTTTTTAAGAATATAGTATGGGGGTCATGACCTACCACAACCCCCTAAAAACCCTACAACTTCATTTGGACACAACTGCCTAGAATTAAGGGCTTGAGCACGATGGAAACCATGCACTCTTTTTTTTCAAATCCTAACCCATGTGTTAGGTGCATCTAATCTCCATTGACGGCATGCATTCTTTATCCATGCCCTTAGCCTTTATCTCCATACTCGGTCATTTTTCAACTCACAACCATAAGTGTTTGTATGGGTTTCTAGTGTGGCCACCTTTTATGTGGATTTAAAAATAGATAACATATACATTTAAAAATGATTATACAAAAAAAAATTCATATATACACATTTATTGGAAGATATTATATATACCCCCTTTATGCAAAACCCTATTAAGGGCATTAGAGTCAAAATGAAAATGTAATAGGAGAAAATAAAACAAAAATATATTGAAGGTAAATAGCAAAATGCTTCATTGGTGCCTCCATGGATACCTCTTACAACAAACATGCAAAGAAGAAATGAGGGGCAAATAAGGTAGAACAAAACAAGGAATGGGAATATAAAGTAAAGTTAGGGTTTTTAATTTGCCCTAGGGATCAAGGAGGAGATTACTCCAAGCCAAATGCTCTCATTTAACCTAGATAACGCCACTTGCACATTAGGGCTTATGAGTTGACCTTGGTGATGTAGGAGGGCTCTCCTTGCCCCTAGATGTTGGAGAAATAAATTTAATTTAAAATTAACCAGCCTAAATAGTATTTAAGTAATTGTTATCTTGTTAAATTAGCCCTTGGTGGGGAAAACACAATTATTCTATACCCTCGAGTTAAATCTAACTCATGCTTAATCATGCATTATCACTAAGGAAGTTAAAAATATCCCTAACTCGAACTAAGGTTTTGGAATTAAAAAATTGTTAGTATGCCTAATTAAAAGGGCTATAAAACGATGATGATGATGATGTCACAAATAACCTAAATAGGCATAAGAAACACTTGGTATATTCTCGACAATCTTAATTATATTAACATAGTTTCATAAACAATAAGTATGGTTCATATCTAGCACCCATGGTTAATCTAATGACCATGGATTAATAATCTAAATAAATCATTGACTTGGAACAATGAATTTTCAACCTTATAACACTTAAGGGAACCTTAGTTTTGCGCATTATGACACGACAATGTTTGGTATACCCTCATGGAGCAATTGCATGAAGGATACTTAATTAGTGACTCAAGCTACATAAATGGATCTATATTTATCTAGATGCGTCCTTGTTTTAATCTAGAAATCATGAAAAGAATTATATTATACCTTGTTTGGCCATAACCCTTGGTGGGATAAGCGTGATTTAAAACTCAAATGTTATTAATTATGAAATTAATGTCATGGCTATCTTATTCATACTTCATTAGTTATTGTTTTGAAATAAAAATTGGTCAATATTGTTTGGATTATTTCTATCCATCCCTAATTTGATAAACTTTAATTGCATATTATAACCCATAGATGATTTTTGTACCCTCTTGGTGGTGGAGATCATAGTAAACCTAACCATCCTTGTCACACGAATAATGGTAATAAGGAAAAATTATTACTTTATTCAGTTCAACACATTTGTAGTAAAGATAATTGATTTGTGTAGACACAAAATCACGCACTTGGGTATATTTCTAGGTCATAAAAGCATCCTAGTATATATATGATTCCTAAATAAGAAAAGTAGTGGTTGAAAACTATCCTTGGCCTCTTTTATTTCTCTTTTTTTCTATTTGGTATTACACACCCTACATCCCGGTCGATACTTAACTTATCTTTTATGACTTCAGACAACAATGCCTAACCAAGACAACATCTCCTAGGCACTCATGTCCCTCCTGGGCACCCTTGACCCTTTCTTACCTTACTCGCTCTTTTTGGGTTTCTTTTATATTTTGAGCATCTTTTTCACTTATGGGTGAGCCTTCAATTTATCAAGTAAGAAATTCAAACAAGGGAATCATATAAATACATAGTTATGTTTTTAAAATGAAGGACCAAGGACTAAGCATTAATATCATCACCTAAGCTTGCACTCCAATGACATTAAAGCACTCAAAAGGCATCCATATAGCACTCATTCAAGGGACAAGGGCTGCATCACTTCTTTATACACTACATAAGAAGGGGAAGTTTTTTTATTCCATCCACAAATACTATTACATTGCTACATTCTAGCTACAACCCGATATCAAGCGCAACTTACACAAGGGCATCATAGGGCATCACACACACACACACACACACACACACACACACACACACACACACACACAAACTACATGGAATATGAGATGTAGTGTAATGCATTGATCATAATTTCACTCTCGGGGTGACCATTGAGGTCATTTTGACTCCTATTCCACATTTTCCATTGTATATTTGATGTGGTTTGTGGGTATGTGTAGGTAAAAAAATTTCTTGTAGGTTATGAGTACCTTCTGCGATCTAGGGAAAATATCACATGATCAATAGGGAAAAATGTGAAACCCTTCCAACATAGAAGAAAGCAAATCCTCGATCTCTCCTGCATAGTCACCAATGCCTAGATTTAGTCACCAACACCGGGCACCTCTATCCCTGCACTTTGGCTCCCATGTCCACTCTACTCCTAAGTTCTAGAATTTACAGGGTACAATTATGACATTGTTTACATCTTGTCTAGCATTTTACTCTACCTAGATCATTTCCATATAGCACGGATATCAGTTAAGTCATCTTGTCTCCTTCTTTTCTTAGGGATTCATACTTTACATGTTACTTTGCTTGTGTCATACTATATACCAGCAATTGTACATCATTTATTACAACAAGATTACTCTACAATCATATTTAATTCAAATTAAATTAAACAATTTTATGAACCTAGTCACTCAAACCCTACCTTATGAGAATACATCACAATCTATTCCCTTCTTCGAATGTGTGGATCGATATTCTTATGCCTCTTATACTCCCACCAAGGTTTCGGCATGTTTCCCACCATCATCAATTTTATGCAAGTCTATACTCAACATCCTCCTTACTTCCTTACTCCAATGCCTCGATCCAACCATCAATGTATTCACCACTCTTCACACTCATCCTCCTACAGCTCCACCTATCTCTATTCCTACCACCACCTCTAAAGGTTATGATATCATTGAGCAGTTTAAGAATACACCACCAAAATCTCTCTTTATGATCTCTTGTGCAATGTACCTAATTGTCGTCATAAATAAGAGGCCGCCATTCGTTCCATCCACATTGAAATTAATAATTCACCTATTTTCTTTACTCACCTCATTCAATCCCTCAAAAATCTACCACATGTTATATCTTTTAGTGATGAGGATATCCTTCCCTTTGTTGTTGAAAATCCCTTTGCACCTTTGCATATCACGGCTACTATTGGCTATATCTTGTATCAAGCATGTACTCATTGATAATGGATCTACTATAAATCTATGTGATCTATCCCTCCTTAAGAAAATAGGCATTTCTAATGATTTAATTAATAAATCCTCTACTCTCATTTGCGGCTATGATTCCACTACTTGCACATGCATGGGAACTATCACCTTATCGCTACAATTTGGACTTAAGATCATTCCTACTCTATTCTTTGTTATTAACGCCTCATTTTAGTTCAATTGCTTACTTGGTAGACCATGGATTCATGCAATGCATGTTGTTCCCTCCATATTTCATAGGTGCGTTAAATTCCTACATGATGGCTATGAACATACCATTGTTGTTGACCCTGACACATTCAATTTTTTTGTATAGACCCGTCCTCACGCCATGCCCATTCCTCCATCACAACCTATTTCATATCACAATATTAGTACATATGATGTTGGTCAATCTAGCATTCTTACTCCTACTATCTCTACATGCATTCCATCCATTATTACCGATAATAATGATCTCCTATCACCCACCATGTCTACCTATATGGCTACTACTTCCCCACCTGTCATATCTCCTCTCATCTCTACATCTAGATCCATCCCTTCCAATATCCTTGATAATGCTATCGAATAAGATAATGTTGGCACCAATTATTTTGATGACGAGGTCGATGTCTTAGAGCTTAACGATGACACCTTGCACAATCTCAATTTTACTCCGCTTGAAATAGATGATCTTTATTTTTAAGAGACTTTTGTTATTCTTGGGCCAGGTGAATACCAATTCAAAAAACCTCCTCCTTTCACTAATTTCATGATACATTTCTAGGGGACCTTCCATACATTGGACATCTTACCACCTACTACATTCCCCCAAATCATTACATGTCACACCTTGATCCCTTTACATGCACTCTCTTCATACATAATTCTTATTAGCCTCACATTCCATTCGACCCTACTTTATTTGAGACTATTTACACACATGATGGCTTAGCATGCCTAGGATTCACACTTTCCAATCTCCTCCCCCCGCCTCACTCTCCTCACCTATATCATGAATGTGTATTTATTACCGCTATCTATGGCCTCCGCGTCTTCCATCTATTAATTTTCCTTGCACGTACTCCTTGTTCCTCTCCACTCACACTTAAATAAACAGCCTTGGTTTGACTACATTTGTGGTGTTATGGATCCCAATCAAACAGAAATCTCATTTTCAATGCCTTTTGGTCATTTTTCTATATGTAATGACTCATTCTTGGCTATACTCAAAATCTAACTCGTTGGTATGCACACAATTGTCCTCAACCTCCTTTTATTGATGAATAATATGTTATGGCCATGTACAATTTACACCACATAAGATCAATAAGTTTACTTTATGCTTCTCTACATCACACACTCGGGAGGAATCATTCTTTCTCCCTCCTTTTTTAGTCCTATTAGTTGTCTCTAATATTTACTACTGCACTTTACACTCCATGCTTCACATTTAATATTTATTCGCACTCCATACTTTCATACACACACAAGTATCGTCATTACCCTATGATGTGCTCTACTTCCACGGTTTGTACTCGAATGATGAGGGTCTAATTCTGAAATGAACCTCACATCATCTATACATTTCATGATCCATACTTCATGATACATCTTTCTATCATCTATTCACATAACAAGCACATTACTCGATGACACACTCTTGTTTTATGGTTCATTATTGACTGTAAAGGGTTCCTATAAACGAGCCTCACCTCATACACATCCGTTGGGGGCAAGATTCTCCTATCATCTTCACATTTTTCATACCATACCATCACACTCATACAAAACATTTTCATATCTTGGTTGCATCTATTTTTACTAGCTTATTCTATTTGCATATTACACTTTGTTTATCATGTTAGACGGATTCTTAGTATGTCATTATCATTCTATATAGACACGTGTGCATTCACTTGGTATTTTGCAGTGATTGCATATCTCTTATAAGTTCTTACACACTCAAATGATGTTTGGCATTATACCTTTTACTAGTCCCGCCGAGGCTCCTAGGGGAATCTACTTTCACTACAATCACATACTATAAAGGTTCTATTGTTACATCTCATTACAACCACTTTACTTTTCACTGATATATATATGTTTTGACATACTATTTATCTTTCTAACATGCTAATGGGTGTTGTGCTTTATGTGTATCATTTTCCTTGCATGACTATATGGCGTCATGGTTATCAAGAATATTTTGCTTAATCTTGTTTGACATTATATGTTATTATTTGTGGGTTATGCCCTATGTCTTGTATGATCATTGTATGATTTTGGCCTCTTCTTCCTTGAATGTATTGTGACATTATTAGCAATGTACCATGTTTGAAACCCACTTTTCACGGTCTATCTTATTTATAGACTTGATTTTTACATTGTCTTCTTTTACATGCTAGCTACTTTTACTACTAACACTTGTTACTATCCTACTTTGT
Source organism: Taxus wallichiana var. yunnanensis (assembly GCA_018340775.1). Classification (NCBI taxonomy): domain Eukaryota; kingdom Viridiplantae; phylum Streptophyta; class Pinopsida; order Cupressales; family Taxaceae; genus Taxus; species Taxus wallichiana. The sequence goes on along the minus strand of CM031233.1, from coordinate 273,755,441 downwards.
TTGCATATGCCTTAGTTTCTACATGCACATTCCTTGCCCCTGCAAGTATCCATTTCAGATCAACATCAAGTCCTCTCCTTTGGGCTGCATTCTCCTACTATCGTCACATGCACCCAAAATGGGGGCATACATTAGGTTAAAAATCACCCCTACAAAGTAGCTCAAGGCTACAATATAAAATCAGCACATGCACATAGTCACAGAATGGTCCAAAAATAGACTTGGACCTCAAACACAGAGCATACACCAATCCCATAATCAAACACTAGAACTTGGGTGCTCCGGTCCTCCCCTAGGCACTAATTTTCAAAGCGAAATAGTCAATTTCTTAGTACAACATAGTCTTCAGCAATTTATAGAGTAGTTCTACAAGAACATGCACAACCCTCAAGTCACATAATGCATTCTATCTCCTTCAATTGGTACAATCAAAACAATTTGGAACTAATTCAGAAAAAATCAGGACAAACAGAACAAATCCAGATGTGCCATATGTAGTGGTGCTTAATGGGCAGAGTCATAGAAGGCGATTAAAATCAGACCTCTCTCCCCAACACTTGTTTGTTGGCGTGAGATCACCCAAAAAACTCACACTTGGCGTGAGATCACCCAAAAACTCACTCTTGACGTGATATCGCCCAAAAACCTTACCTTCAACATTCAAATCAGCAACTTCAAAACAACAAGACACTTTTTTATCTCTTACTCTTTCACATATCAGGTGCACACTTTCCTTTTTACACACTTTTGCATAATTTTACATACATATACACATTTTTTCTCGAGTTATCATATACAGAATTTGACTACTCTTTTACTCTTCTTTTATAGGGTTTTCCTTACAAGAAGCAACACACACAAGTTACAACAACACACTATAACACATACACTTTACCCCTAGGGTTCACTTCCCTTTCCTAGTCTCCACATTTCACTTTACGATCATTCCACGCTTCACTTGTCCACTCGGCACGCTATTCACCACACTCTCTATAGGATCATAAGGTACACATCTCTTATCTACTTTATGTTATCAAGTATTCACTCAACAACATAAAGTGGGGAAAATGTAGACACAAAATCACACAGTTGGGGACATTTCTAGGTCCTAACAACATGCTTGCATTTACATGATTCCAAAGCAATAAAACTAGTGGGTGACAACTTTATTTGGCCTCTTTTTTGTCTCTTGATTTCTATTTGGTATTACACACCCTAAAACAGAGTCGAAACTTAACTTATTTATCTTTTATGACTTCAAACACTAGCTCCCAACCGGAAAGTAGCTCCCGGAATTCAAGTCCCTCTTGGGTGCCCTTGACCCTTTCTTACCTTACTCACTCTTTTGGGTCTCGTTTATCTTTTGGGCATCTTTTTCACTTATGGTTTGGCCTTTCAGTTATTAATTACAAAATTCAAACAAGGGAATCATATAAATACATAGTTATGTTTTCAAAATGAAGGACCAAACACTAAGCATTACTATCATCACCTAAGCTTGCATTCCAAAGGCACTAAATCACTCCAAAGGCATCCATCTAGAACTCATTCAAGGGACAAGGGTTGTATCATCGCATACACTACATAGGAAGGGGAGTCTATTATATTCCATCCACACATATTATTACATTGCTACATTCTAGCTACAACTCACTATCAAGTGTAACTTGCACAACGGCATCCTAGGGCATCATTCTTACACACACACACAAGAACTACATGGATTTTGAGATGTAGTGCGGTGATCAATCATAATTTCAGTCTCGGGATGATCGCAAGGGTCAGTCTAACTCCCCATTATGCATTTTCCTTTTAGGTTTGATGTGGTTTGTGGGTATATATAGGTAAACTCCTTTTTATGCAGTTATGGATACCTTTAGTGATTGAAGAGAAAATATTAGATGATCAATATGGAATAAGCTGTGAAACCCTTGCGACACAAAAGAAAGTAGATCCTAAGCTCCTGCATAGTCACCAATGCCTAGATTTAGTCACCAGCTCCGGGCATCTCTATCTCAGACTGGGCACCCCTGTCTAAAGCCTCTGCACCTGAGTTCTAAAATTTACAAGGAACAATTACGACGTTGTTTAGATATTGCCTAGAATTTTACCCTACTTAGATCATTTCCACATTGTGTGGATATCAGCTAAGTCATCTTATCTCCATCCTTTGCTTAGGGTTTCATACTTTACATGTTATTTTGCTTGTGTTTTATATTGTATATTAGTAATTGTATATCATTTATTACGTAGTTACTCGTAATCATATTTAATTCAAATTAAATTAAATCAAATTGGAATAATATTGGTTTAATCTCCTTTAATACTTTACTAACGTTAAAAATAATGTCTCAATTTTTACGAGGTAATTTGGATGGTTATTTTGGGTGTTGAAATTCTTGGGCATGACATCCGGTATCGGATCTCAATTGCAACATAGGGCACACTATGAATAATCAAGCGTTGAAATAAATTTTGATTGGTTTAAATTCCCATTCAATGAAAAAAATTCCGCTAAACATAATCTCTTCATTACTATGTTTGTTGAATGTTGTAATAAGGCGATGGACGTTACACGACTAGAATTACCATTTTGGATTTTGATCCTACTCACATAATGGGATTAAGGGCTAATTGAAACTTATAAAAGTAAAATTTAAGAAGGGTGACCACCAATTGAGATTTGAACATAATTTTTTGTTCAAGTTTTCTACTTTAAAACACCTTGAAAAAGTTAGAAAAGACGTTTGAAAAAAAAAACGTGTAAAACTCTTCCTCAACTCCCATGGTGGAGATGTCTAGTTTTGATCGTGTTCTCTATTGATATGGGATGTCACATCAACCATTAAACCAAAGTTAGATGATCATTTAAACATATAATGACATACACTTTTTTCCCAGTTGGTCATTTTACAGTACTAGACAACTGTGAAAAGTTATAAATTTGTTTTGGTTTGGACTTGTGGTTTAGGGACCCATTGTGAAAAAATAAAATCTACCACCGTAGACCTCTACAATGTTGCCATGAAAATTTCTATCAACCATTAGATATTACAAAACATTTTTGGGAGCTAGTTCTTCAAGTGTGTTTTGTAGGCCACTAGACATTATACAAGAAGAACTATAAACAAAAAATCACACACATATTACTACTTTACTATACCACCAAGTATGTTATTATATTCATGGATCTTAAGAAAGAAAATTATTCACTTGTGACACACCCTCTAGTCCATCCACTTATTTGACTTGATTTCTATTATCTTTCTCTCACATCTATCACTTGTGTGCCTGGATTTTGGTCAGTCACAGGATCCTCGTCTATCATTATTTTCACATTTGTCGTCATTCATCCCGGAAACTAGGACCCATCCTAGATAGAAGCACCCAAGCACTCCTGTCTAATTTGGGTGCTCTTTTCCCCTTTGTTATTTCCACTTATTTTGGCATTTGTGGTCAGCCTTTTTAGTTTTCTTACCCTTATCCCAAGTTCGTTTTCAGCATGTCGTGTCACTAGTGTCAAAATCCCAACAAGAGATCCCTATATATACACAACATACATACTATTATATGGATGAGTAATTCTAAAGGGCGATAATATCTACATACTATCAAAGGGACTACATTTTTGGGTTGATTACTCTACATACATTACATAAAAAGGGGAAGTGTTGAATTCCTTCCTACACATTTACATGTTATCTAGATTTATCCTGCTATCTTGGCATCATTGGTGCAAGGGCAACCTATCGTACGTACCCAAAATTGTAAGGTAATGTACTGTTAGAACAACGTAACACGTACCCCAATGATAATACAGGTCTCCTCGCAAGGTGTTCGGGATCCGGAAAAGATCTCCAAGTGTGCGTTAACATCCCACATGCCCCGCTTAGCCCCCGCATGCTTTGTTTTTCACTTTTCCCCTCTTTTCTTGGCCTTTTCTCTTCAATGACGAAACCGTCGCCCTACCTGGGCGGCGGTCTCGTGGCCACCGCCCTGAACAGGGTGGCGGTCCTTTACGCATTTTCCAGAAATATCTTTTAACACAACTCACGTAATTTCAACGTTTTACCAGCTTTCTTTCACCGCCATAAGCTTGCATTTATGATTCTGGTTCCCTAGAATAGTGTTTTGCCATTGTTTATAGTTTAAGAGTTCTATTTGGTTTTTACCTTGGGTAAATGCAAATGCTATAAATAGATGGCTTGTGCTCAAGCAAATGGCCCCTCAAATTTGCCTCTGATTTCTCTTTGCAATAGATTTAGTTTTCATTTTGCTTAGAATGCTTAGTTTCTTTCATTGCATGCTTAGTTAGCATTGTTTTACTGTTAGTAAGCCACATATCCATCTTGTGCAAGTACTGTTGTTATTTTATCCAATCCATTGGAGTAGAATAGCTTGTTTTCAATAGGAAGCCATTAAAGTTGTAGGTTTTGTTCTTCAAACAGGATAGTTTTAGGTTCTGGATGCCTTATGTTGCATGACTCGCAATAGATCCCGCTAGGAATTGCATAAGCCAAGCTCTGTACTCTTGCACTATCCCTCTCCTACTCACATTGTATTCAGTCTGTATTCTAAGCTGCCTTTATCCCAATATCTACTGTTGATGCTAGCATTACACGCTTTTCTAGATCTACGTGAACACGAAGGAACGAGGAGATCACACTGAGGGGACAAGATCACACACACCATCGGATTCGCCACTGTTCTGCAGAATCCAGGTTCTAGCTTTCAAAGTTCTAGTTAGAAATATATCAAATAAAGTAGCCAATCACTTTATTTCAGTTAATTCTACTCTCAATATTGCCAGGGAAGCTGTGGGGATTGATAGTTTCTAAGAAACTATGATTCACTCCTCACTTCTGAGGTAGGATCGAGAGTCTTGCAAATAGATTAGATAAGTTATTTCATTGTTTAGAATAGATCTACAAATTACACAGACAAATAGCTACACTCGGTTATTTTGTTTGTTTTAAGTTGTTATTTTAGCTGTCAATTCTAGATATTTTAAATAGCTGCTTTCTTAAATTCATAAAGTTCATCAGAAAACACAAAAATAGAGAAATCATATATGCTATAGATACACTTCACATAGTTAAATTTCATTTTACTGTAGTTCGTTTTACATTGTTGCTTTTGTATGACAATTACGGGACCTAGAGAGCCCAGGGAATACGTATTTGAGCCAATCGTGCCTCCTGACCTAATCTCATCACAAAGAATAATCGATATAGATCGAGAATCTTAGGATTCAAGTCTTCCGAACAATGGTAAGCTTGCAACAAATCCATTCCCAGTTGAGCGGGTTAAACATAGAAGACGACCAAGCACACACGTTTTGGTCAAATCAACCAAACTACAGATTACCCTAGGTGCAAGCATCTCGTATGACTGTAGAAAGGCTTGAAAGAGAGAAAATGTTCGGTTGTGATCCTTTGGTCCCACAGCCAGACGCAGGAGACACTCTTACAGATATAGATACTAGCCTAAGAATTTAGGTTGCAAGAACACCTGTGAGGCACTCTGAGAAGATCGCATAGTTACTAGTTTTGAATATAAAGGCTGAGAAGGTATATGATTACTGGGTGTTAGGGATTAGGAACTAATTCTACACATGACCATAGTAGGACCACAACAAATAAGAGTCTATGGTTGCGATCCACAAATCTTGTAACCCAACGAATCCATAAGTCAATCAGACATATACATTGGCCTACACACATTAGTATTTAGATCCACTCCACTTCCACCTATCATCATCGAACAGTTATCCTTACTAGATACAACAGCTAACAAAGCTAGAGAGTTCTGGACTAGGCCAGAGAATCGTCCATAGAGTCGACTATATTTACCATCCACCATATGACCTTATCTGCAGATATACATGAAACTATCCCAGGTCATTTTCCACGTATTCCACAACCCATAGATCAAATCACACCGAGCTCAATATTGATTGGAGCCTTCGAGCGATCATCCTTGTCAATTGATCTATCGACGATTCAGTTAGGAGGGCCTTCTTTGCCTTAGATTCACAAGTTCTGCTAGTGCGTATTGAAGATATTAGATTGCCTAACTAGTTTTTCTGCATCCCATACATATTCCATCCCCACCGGCTGTCTCGGCATGACCTCGGGAGGTCGGGTGCAAGGAAGAGTTACTTGTAGATTCCCACGCTCGCATGTCACTTTTCCGTCGTACAAAATTGGTGAACCCGACATGAACAAACAACTTTTTCAGCTTCTCCATCTCATTCGTTAACCATCACTTTCACTCCTTCCCATTATTCTGCGGGTATTCATATACCCCCCGAATATGTCTGGATTCGATGCATATGGCAGGCCCCTCTTGGGTCTTGAGGCATACTACACCCAACAGAATAGACAATCATCACCTCACTCTCGGTGGGGCGACAACTATTCAACTAATTAGTTTTCAACAAAAACTCCAAAGATCAGATATAGCTCGTCCTTCCAAATCGAGGAGTTGGAACAACTCACTCAAATGCAACGAGAAAAGCCTTCGAGCTTGAACAATATGACATTCACCGGAGAATCTGGTTCATCTCCTCAGGTACTACTTAGACCACAAATTAGTAGACAATCAGACTCATACCAAGGTTTAGACGATGAATATTCGGTACGTTATGCCAGGAATGACCAACGTTCTCAAAGTATGTATCCACCTATAGGAGGTTTACAAACACAACCCGAGGTCTCTTTTCAAGAAAATACCTCTATGCCACTGCATATAGGAAATACCCTCGGAGAAACTTGGTAAGATAGTGATCAGTTCATAGTGGGATATCACATGCCTATACAACACCATGGTATACAACAAATGCCACTACGGCAAAACACCGTGACTTCACCAAATGAAGTCATTTCAACTCTAGTAGAAAAGGTTAGAGGGTTAGAACTTGCCCAAGCAAGCCAAAATGCACAATTTATGCAGGCAGGAAGTTCCAATCCTCCACATCATCCTAGCCAAGTAGACCTTCTCACAGGAATAGGCATGTTAGGCATGACTCCTCAGTATTCACAACAAACGCCAACTAGACCCACCATCTCTAACACTGTTCCTCCTAGTCTATTACAAAACAATCCATTCCTGAACACTACCCCATCATACTTAAACATGTACTCCAAATCACCACAAGGGGATATGTTCTCCTCTCCCGGCATGTTTTCTCAAACACAGGTGTTCCCTTATGCCCCTACCAACGCATACGCAACGTCATATCAACAACCCATTCCACCACCGCTCCCTCAACAGGCACCATCAATGGTCGAAAAATATGTGATAGGGACTTACTCAGAATATTTGAAAGAGCCCTTGGATTTCACCATACGAAGCATCATGCTTCCAAGACCTCTCCCGATTTGCCCAAATACAAAGGTGAGGGAGATCCAAACGCACATATCAAAGCTTACGCTACGGCCATTCGAGAACTACTCCCATGGGATGGGGTTGTTGCTAAAATATTCCCAAAAACCTTGGAAGGCATCGCTCTCAATTGGTATTATAGAATACCTGAGGCTTCCATACATTCGTTCAAACAACTCGTGTCAGAGTTCATCAAGGCCTTCGACATGAACAAATTATTAAGAACAGGAATCAGAGAATTCTTACACATCAAGCAAGAACACAATGAATCTGTCGCCCATTTCATCCAGAGGTGGCGTACAGTTCTTTATTCTTTGGCAAGTGCTCCAAACATGGATCAAATGGAACTATGTGATTTATTCCTTCATTCTCTTAGCAAAGAAGTGAAGGAAGAAGTCCAGAAGTTCCCATTAAGAACTTACGATGAAGTACTTGAGAGTTCTCTTCGAATAGATCAAGCGGCAATTGATAGTGGTTGCAAAACATATGGAGAAAATGGGAGGTTAGTCACCTCCAACTAGAACACTACAACTTATCCTACTACCACGAATGTCAATCAAGGACCTAAAATCCTTAATAAAAATCGAGGTGTAACAACAGATGGAGTAACCGACCAGCCTAAGAAGGTAAATGTTGTCAATACTCCATCACAAATAAACAACCAACGAAACAACAACTTTACCCCGACAATCAATATAGTGGATTTTAACCATCCACAACAACAACAACAACAACAAAACCCCACACAGGGTCCGAGCCAAAATTCAACTAGATACCAAAACCAGAATTCAAACCAAAGACAACAAACGCAAAATTTTAATCCTAGTAGACAACGGTTTGATCAAAATTTTGGACCACAATACGCACCAAACCAACAAACTAGGAATTACAATCCTAATTCGTATTGTGGTTTCCACAAAATTCGGGGCCATGACACTAGAACGTGCCGTGACTACAACAAATTCATGCAACGCTTGCCAGATGAACAAAGACAACTTTTCATGGATATATTTTTGGAAGATCCTACATCACCGGCATCAAATACCTTCGCAGGGGTGGTTTCCCCTCAGAACGCACCCCTCAAGATCTTTAATGATCCACTCCCAAATCATGATAACAACACGCTAAATCTAACTGGGACAAACAAGGGTGTAATGACAGGAAACAATGATCATGAAGCCTCGACTTCACTAAATCCATCGGTTGCGCCACAACTGGGAAGTCAGCCACGACCTAAGGTAGTCGGTTTAGTGGAGTTAGACGCCAAACTACCCATCGAAGTTGTAACAAGGACACGAGAGTATTTTTCTCAGCCAATTCCAAGCCACTGCCCGGAGGTGGATAACATCCAACAAATAGTAACAAAACCTGTGGGTGCCTATGATTTAATTAATGACCTAACAAAAACCTTCTCGCACATTTCATTTTTAGACTTACTAAAGAACTCTCCTGCCCACAGGGCTACTCTTTTAGAAGCATTAGGTTTAGGTCATTTAATTAACATCACTCCACCTCCTGAAACACAGGTAAATCATGTGGACTTTGATGTTCATCCTCCAGGGGCAGCAGATAGGGACGTCGAATTCATATTCGAGATAAACAAAATGCCGACAGATGTTGAGATCGCATGCCAAGGTGATCCAGCCTTACATTTACAAGTATGGGTTTATAACAACTATGTAAAGCATGCAATGATAGACGATGGGGCGGTGGTTAACATAGTCCCCTTCTCTTTCCTTCAAAAGCTAGGGTATGGAGAAACCAATTGTTCCACAACTCGAAACACACTAAGGGGCTATGATAGCCTTAAAGCCACCTCGGTTGGAACCATAATATTACCGGTCACCTTAGGACCCAAAACCATCTTGGTGAGTTTTATATTATAGATCGGGAAACTAACTATAATATGATCCTCTACGACCATGGATACACCGTATGAAGGCAATCCCTTCTACACTATTTCAAGAAGTAAGGTTTTTACACTTAGGAAAGATATTTGTAGCCAAAGGTGATCCAAAACCATTCGATGTACACCTAGCTGACTTAAAGAAAAGACCAGGCGTGCACTCGGAGTTTGAACTCCCAACAAACCAACTTAATAAACCTACTGACGCAAAACCAAAAGAAAATTTCATACCTACGACAGATCTTGAAGCTATAAGCCCAGCCAAGGCAACCCCAACCCCCAAAGATGAGGCTAACACCGTAGAAACGGTATCATTAGGAACTACTGCAAAAATTGTTGAATTGCTAGAACAAGATCTACCAATGTTCTTACCATTTGACTCTGCAGGCATGGGATGTTCCCTAGGTATTGGCTCTCTTCCAGCAGAGGATCTCTGTATGGTGGAAGTAGAATGCGCAAACACAACAAGATATCCCAGCGTCCATATTCCCAGCTAAATATTGGACACTCCATTTTGATGGAGCTAGATGTCGTTACGGAGTGGGGCAGGTGTAATCTTTACTTCCCCGAAGGAAAAGTCTTACCTTTCACCTTCAAACTAAATTTTGAATGTACAAACAACGGCGCTGAGTACGAATCCCTCCTCCTTGGCCTCATTTTAGCCAAAAGGATCAGTGTTAATAACATCAGGGTGTTAGGAGACTCACAATTGGTAGCAAATCAAGTCTCTGAGATATATGAAACCAAAGCCGAGCACTTACAGACTTTACAAAACAATTGTATTAGATTTAAGCAAGGAGTTTGACTTCATATCAATTGAAGCAATCCCGTGAGAACACAATCTTCTTGCTGATTCTATAGCAACCTCGGCATCACGCTTTACTCCAAATAGTAAGTTAGAAGATACCCGTTTCATGGTATCCCTTCGTGATGAACCATTGATAAAAACAATGACAAATTCTCTTTTAAACGGAAATGAATCTACTATCCTAGACCACATTGATAGTGATATGGCCACTCTGAATTACTTAAATGCCTATGCGGCACTACATCTCTCCTATCATATGATAGATTTGTCCTTAATCCCACATTCGTCTTCCTACTTCGGAAATCCTATGATGGAACTTCCCTCACAAATAGAACCTAGCATATACACAGTAGAAAATGGGGACAATTTTGATTTACCTCCAGCCCCACCTGAGTTTGAAGAAGGTAACACCTCTTTGATCGAAGAAACAATTGATATTAACATCGGAACGGAAGATGAACCAAGGATATTGAAATTAGGATCCTCGTTAACCCCAGAAGAAGTAGAAATACACACTCGGATCCTCAAAGAACATCAAAAAGCTTTCGCATTTAGTTATAAGGAAATGACAGGAGTTACACCCCACATTGTGGTACACAACCTCGTCACTAAATCAGATGCAAAACCAATTAAACAAAAATCAAGACCCATGAAACCCAAGGTAGCTCTCATGGTGAAAGAGGAGGTAATAAAACTCCTCCAAGTAGGATTCATCAAGCCAGTCGATTACTCCCAATGGGTATCTAATATCGTTCCCGTTCTCAAGAAGAATGGGAAGATACGCATCTGCATAGATTTCCGAGACATTAACAAAGCATGTCCTAAAGACGAATTCCCATTACCATCCATAGATGTCATTTTTGATGCAACAACTGAGTTTGAACTTTTGTCTCTCATGGATGGATTCTCGGGATACAATCAAATTAAAATATCTGAACAAGATCAAGCTAAAACCACATTTATAACTCCTTGGGGAACCTATTACTACGCTGTTATGCCATTTGGTCTCAAGAATGCTGGTGCTACATATCAGTGAGCTATGACATATATATTTCATGATTTAATTCATAAAATCGTGGAATCCTATGTAGATGACTTGTTGGCTAAGGCCAAGAAGTGCTGTGACCACCTGGAGGTGCTCCGTGTCATTCTTTCACGTCTAATAGAATATGGAGTCACACTAAATCTAGAAAAATGCGTCTTTGGTGTAACATGAGGGAAGCTCCTAGGTTACATCATATCGTCATGAGGAATAGATGTTGACCCAACCAAAATTCATGCTTTGTCCTCGAAATGGTCCCACCTTCGGATGAATCTGAAATCAGGTCATTTCTCGGAAAACTTGGTGCAATCCGCAGATTCATCCCGGACTTAAGTTTCGCCATTCATCCAATCAACAATTTACTCAAGAAGGATTATAAAATAGATTGGACTGAAGATTGCAATGAAGCTTTTGACGTAGTTAAGCATTTCTTGTTGTCACCACCTACGCTAATGCCACCTAAGCTAGATTGCCCGTTAATTTTATACTCACGAGCTACCAATGTCTCACTAGCCTGTATGCTAGCTCAAGAAGACGATGACAAGAGAGAACGTGTGATTTATTTCATTAGCCAAATGTTTCTCGACTATGAAACACGTTATACACAAGCAAAACGAGAATGCCTCGCCATAGTCTTTGCAACCAAACGCTTAAGACACTATATGTTGAATCAAGAAACAAGGGTCATGGTAAAAATGGACCATTTACGAACTTTCCTCACACAAGGATCCTTGTCTAAGAAGGTTGGACGTTTTATAACCTTAATGGGGGAATTCGAATTAACGTTTGTAAATCAGAAGTCGGTTAAGGGACAAATCATCATGGATTGGTTAGCTGATAACCCATTAGACGGAGGTGATCTAGTAGATCTAGACTTTCCAGACGAGTGCGTATACTACATTGAAACCAGACCTCCTATCTCTGAGTGTCCTTGGTACATGGGTATCATTAATTATATCATGGACCATACATATCCAGAAGGGGCTACACCGCAACAAAGAAGGTGGTTACGTATTATCGTAGCTAAATACGTCATTATAGAGCAAGTGCTCTATCGAAAAGTGTTCGACGGAATGCTTCTAAGATGTGTCGACACAGAAGAATCCAAGAAGATTCTCCATGAATCTCACAGTGGAATGTGTGGAGGCCACTTCGGTGGCCATGCCACCACTCGTAAGATACATCGAATGGGCTATTTCTGGCCCACTCTAGAACACGACGCAGTAGAATTTGTACGCAAGTGTCATAAGTGCCAAGAGTTCTCCCATGAGATCCACATGCCGGCACAAGCTCTACAACCAATTGCTACTCCATGGCCCTTTTCCACGTGGGGCCTAGATTTGATAGGGAAATTCTCTCCCTCATCTACAGATGGCCATAATTTTATAATCACGGCCACCGAATATTTCACCAAGTGGGTAGAGGCTATGCCTCTGCTACCGTACTGTGTTCCGTAATCGCGCTTGATTCATTTTGAACCAAATCATTTGCAGGTACGATGTCCCGCAAGTCATTATCTTAGATAATGGGACTTCTTTTAAGAATGATGAAGTTCACAAATTGTGTAATAAATTTAAAATAAGCCATCATACAGCTTCCTTGTATTACCCTCAAGCCAACAGACAGGCTGAAGCGACAAATAAAACACTAAAAGCCATTCTCCTTAAAACGGTAAAAGAAAACAAATGAGATTGGCACTTGAAGTTGTATCCGGCCTTATGGGCCCACCGAACCTCAATAAGAACACCAATGGGAGCAACTCCTTTCTCACTAGTATTCGGGGCAGAGGCAGTTCTCCCGCTTGAGGTTGAAATACCCAGTCTCCGCATTTCATTACAAGGGATTCTAGATGAAGACGCTTACAGAGAAGCACGTCTTTCCCAACTAGAAAGCCTAGATGAAGCTAGGTTAGATCTTTGAATGACTGACACAGAGCCTACGCTGACCGGATGTGCCGGCAGTACAACAAGAAAGTATATGAACGCGACATATATGAAGGTGATCTAGTACTAAAGCTAGATAGCCGGATCGACAAGAAGACCGGCGAAGGAAGGAAATTCCAGCCTAAATGGTTGGGCCCATACCGAGTCATGAAGGACTATGGAAATGGTGCATACCTCTTATGTACGCTGGAAGGTGAGGAATTTGGCGAAATGGTCAATTCCCTACACCTCAAGCGGTTCTACGCATAAGCAAGCTAGCACTATTTATAATCATATTTACATTGCATCTTCATATAGATTAAGATCATTTTGTCCGCTTGTTTCGTACACAAATTGTGATCAAGGAATTTTGTTCTCAAAGCAATTCATTACAAACTCATGATGTTGTTGGCATAAAATTTCTAATCATACCTCTCCATTTTCATGATATCATCAAATTATCTCAGAATCATGTCATCAAATAAAGCTAGATATGACAAAGTCTTAAACGGTAACCATACCAAGATCTGCAGGCTTGTTCTCACTTTTGGTTTCTTCTTAGGATAGGTGTCTTGCCTATGGTCTATTCTAGAAGCTTCATGGTGTCACATCTATCCCATATGTATATCTCTTTGGAAATAAGCACATACTGACATTTTACTCAAGAAAACAAGTCAAATATTATTCAAAACAGAAAATTTTAATTTTACACATTTCCTTGCCCCACCAACCTTTGGTGATGAGCTTGCGTCTCTTACTAGTGACGTAGGGTTGGGAAAGGATGGAAATTCCCTTACTCACCTATGCTTTACCCACGGTGATAAACCCACGCTTCTCACTAGTAGCATGGGGCAAAGTGTAGGGGGTCCTCTTGACAAACGAATGCAAAAGGCCATACACAAATAATTCAAATCTCGAAGTCTTTGAATCAAAAACAAATGAATCAGATGTCCAAAATTCCAAAAGAGTTCAAAATCCTAAAAACCCAGATCTTGTCTACTATGTGGCCATCTAAGGATCTAAGTCTGGATAAACCGCAAAGCAAGTTGCATCCAAAACTATGAAGTCACTCGAGTGGAGTGGACTTGTGGTATCCTAATTTGGTTCCGCCAAAGATTTGTCTGTCTTCCATCACTATCATTTCAACACATCTCATAACTTGCACCCTTTCCAACTCTCGGTGATCAGCCCTCGCGTCTTACTAGTTGCGTGGAGTTGGGGGTAGGGGCAGGTTTATCTGTTTATCATACCGGTTTATATTCATCACTTTGCCAAAACAAACATGAAGTATCCAAAATTGCTTACAGAAGCTAAAATTCAAAATCACATTATATCTACATCATCATATATCAGCATCATAAAATACAAAAAAAGAAATTCAAAACACTTGCATCATTTGTTCGCCATTGCATACATTCTAAAAAGTATATAAACATACATCATAGTATACATGAGGAAACTAGAAATAGAAAGAAATCCATGAATGCCAAACGTTTGATCGTAAGCTAATATATATATATATATATATATATATCAATGATTAAAATAATTTGTACAATGCCATCATGCTCTAAGCATGGTCAAAATGCTCAAAGAGCCCGGGATATACAAAAGAATGTATCATACAAAAATCTACGAGAGCCAAGTGGCTTCTCAATCCCTACGAGACCCCTCTGAAGGCACACGCCCATGCCTAGGACTCGGCTACGCCGGCGCTCTGAGTGCACAGAGGGCTCAGGATCCTGAGGGGCAGCCACAGTCTCACCACGAGAATGGCTCCTCATCAGGTGCTCGGCCATCCTATACCCCGCTAACTCTGTGCGGAGAGTCGATACCATCCTGGCCACATGCCAGACTGGGGCGAAGATGTCAGTATGTCTACCAGCTGCTGAAGGCTCCCCAGCGTCCATGGACAGCTCTGCACGGGTCCTCTCCATGGGGATCATCAGGGTATCAGTGCATACCCTGCGAATCAAATCTCGCCACTCATCAGCGGTCTCTGCAAACAAAGGAGAAAACAAATTAGAAACCAAACAAGAAATTAGAAATACAAGAGAGAAACTAAGGAGATCCTAACTAAAAACAAACATTAAAAGGAGAGAGGGTAACTTACTCGGATCACCAGGCCTCCAGATGGGTCGGGGTCAAGCACCGCCACGGATGCCGCCACCGACGGGGTACTCCTCCCGTGGTGGAGCAAGCGTGAAGACCCCCGCAATGACTCATCCTCCCCATGGCCCTGGGAGAGTGGCTCCTCGAAACCGCAGATTCACCCTCTCTCGCACTCTGTTTGACCCTCTCCACCTGCATGATATCCTGGGTGTCATGCCACTTAGGATCACTATCCTTGGTCTCCTCCTCTGTCTCTCCCCCGTAAACTCCTCAGACTCGGAGTCTACCTCAATGGGGTCATCGCTGCTATGGGTAGGACCCACGGCAATCTGAAGTAAGGGTGCCTGAGGCACACCGGCTCTCCCTCCGCACGTACTATACCCGGCCGCAATAGGAACGCCAGAGTAACCACTGTCCAACCCCGGCCTCTAGGCCCCCCTCTGGCCTCTCGGACTGATCTATATACTGGCGCCACTGGGGGAAGCATACCCATGTATGGTAGGCCAAACTGCTGAGGAACTCGGCCAAAGGGGTGCATCTCCACTCGCCCCACTCTATCAATAAGCTGCCTGTCGTGGAGCAGGAGATCAAAGTAAGAGCCTCCTCACCCCATATACCTGCCATAGTCTGGTATGGTGTGGCCTCCATGTCGGTAGTAGTCAAGGAAGCAACTAGCTGATGAGGTGCTCGGAGCACCGACATGTCTATCCATCTAGCTACCCTCATAGCTCCGGGATCTGCCACCTCTACACCTCTGCCGTAGGGGATGAAGTGCTCATAGACCCAACTCATGACTAGGGTCGGGTGGCTCAAGGACTACCCCTGTAAACGGACTACCCTGTATAAGTCATGGTAGGTGGTCCCAAGAATGTCTACTCCCTAGGCATATATCCGACCGTGTCCCTCTATCTGTGCAATAATGGGGGACCAGCAGTATAATAATGTATCTCCTCCCTTATCCCCGATCAATCTCAAGGCAAGGATCCCCATGATGGCCTGAAGAAAGTAAGGGGATGGGCAAGCTAGGAATGGATCAAACTCTAACCCCATTCTTTGACCCCGTGGAGATGACTGCATCTCCCATGTATGTAGCCCACTGTGCAATCTGGGCCCGTGAACTTGTTGTCTCTAGGGTGAGTCGTCTCCCAATAATCGGGACCCCCAGAATGTGATAGACATCCTCCAATGTAATAGTCCACTCACCGCGGACCCCTGGCAATCGGAAGGTGTTCGATCTGCATCCCAATATGAGAACAAGTCACAAAGGATGTGACTAGATGGTGTAACATGGGGCACGCGTGAAATGCGTAGTATCCCAGCCCGCTGAAGAGTGTCCTCCTCATCCTGTGAGAGGGCATCTAGTACCCCTGGGAGCCAATCACACTCCCTCTCTCTACTCTCTCTGGGATATACTCCTCTCTCACCTACATACACCCAAAAACACACAAAACAGAGCAAGTTAGCATCTGAGAAACACTGGAAAAATCACGAAAACACGTAGAAATGCTAGAAAAGCAAAAACAATTTCAAAAGGATGTTCTTTTTACATTCGCGTGAAAACCACCGCCTGAGCAGGAGGCGGTTTCGTAACCGTCGCCTTAAGGGTGGCGGTCGTGTAACCCCCCCCGAACAGGGGCGGCGGTCATGGTCCAAAACCCACGCAGGTTTTTAAGTTTAAAAAGCCTAAAAAATGTAAAAAGGACCATTTTACCTAAAAACAAAGCCTACGCAGAGGGCACCCCCTAGATGGACCTTTTAACACTAACATTTTCAAAAATTACCCCCCCATGACAAAGTATTTAGCATTTCAAATTTAAGGGGGTAAAAAGGATAAACTGAAGAAAACTAACATGTGATCTCACGGGTCGATGTTCCACACGTGGAGGCATGATCGCTATCTCGTCACGGACGTTTTGACTCTACTCACGCAAGAAACCATCACCGTGGGTCCCAGAGCTCAAAATCAATCAAATCGACTTGCACAAATGAATAGGAAAATGGGCCCACTTTCATATATATAGCGCCCGATTTGTTTTAAATGACTTTTTCACAGGTTTGGAGCGCCGACGGAGGTAAGTTCCTATCCCCGCACAAATGGTACATTCTCATTCCCTATTATTTTAGCATTTATTTTTCAAACTATTGTGTCTATCTGCACTTGAGTTCTTTTTTTGTTTTGCAGGTAGCAGAAATTTTGGACGGCATCATTTCAACACACGGATGTATCAGGTATAACTTCTAACTTCCCATTTCGGGACCGCCATACTCGGACCCACCATTTTACGCCTCTTCATGGCTAAAACACTTCTCCGAGGGGGCAATATGTATGTACCCAAAATTGTAAGGTACTATACTGTCGGAACAATGTAACACATACCCCAATGATGATACAGGTCTCCTCACAAGGTGTTCGGGATCCGGAAAAGATCTCCAAGTGTGCGTTAACATCCCGCATGCCCCGCTTAGCCCCCGCATGCTTTTTTTTTTCCTTTTCCCCTCTTTTCTTGGCCTTTTTCTCTTCAAGTGATGAAACCGCCGCCTTGCCTGGGCGGCGGTCTCGTGACCGCCACCCTGAACAGGCAGCAGGTCCTGAACCGCCACCCTGCTCAAGGCGGCAGTCCTTTACGCATTTTCCAGAAAGCTCTTTTAACATGACTCACATAATTTCAACGTTTTACTAGCTTTCTTTCACCGCCATAAGCTTGCATTTATGATTCTAGTTCCCTAGAATAGTGTTTTGCCATTGTTTATAGTTTAAGAGTTCTATTTGGTTTTTACCTTGGGTAAATGCAAATGCTATAAATAGATGGCTTGTGCTCAAGAAAATGGCCCCTCAAATTTGCCTCTGATTTCTCTTTGCAATAGATTTAGTTTTCATTTTGCTTAGAATGCTTAGTTTCTTTCATTGCATGCTTAGTTAGCATTGTTTTACTGTTAGTAAGCCACATATCCATCTTGTGCAAGCACTGCTATTATTTTATCCAATCCATTGGAGTAGAATAGCTTATTTTGTAGGAAGCCATTAAAGTTGTAGGTTTTTTCTTCAAACAGGATAGTTTCAGGTTTTGGATGCCTTATGTTGCATGACTCGCAATAGATCCCGCTAGGAATTACATAAGCCAAGCTTCGTACTCTTACGCTATTCCTCTCCTACTCACATTG
Organism: Taxus wallichiana var. yunnanensis; assembly: GCA_018340775.1. Taxonomy (NCBI): domain Eukaryota; kingdom Viridiplantae; phylum Streptophyta; class Pinopsida; order Cupressales; family Taxaceae; genus Taxus; species Taxus wallichiana. Next base: position 273,737,103 of record CM031233.1, on the reverse strand, counting down.
TATTCGATCAGTATTATGAGCTACCTTTATCCCAATATCTACTACATTGATGCTAGCATTACATGCTTTTATGGATCTACGTGAACACGAAGGAATGAGGAGATCACACTGAGGGGACAAGATCACACACACCATCAGATTCGCCACTGTTCTATAGAATCCAGGTTCTAGCTTTCAAAGTTATAGTTAGAACTATATCAAATAAAGTAGCCAATCACTTTATTTCAGTTAATTCTACTCTCGATATTACAGGGAAGTCTGTGGGGATTGATAGTTTCTGAGAAACTATGATTCACTCCTCACTTCTAAGGTAGGATCGAGAGTCTTGCGAATAGATTAGATAAGTTATTTCATTGTTTAGAATAGATCTACAAATTACACAGAAAAATAGCTACACTCGAGCTTTTTTGTTTTTTTAAGTTGTTATTTTAGTCATCCAATTCCCAATCGTGCCCCCTAATCTCATCACAACAATAACTGATATAGATCAGAATCTTAGGATTCAAGTCTTCCGAACAACGGTAAGCTTTCAAAAAATCCATTCCCAGTTGAGCGGGTTAAACATAGAAGACGACCAAGCACACACGTTTTGGTCAAATCAACCAAACTACAGATTACCCTAGGTAACATCCGTATGACTGTAGAAAGGCTTGAAAGAGAGCAAACATTCAGTTTTGATCCTTTGGTCCCACATCCAGACGCAGGAGACACTCTTACAGATATAGATACCAGCCTAAGAATTCAGGTTGCAAGAATGCCCGTGAGGCACTCTGAGAAGATCACACAGTTACTAGTTTTGAATATAGAGGCTGAGAAGGCATACGATTACTAGGTGTTAGGGATTAGGAACTAATTCTACGCATGACCATAGCAGGACCGCAACAAACAAGAGTCTATGGTTGCGATCCACAAATCCCGCAACCCAACGAATCCATAAGTCAATCAGACATAGACATTGGCCTACACACACTAGTATTCAGATCCACTCCACTTCCACCTATCATCATCGAACAGTTATCCTTACTAGATATAGCAGCTAACAAAGCTAGAGAGTTCTGGACTAGGCCAGAGAATCGTCCATAGAGTCGACTATATTTACCATCCACCATATGACCTTATCTGGAGACATACACAAAACTATCCCAAGTCATTTTCCACGTATTCCACAACCCATAGATCGAATCACGCTAGAGCTCGATATTGATTGGAGCCTTCGAGCAGTCATCCTTGCCGATCGATCTATCACACCAGTTCAGGTTAGGAGGGCCTTCTTTGCCTTAGATTCGCAAGTTCCGCTAGTGTGTATTGAAGACATTAGATTGCCTAACTAGTTTGTCTGCATCCCATACATATTCCATCCCCACCGGCTGTCTTGGCATGACCTCGGGAGGTCGGGTGCGAGGAAGAGTTACTTGTAGATTCCCACGCTCGCATGTCACTTTTCCGTCATACCGCAACCTAAAGAAATTATTTCACACATAAGCACAAAGAACTACATGGATTCTAGACAAGACTCTGGTCATAAGTTCATCCTTCAAATGACCGTTGGGGTAAGTCTGACTTCACATATTGCTTTTTTCATTCTAATTTGATGTGTTTTCGAGCTTGTGTAGGTAACTAGGGTTTGTGTTGCAGTGTACAAGTACCTCGGCAATCTAAGTGTGACATATAGGCAACCAATAATGAATAAGTGTGAAACTCTAGTGACACAGGAATGAGAATATTTCAAGCATTTACGCAATCACCAAAGTGCCCATGAGTGGTCTTTGGTGCCCAAGCATCCTCGCCCTATCCCTGGTTCCCATGTTCGCCTATGTCTCCAACTTCCAAATTTTATATCGAGCAATTCTAACACTTTGTCTAGCCTATTCATTAGTTGTTCTAGTTCATATCCATTCGGGATAATCAAAAATCGATAAGTGCCTTATCTCTCCTATTTGCTTATATGGCTAAATATTTAGAGTGTTTAGCATTTGTATTTTGTTGTATATTATCATAGTAGTGACTGTGAAATTAGATTTAATATTAAAATTTTATTAAATCAAGAACAAATTGGCCCAAATATTATAATCATCTCTGGAAAGGTCACAAATTGAACCCTAGTTGTTAGAAATGGGTTTCTTCAATTTCATCGAGTTTCTCTACATATAAGAGAGTTAACGGAATTGATCAAATGTGTTCTCGAGTTTTGTATGCATGTTTTCCAACCTCATTTTGTAGCCACCTTGCCTAGGAGTGTTAAAGTGTAACAACAAAATTTTTTTAACAAGCGGCTCCATATAGGTGCTTCAGTTTGAGATCCATTCACCAATTTTATGACCAAGTCTCATTGTATTCTTTGTATAATAGAGAATAGGTTAGATGTGTTGAATTTCGATGTGCGATATTGGTAATTATTTTTTCAAGCCTTTTCATAGTTGTTTGGGCTAGATTGTACAAGAGGAAAAATCGGTCTTATTGACCCGTTTGACTTTTTGAGACAATTTTGATGGGGAAAACTAATTTAATGTTAAAAATGATGTGTTATGTGTGTTCTTGGATGAAATTTATGACCCTTATGAGTTTAGTGTTGGGAAGCATTTTTGGGTGTTAATTGTTATCTTTTGGTTTCGTCATTTGGGACACTGTAAGGAGCCTTGGATTTAGTATTGGAAACACCTTGAAATCATGTCAAGATAAACTAAAATTTTTCCCTTTAAATTTCATGTGCATGTTTTTATCATAATATCTTTATATTCCTCTCCAAACTGGACTATTATTTGTAGTGTTAAATGCACCTCCTTTGGACCTTGTGAAACCCATTTCGAACGAGTGTGAAACAAATAGTTTTACTCTAATTTTAGGCAACCTAATTTTTAGAATGGTTTTCCATGGATTAAAATTTTAATATTATGAGTTATAATGATTTTGTCCCTTGAGAATATATTACTTGAGAATGACATCGACCCCCTTTATAAGAAAATTTGGTAAAAGCGACCTTTAAACCTTGTAAATTCCTTTTGGAATAGTATGAAAAAAATAAGTATACCTTAACGATAAAAATTCAACCTTCCTAACTTTTCATAGAACTAAGAAATGATTTGGAAGTGATGGTTTGTGTATTCAATTTTTTTGTGATTTTTATTTAGGGTTTAACCAAAGCCATGTTATCTTCCTTGAACTAAGAAACCCTTAAAATGTTAGAAGAAAACTTTTATCTTCACAACCTTAAATTTCATTGAGACCCTTGATGTGACTTATGGAGAATGTTTTGGAGATGTCATTAATGCTTGTATTTATTTAGATCCCTTCTTAAGCTTGGCATATTTGAATTTTTTTATTAGTCACTTGTTATACATTATCATTTGGGATATGACAATGTAATAGGATTGGACCTTGTTACACATTAGAAGTTAACTTTAGGCAAATTTAAAGAAATATGAATCCATAAAAACTCTACTTGGGAGACGTGACTTTTAGTTCTTGATGCCTAAATGTGAACATTATGAAAAAATTTCCTCGCTCTAAGCTTATCTCTTAGCAGGAAAAATAATGATTATATAAAAATAGTAAAGTATTATCTCACCCTCGCTTTCAATTCTCTCAAGAAGTCAAATAATTTGATTTGGTTGCTCACTTGGTGGGGTGATATTTCATGCCAACATTGTTTTTGGTCCATGATGTCGCAATTTTATGGGATTCTACGAACAAAAATTCAATAACTGAAAACCACAATAATTCTATTTTTAAGTGTACTTATAACTTGTGTCCCATAACTATGAATAAAAGTTGGATAATATTGTGTCTTTGAGTATGTGTAGAAATTATAAATAAACAACCTTAGAGGTAGGGAAATGTTATAGTTTATACCACATGAGACAGAAGCTCATGATGAAGCAAGAAACCACATTAAATGTAATGGCATAGAAATAGTACGGGGTGGCATAGGAAAGTCGGCAAGAAATGTCACCAGAGATGCAGAGGAAGGAAATGCATTCTTATCATAATATCATCCCAACTCCCGGGAGGATAAATGCATATATTGAAGTCGCTTAAGGGATGTGGAAAAACTTGGTTTCCTATTGGTTATTATCCACCAATTTTCCACTATCATAAACCCCATTGGTCCTGGAAACACTAAACTGAATGAGGATACACAAGATAGGATAATGGAAAGATACAGAAGGAATGCATGGTACTTATTCAATGAGCCGAAGGAACTTCTACACCCACCGACTTTAGGTGCTTATGCAATATCATTCAGAAGATCCTAAGCCCACTGAGGAACCCAAAGAATATTGAATAAAAACATTCAAGAACATAAGTCTAGGAGTGTGATGATTCATTTTATTTCTTGTTTAAACACCTCATATATTGTCTTTTTTTAGCCAATTGTACCCCTAAACTTATGTTTCTGGTGATATCACTTGACCATTTCCATTATGACTTGAACTTATGGCACATATATTAGTTAATATAATTATTACTAAGTTTACTTTATTTTGTGGATTATGGGTATGCATTTATTCTTCTAGATGCAATGTGATGTTAAATAGTGCTTTGAATAAATACCAACCTTGATTGCTAAAGAGTTATTATGTGTATCCACTAACATGCATCCAAAGAAACTCATTCACAGCAGTGTATAGGTTGTACACGTAAACCGACATGCAGCCAAAGGGACCCATCTCGCATCCAAGTGCCGACATCCACATGAGGTCACACATATATAAAGTCATGATTTTGAGGAGCTTGAACAACGTGGACACTTCACCTAAGCTTGCACGTGTTGATAGAGAAACAGTTATGTAAACAAGAAGAAGATTCAACGCCATCACCTGATTATACATTGCAACTCAAACAAAGAACTAGTTGATTGAATTTATAATTTAATAATTGGTAGTTCAATCGATTAGTTAATTAAGTTATGTGATTTTATTAGAACATCTCTTAAAAAAAAAATTTGCATGTAAATTTCCAAATTTCTTGGTTAGGATCTTTTTTACCGAATCCAATCAGTAACTCCTAGAATGAATCCACCATAATGAAGGATATAAAAAGCAAAGATTAATGTTGTAAAAGGATATATATAGTAATAGAGTGAGACAGATCGATCCATAGATATAGAGAGTTTGTTGCATTCTTCCATTTGTAATCTTTATGATGATGAAATAAGAATATGAGTTCGTTAATATGTTTTAGACAGAGGCCTTAAGAGGGATTAGCACCCAAGGCAAGGCCCACTTACAGGTTGCTAACCCTCTCCTTTTGTTTTTCTATAATTCATTGCATGGTTAGAATTGCAGTAGTTTATTCCTTTATCTGTATTATGTTTTTACATTCTTTTCCATATCCATAGTATTTACTTTCAATCATAATCTAGTTCATTTCAATATTGTTATTTCCTAATTGTAGTGACAAAAATTTACCTTTACACTCCTCAAACATTTGTAACTGTGCATACAACACTGGCAATATTGAAATTTTACATCCCTAGGTATGATAATTAAATGACTATAGATTAATGAACAACATATTAATTACTACAAGTTAATTTACACCACCATTTTTGGTGTTGTTCTTACATATACTACCAAGTTATAAGGTTTTTGAGGAAATTTTTCATTTCTTAAAGCAGTTTAGGTTTTAGGAAATTCACTTCCAATCACGCCCACTAATTTCCATTGAATGATTTGAATTAGTTGATGCATGCACCGCCCAAGGGATGCCCATGGTATATTTTTACCTAATCCAAAAGTAGCATAGATCTCTTCATATACCTCTGAGGATTTTGAAAAAGAAACCTTCATATAAGGTTTTTTTCTCAAGACAATCCTCCAAGTGAAAGCTCTAAAGTTGCTCCTAAGTAGCCAGAGATGATAGAAGAAGTAAATTAGAATGTTTTAAATGTTCAAAATGGGGCAACCGTCTTTAAATTACCCATCACTAACAACAATGCAGCTGCTGGTATGAAAAATATTTCTCCCTCATCCTTTCCCAACTTTCATGGATCCATGTCAGAAGACCCAAACACCTTTATGTTTGAGTTTGATGTTCTGTGTAGGAGTTATGATTATACTACTGATGCACATAAATTAAAGCTATTTCCTACTACACTCAAGGATGCAGCCTTGAGATGGTTCATGGGATTGGGAAGAAATTTTGTAACCACATGGGAAAAATAAAGAAGAAATTCCTTGATAAGTACCAGGATTATCTGCAGTACAAGCAAAGAGAGGGAGTGATGAAATATACGTAATGACACAAAAAGAGGGTGAATAATTGGAAGACTATTTGGAAAGGTCTATGTTCTATATTCAGAATTCAAGGCACACCAAAATACCTCCTGAATCTCTCAAATTGATCTTTTTGAAGGGACTCCATGAGAAGGATATGGATGCTCACGGATCTTATAGGAACAAGAGACATTTAAAAGCTACTTTTACAGAAATTTGTGAATCTGTAAAATAACTCAAGAGCTACTATGAAAAGTGTAAGAAATGTAAGATCAAGAGGTCGATTAGCTACCAAAAAAATTAGGAACATATCCAAGTCAGATATTGTCAACATGCTTAAAAACATGAAGCAAGAGATTGTTAATTATATGGTCAATCAATTAGATGCTCTACATGCCAAAAAGAAAAAGGAAGATGCGAAGCAACATTCATTGAAAGTCGCCATACATGCGAAGGAATAAATCTGACTGTAATTGTAAAGAATTGGCCAACATTACTCAAGAAAGGGAGGTTTCACATGATTTTAAGATGTTGGAGACAAAGGATGGGTAAGTATTCTATGTTGCTAACAAAAACCATGGCCACCGAGGCAAGGAGGTATGATACAAGACCCTATGAATTCATTTTAAAATTGGTCTAATAATTCATATATGCAGCCCCTACCTTGGGCTAACCCTCAAGGTTGGGCCCCATATCATAATCAATACCAATAACAATGGCAACCTCAATTCCAAGGCAAACCACAATAATAATGGAAACAACTCGATGCAACCTAGAATTTACCAGATAACACCCTAGTCGCACTGGCACATCACTCAGCCTAGACTAAGTGCTCACCCAAAGCATGCAAAGGTACCAGGTCCCTCTTTAGGGTTGTTGTAATAGGATGTTAACATGATGAAGGAAGAAACATATAGATTCATAACTAATCCATCATTCTACAATGCATGCTACCCTCAGATCTATGAAAGAACAAGCTTAAACAATAATCATGATTGAATTAATAACATGCACTATTCAACTACACACGAATGACACTTAGATTCAGCCAATATCTTCCATCTATTAATAAATATAGAAGCTCCTTACAGTATTGTCAATCTATACCAATGTGCATATGGAATTGATATAGTGATTTAGTCATATGCGTATATTCTTTGTTACACATACATACATCTCACACATTCATACATCTCACACATTTATACATCTAGCTCTCTATTCTCTTATCTACTATGCACCGACATCATATATATAGGGTGGGAATTGCCCTTCACCGCTTATCTATTCCAAAAATAGGCCACATGTTATTAATAGCCACACGCTATTTACAATCATAGCCACACATGCAAGTGCACTATCTATAGTCCTCTTGCAATTAACTGAAGTGTCAATTCTATTCTCAGCTTGTCTCCATGCATAAACGCTTTGATCCGCTTCTCCAAAGATAGACAATGCATGGCACACACATCTTTGCATCGTTGATGTGGTCCATACGCCATCTTCCAAAAATAGGTCTTCATGCTCAAAATTGGCTAAGTCCTAAAATCTGAACTTGCCTTCGCGCATGGGTCCTTCCTATCCTTCCATGCCCTTGGTTCTAGGCCTTCTATCCCGCATGGACTCCTTGTGTGATCTTAGAAAAGTATTCTTTGATCAACATTACCCCACACTAATCTCATTGTCATCCCGACAATGGGTATCTCCAAAAATTTGAAGGAAAGAATAAGAATGAAAGAATGTGGATAAATAAATAATTTTTATGAGGTTATTAGGCAACCTCCTCTGTATCAATTTGTAGTATCAACTCTGGATACTCCTCCTTTATTTTGGCCTCTAATACCTACCAGTCAGTGAGTGCTTGCTCTACTTTTTTTGGGATGTCCATAAGCAATGGATTCCAACTCATCCCTCACAATCTCTCCTTTCTCATTTTGCAGAACCAACACAACACTGGACATTGATGTCATTCTTCCTTCTAAAAGGTCCATCTTCTGCGCAATTAGCTTTCCAAGCTCTTCTAGCTGAGTCTTGTGTGGTTCTTGTGTTGTTGTCAGGGCCTCATGCTTCTATTTAACCATTGACAACCTTTCTACACAGCCCAATGTCTCATCTTTCATTACTTTCTGGACCTCGTTATTCTCTTTGAGGGTCTTGATGTTGATAAGCATCCTCTAGAGTGTGCATACATTTAAAGCTTGGTCTGCTTTCTTCAATACCTCCTATAATGCTTGCAACAACCCTTCATAAGATGTAATTTTTCTCATCACAGATGCTTTCTCTCAATCGACATCTTGTTCAGAGCATTCTGGTGCTTGCATACGCAGAGTTTCATCTTTGAGTACCAAGTCCACCAAATTTCCCACATAGTGTATCGCTGAAGGAAATGTTTGTGGTACCTTGGCCTCTAAGTGTGGCCTTACTTTGATTACATTGTCCCCAATCTCCTCTGTGATGCTTATGAACACCTCATTATTCTTTTGCATGAAATCCATCTCTTGCATTATGTGTGCTATCTTTGTGTCCTTTGTCTTCAAATCCTCGTGAAACGCTCTGATCATGGCAGCTTTGTCCATGTTTCTCCTAGCCACCTCAGCATAAAATTTTACCAGTACATTGCTGACCTACTCATCTGACATGACAGTAGACTTTATTGTCATGTTTCTAGCTTGAGGCACCTTCTTCAGTCATCTAGAAACACATGATTGTTCACACACATCAAATTCAAGCTCATCCATGTGGGTGTGCATCAACCATGATAATTTATTTCAAGTGTGCACAAATCACCATATCTTCATCCATTAATGCCTAGCCAAATAAATCCTTTTGCGCTATCGTGCTCTAGAAGCGGGTGCAGATAATTTTTCCTACGTCCTCTACATACCCCATGGTTGGTGGAATGTGCTCTCCACTTGTCCTTCTAGACCTTTTCTGCTTAGGAACTTTAGCCTCCAAATTTGGGACTTGCGTCTCCATGTCCTGAATATCCTCTGTAATTGTCTCCTCTGGTCTTTTCTCTTCCCCTTATTTTTCCTTTGATGCCTCACCCTATTCTTCTATGTCCTCTGGAAGTGTAGGAGAATTAGGCGTGCTTTCCTCTAACTCTTCCACCTCCTCATTCAACTTTAGCTTCCTCCTTCTCTCGCATGAGTCACCTCCTTTTGTGGGGAGAGTCTGGGTGATTTATACACAGTGGTTGGAGTAGCACCTTGGGTCCTTGTTCTCCTAAATACCCTTTTAAACATGTGCTCCCCTTAGACTACATTCAAGTCCTCATCATCCCCCTCTTGTGGTTGAGGTGGTGTAATGGCGTGCTCAACTTCACTCTTATTTTTAGGATGTCTCCTACCCCTATGCTCTAAACTACCACTATTTTCATGCTCCTCCTCCTCATCCTGCACTTCAATTGGCTCTGTAGGCTTAGGCACTAGGATGTTCTCCACTATATGCTTTCCCTTTGGTGGTGTTGGAAGTGTGAACTCACCTTCCACATATTTGTTATTCTCCATTTTTGGCTTCAGCTAGAGATACACCAATGCTGCCCCCACATCTGCTACAACCAAGCTTATTGGTTTGATATTCAATACCTCTGAAATGATCCTCTTTGTATAAGCACTTCTGCCAAGATACACATACTTCTTCCTCAATGTATGGTAGTCGCAGTCTACCTTATCTACATTGAAGACCAGTCGGTGCGTGTCTATAAATCTATGAACAGATGCTTGAAAATACCTTGTGTGAATGTGTAAGGAAACTTGCACCAAGGGCTCCAAACTCCATCTTTCATTGGGAAGCACACAATGTAGAAATGTTGATATACAACAACTGAACTTGTTTCCCTACCACTGCTGGTAGGTCCTTTGGGATGCGCCACTCTTCCCCAAATACCGTGCAAGCAGAGCCTCGTCATACCACTTCTCACGCCCTTTTTTTACATCATCTGTCATGGCCCCCTTACATATGTATTTGTTGAATCTTTCAGTTGGGGACTTGTTCTCCATGGGGTATTCCCATACTTTCTCCTTGGTCCATTTGGTACTCTAATCTCCATGAATACCAGTGATAGTAGAACAACCCCAAAGTTGATCTTCCCTCATGTGTGCACTTCTTCGACTATTTTCTCTGCAATATAGCCTACAATGTTATATATTTTCCCTTCGACATCTTACGTGCCACATGTAACCACATAGTATTTACTTGTGACCACCGCTCCTGATCATTCAACTTGGTAACAAGGTGTGTTGCAGCTTGTACAATTGGACAATTCTTTAATTTATCTATGTCCATTCTACGCGGACCCTTTAGGTACCCCAACTCCTGTTTGGTCTTTATAATCGCAGCTTTATCTGCAAGGTCACATTTTATGTCTTCTCCTATGGCCTTCGCACTGTGGTCGATGAGACAAGTGCATATGAAATTCTAACTTTGCGTCTTGCAAAGTAGAAGTCTTCATGTACCCTGCTCATGAGCCACTGATACAAGGGTTCATACTTCCCAAAATATGGAAGCTCATATAACGGTATACCCCATTCTCTTGGGAGCTTCTCACACGCATCATCATACACCTGTCATATCATTCGTCGTGCACTTGTTCATTCTAAAGCAATGAGTAAGGAATTGAGATCCCTCTCGTTCTCTAGAGTCATGTGATTGTATTCACTTACTTTTCTCTTTCTGATGGGTGAATCCTATTCTTGGCCAATGATGACTCCTTCTAGATATTACATCTCTGAAAAATGGCTTTCAGGTGCCATCTCTTCCTCCTCGATGACCACCTTCTTCTTTCCTTTTACTGCTGCTGATTCCTTCTTTAGTGCCATTTTTACCTTACAAATGTCTCATCTTCAACTCTGTAACTCGCGAATCAAACCCTAGCTCAATTCAATTATGCCCTAGGTGGAAACTTCATAACCTAACTCTTTTTTGTCTCCCTACTTCACTCAAACCCTTCACCACCGAGGATGCAAGCTTCTTGTCACACAGATCTAGTTGTCACTCTTGGTTTCACACCCTTCACACCTTAACTTGATCACTCGGCTCTTTACACTTGGCTCTTCTCTTAAATACTCTTAGTGCAAAGTAAAAATGAATCTGCATCCCATCCTTATATATTTTTTTCAAATTTTGATGCATTTATTACTCCTTCACCTACCAAATATCCCCTCATTCATTGACCAAATCCATTCATTCCGTGTGGTACATCTTCACGCCCAACTATAACCTTCTAGCACACCTTCCTACCCTCTGGTCACAGACTTCTCTTCAAAGCGTGCTCCTGCACCTAAGTATCTTGTCATTGTACCTTCTCCTAGTAGCTAACATGGCCTCCACTTACCTCGTGTTATACTATTCTTTCATTCATCTCCATCCTTGGTCACTTTTGAGAAGTAATCTTCTTTTGACTTAAAGCACACTCGTAGTAGCTTATTCCTTTCACCTTTCAATTCCCATAGTATTTTTCTTGGATAATGACAACCACCCCACATAAAAAGTATGTGCATTCCTCTATGCATAAACATTCTTCATACAATAATTAGCTTCAGGCACACAGCGCACTTATTACACAAGAACAATAACTAAATTGACAAAACATAGTGACAATGAAGGAAATACTTTAAGGAAATATAGAATTGAAAACCTAAACTAAATTTCAATACTACCTTATTAAAAAAACCAAGAATACTTATTTATAGTAGGGCTTCAACATACCCCGTTTAAGTAATCGGTAACCGTGTTCCATCAAGTGCTTCTAACTAGCAAGCACTGATTCAAGTATAGAAGTGATAACATACGGCCCACCCAATGTACTTTGAGCTTGTTATGTTTGTGGAGCCTATTTTCATGTTAGATTTTGGTACACCTTCTATGTGTTACACTCAGGTATTTTTACGGCGGTCCCATGGTTTATTAACCCATGGGTAATGGGTAATCGTTATGGGTTGTTTTTGGGCCCATGGTTTTTTCGATACCCATTGTTTTGTAAAACTGCCTCTTCACCTACCCATAGGTTTATGGGATGGTTTTGTTTTTTTCACATGGTTTTGATACCCATGGTTTTGTAAAACTACTTAAGCAGTTGTCTATTTATATGGTTTTATGCATATGATAGAGATAAGGAAAAATATTGTAGATGTGCTTTGATTTCTGCCTTGGTGAATTTTGTAGAGTTTGTTGAGCATAGCTCCAAATGGATCAGGTATTGTATTGAGAGATCAATGGCTTGTAATAAAATATGAGCAAGTGATTCTTAGTGGACGTAGCCCAAATTGGGTGAACCATGTTAAATATTGTCTCTTTGTGTTGTGTTATTTTATTCTACAATTTTATTTGAGATCTCGTAATAATTTCGCATATTAGTTTCTACATTGCGATTATGTGAGGATTATCCACATATTTTATCCCTTATTTCCTAAAAGAGCTTTCGGATGGTGCAAGAACTTTGATTCATAAAGAAGTACCATATGTCTAATCTCAAACTTCTTATCCCTTATGTTTCTGTCATGCCATGCCTTCGCTCGGCATTTTCTTGCTTCGACTCCATCATGTTATGGCTCAAGACTCATCGGTTGAATCATATTTTTGATATGCTCTTCTAAATCTTGTTCATCGCCAAGACGTCTAAGCGCGTAATGCGTAAAGAAGGTAACATAAATTCTATAGGAGAATAGCTTTCGTACAAACACCAACCAAACAAAGGTGTGGCTTTGTTCAATCTCTTGTAAGTTGTTCTATATGCCCAAATAATAGCTGATACTTTGTCATCCTAATCCTTTCTTCCAACATCACAAATTTTTGTCAAAGTCTGGCTCAAAATCTTGTTGAAGGCCTCAACAGTTCCATTTTCCTGAGGATGATAAGGTGTAGTTTTATGGTGTGCAACCATAAACTCATATAATAGGATCCTGATTGTCTCATTCAAAAAGTGTGTACCTCGATCACTTTTCAAGCTTAAGGGACATCCATATCTTGTAAGAACATTCTCCCACATAAACCTAGCTGTTCTAGCTATTATACAGTCCTTGGTAGGTGTTGTTTCTACCCACCGCATGAGATCATTTGTGCAAGTAATGATATAGCGTGATCTAGTTCTGTGCGCGGATGGTGAAATAGGTCCTACAAAATCAATGGCCCATTTCTCAAATGGTTCGGTACTAGTAATCGGTCTCAAAGGAATCTCATCTCTTTACCCTATTTTTCCTAGGCACTGACAATGATCAAATGCCTTACAATATTCTTTACAATCCTTATACAATTTTGCCCACCGTAATCCAAAGCTAGTAGGATCTTCCCTGGCGGTCACATCACTGCATAATGGCCTCCTACAATACCACCATGAGCTTCTTCCATAATATCCTTACGCTCATGCTTTAATACACAATAGCGTAATACTTCATCTCTGCCTAGATTGTAGAGGTCACCACTGATTAACATAAACGGTGTCGCGCGTATAGAAAGTTGCTTGTTTTCTAAAGCTTTCATTCCTTCTAGTGCCATACATGTTCGAGAGAAAGACAACAATGTCTTATAATTCCATGGGCATGCATTGTAACTTATATAACTCGCATCTAGCATTGTTTCTTCAATTGTCTATGCATCCTCTCCTGAATTGATTCTAGATAAATGATCTGGTCCAATTACTTTTCCCTGGCTTCACCACAATTGTGAAGTCAAACTCTTGAAATAGGAGAACCCATCTGCATATGCACCCCTGTAATATGGGCTTGTTTACCAAGTACTTCAATGCCATGTGATTTGTATAAAACACAAATGGTGTTTCTAACAATCTTGTTGAAACTCATGACGATGCATATATCATTGACAAAGCTTCACACTCTGTAGTTTTATAATTTTGTTCAGTAGGAGTCAACTTCTTACTAGCAAAACAAATTGGATGATCTATAATACCTTCACTAGGTTGATCTAACACAATGCCAATTTCCATACCTGGAAGTGTCCACATGCACGTGAAATGGTTTATCCCATGATGGAAAGCATGGAATGGGTGCAGAGTTAGTTTCTCTTTTAATATCTCAAATGCTCAGTGCTGTGGTTCCCACCAATAAAATGTACCTTTCCCCTTCAATAATTCTTCTAAGGGTGTAGCAATTTTGGCATACCCTTTTATGAATTTTCTATAATATCTTGTATGACCTAAAAATCCGCGCACCTCACTTTGACTGGTAGGCGCTTCTAGGCCTAAAATGACTGCAACCTTGGCTAGATCAACTAGCAAACCTTCCTTGCAGATTATATGTCCTAACAGTATCCCAAATGGCATAGAAAATATGCACTTCTTGATGTTCAAAGAGATACTCAATTGTCTACATCATTCAAACATTAAGCGCAAATTGTCACAATGATCTTTCACAAGCCCATATATTGTCCAATCATCTAGGTAGACTGTAAGAATTTGTGAATAAAATCTTTAAATGCCTGAACAACTATGCGCGAGAATACAACAGGCGTGTTTTTCAATCCAAAGGGCATCACAATATAGGAAAAACTACCCCATTCAGTAGTAAATGTTGTCTTTTCTTGATCCTCCTGAGCAATCCTAACCTGATGATACCGGAAAATCCATCTGTGAAGGAATATATTTCATGCCCTACAACTCCTTCTAGTATTTCCTCAGTGAATGGCATAGGGAATGGATCTGTGGTGCATGTAGAATTCAGCTCCCCATAGTCCACACATATCTTAATCCATCCATCCTTCTTGATATTGATCACCATTGGGCTAACCCATTCTGACTCATCAAGGGCTTGATAATTCCATATTTCAACATTTTATCAATTTCTTCTTTTACCTTTTCGCACAAATTAGGATTCATTCTATAAGGTCTCTTTCTAACTGGTCGTGCACCATCCTTAAGTTTGATCTTCATTTCCCCAAGTGATTCATGCATGCCTTTAAGTTCATGATATCCTCGAGGGAATAAGTCCTGATAATCCCTGAGTAACTCGATGATCTTTGCTACCTCCGAATCTGACTAGTAATCTCCAATTATGGCCTCCTTAGGCTCAGCCTCCGAACCTATATTCACCTTCTTTGTCTTCATGGGTTCATGGTAGGCACACGTATCCTTGTCTACACTATCCAAGACCTCATGCACCCTGTGTGAATGTTCAATATCTAGGTTCTCAACTTCCTCATCATCCATGATGTAAACCATCTTTCCTTTCTCTTTCTCAAGGCTAGCACATTCAAGTAGTTTGGAGTCTATTTCTTATTCCTTTTCAAAACATGCTCGAACTCTGCCTCACCAAACAATTCCTGAATATGCTCTTCTGCTTTTGCACTATCTCCCATAGTTAAGCACTTGACAAATTTTAATGCCTCTTCTACAGGAGGTTTAGTCGAGAAGTAGTCAAAAGTCTGGATCATACTTGCAGTCAAATCTTGCCAGTTTAGTTTCTCGATGTAGTTCTGCATATACATACCAAGTACGTACACATCCTTGTAGCGTAGAATACAATCTATGCACCCAGAGTGAAGGTGGTAATGCTTCTGTCCTGCTATCCAGAGTCTCTCACACTGTTGAATGTGATGTTGAATAAGTTGATCACCATGATAAGTGTAGATTTGTGTAGGTGCATTATTCCTTATAAACCTGGTAGACAAAGTAACTCCAATCTCTTCCCATTTTATAAGAGTATCCTGTGGACTACCTACCAAAGTAGCGTTGTTGTCTCGGCGTAGTGTATATACTAACATATCTCTCCTTTTAACTTTATCTACCCACTATGTTTCCATGGCCTTCGTGAAGGCGGGAAGATCTTTGTCCCTGTATACCAAGGTATTGTGCTACCTATCCATTGAATTAAACAAAATCCATTCTTCCACGCAACACCACACTTTTCACCTCGCATCCTACTAATTCATATATACCATGAGCCCGGTTGTCACAAGTAATACTCTTAGTATCACTAATAGAATGATAATCCTCCCACTATAAGATGCCTTCCTTTGATGGCTCATTGACCTCTGGGTCCCGAATAGAGCGTACGTAGACTCTATTTAAATCCTCCTCACTTTGAGGCTCAACATAATGTGTAGACTTCCCATCTGGCCGAGGTATCACAACCCTTTCCTCCTTGTTTTAAAAGCTGATATGCCCCTTATTGAATCTCAAGTTAGCATTATTCACATAAAACCAAGGGCGTCCAATCAGGGATGGAAAATTGTCTACTTCTTCAAGTGTTAATAACTCAAAATCCCCAGTGAACTTGACCCCTTGTATAGTTATAGATGCATCTTTCAAAACCCCTATGGGGGTGGCCTTAGTTTGGTTTTCCATAAATAACACATTAGATGATGGATGTAATGGAGGCCTCCCCATTTGTACCCATGCATCTAATGTCAGCACATTTACTTTCGCACCTGTATCGATCAATATGTTACTCAACAACCACCCATCCACAACAACATTCAGAGTAATTTCTTTTTCATAGTCAATGCTATCAGGGGGAAGATTTACATGCAGAATATGTCATCCAGTCTCAAGAATTACGTGTGGAGTGTTCCCTTTTAACCAAATTCCTAATAGTGGAATAATGTTCTCCTGGTGCAACATCTTACACACCTCTCACAAATCATCGATATCAGTTTGGACTATCTCTGATGCTTTCTTTTGCTCCTTTAGGTACTATATCTCACCCTGAAGATTCCTTAGCACTTCCATGGTATCCTGGTAAAATTCCTTCTGATGAGTAGGATCTGGGTACCTCGCATGCAAAACCTCCTCCTTGGTGATCGTAGGCTTCTAGTGCAATGCCTCTCTCACGTGTGTTGCTTCAGTGCGTGTAGTAATCTTCACTGTCAATGCCTCAGCTCCTTCTGATATCTTGGGTATCCACTGATCTTATACCATGCAATCAATTCTAATCATCCCAGACCTTTGTTTTCCTACTTATGCTACTTACTTAGATACTCATATAAGTCTGGGCACTCTTCATAGCTATGGTTCTTCCCACGTAAAGAACACACGTATTCTAAGGACATTTACACCTATAGTGGTAAGGAGATCCACACGTATAACATGTTCCATGAGGTAACTCTCCTCTTCCTCCAAAGACGGCCTCATCCTCCATGTCCACCACGATATCTACGTCCCCTTCCACGACCTCCTTCAAAACACCCTCATTCCTTTCATAGCGCTTTTGATTATGATACGATCCTTGTGCTCATTCTTACCCTTAGACTTATCTGTTATACTTGTCTATCGTACCCCAAGGTCTATAACATCCTAGATCTAAATAATCGCCTAACAATCCTCGAGATCATGGATCATGGACCTGAAAATTTTTCAAAAGCAAGATACATTATTCCTTATCACACGATGTAATAAAGGATGGTGACTAGCATCATGATTCAAATGATAAATTTCACTATCCAATAGTAATGATCGTATAAATGGTGAGGGAAACTATCCTTGGTGTGACCTTCCACTTCATAATCTATACACCAAATTCCTAAGCGTGTTTCATGGGATAAATTTACTAATAACTTCTCTAAATACTTTGTCATAGCTACAAATTGTGCGGCCTAGGAATGGACTAACGCTAGTATCAATGCTTCCAATCGCCTCAAGATGCAAAGTTGCTTCCAGTGCTTCACATGGATTAGTGTATGTCTTACGTGATAACACCCTTCTAAAAGGTTTAATCAACCCTCTAATGAACCATTGTGCATGTTGGCTAGTGTGAATATCATAAGACAACTTAGATAGAAGTGTCTTAAAATGAGCATCATACTCACGTACACTCTCAGTAGTGCCTTGCTTGATATCTTTGAGTGCACTTATACTCTTCTGCTCAAACTCATGGATATAGAACTCTTTCAAGAAAGCATCTCTCAATGCTGCATAATCCATGCAAGTTTGATCAGGGTCAAGCTTCATATACCAGCTGTGCATGCGTCCTTGTAATGTAGTGATGAATTGACTTACCTTTCGCTCAGCAAAGCTATGATCCCTTTAGTGCGCCACAAGATTTCACACATATGCACATGTTTGGAAGCATCCTCTATACCTCTATATTCGGAAGATGAAGAGACATCTCCATATAGATATTTTGTGGTTGTTGTGAACCTTAACCACCTAATCTAGAACCTCTGTGTTCCCTCTACCTCTATAACCACCAGACCCACCGGAACTAGAACCACCTATACCTCCTAATCCACCACCTGTAGTTGGAATAGGGCCTATAGATGTACTCCCCTATGCTCCAATAGTAGTACTATATTGTACCCTATAATCTATGAGGTAGTTCCACTTCTAGAGGTGAATCCAACATTCTACATGCTCACATTCTGTGTAGATGATGTGCCTAAGAATGCTCCTCCAAATGACATTGAATTTGTCTATCCTACCATTGATGTACTTGATCCCTGACTTAATATTGCTCTCCTACTTCCCAAGTTAGTTTTCCTGGTTACTTTTCCTACTAGATACTAAAAAACCAAGTGAAAAGGCTAGGTCACCAAGTGGATTAACATGCGCACATGCAGCCCAAGTAGTCTCTCTTTGGCACACTTCGTGTGAGTTCGAGAAGGGATCTCTATCATGCTTTCTAACATGGGGCGCTTCCGATTCTATGGCTCCACATATTCTACGTGAGCTATAAATCCTTCATGAGCCATCTCTCTCCTCCATGCCATACTCTCTGTAATAGAACGTTGCTTCTCTATCTCGCTTCCCATGTGCCTCATTATACTTAAGTTGGCTTTCCTCCCTCTAGTTATCTCGCCACTAGGTGTGCCATCTTAAACCAAACCTGTTCCTGCCCTCGCGTGGTGAAGTTTAGTTAGCCATCGATTTACTCTCTAGGTTCAAATTTACCATTAAGATCTTGATTGCTAGTGGAATACCTTGCAAATATGTTCCTCTTGGATACCGTAAAACTAAAATTCAGCTACCTTTGGGAAAGAGTACGTTGAAATTGAATATTCTCGTAGTATAATTATTTAGAACACCACGAAACCATGTATCCACCATACAAGTCCATATAAAATCATATCAAGCATCATAGAGGGCCTAAAATTCTTCATGTGTCCAGACAAGTGTGTGATATCTCCAATTCCACTGAGATGCATAAGCAGTAAGCCACTCATATAGTTCTACTGGAAAGATAGCAAAAATATCTCATATAAGTTGTCATACAAGTTCTGTTCTACCCAAGTACGTGCATTAAACTCATATCCACTATTGAACCGTCGTGTATATTCTTCCTCCAGATCATGTATCCATTCCTCAATACTTGCTAGAGTTAACTGGTACATCTTCATCACAAACCATCCTAAAAATAACTGAAAAAGAGGTCTTGCAATGGAACCAATGATGCAACCTAGAATTTACCAGATAACAACCTAGTCACACTGGCACATCACTCAACCTAGACTGAGCGCTCACCCAAAGCGCACAAAGGTACCAGTCCCTCTTTAGGGTTGTTGTAACAGGATGTTAACATGATGAAGGAAGAAACATATAGATTCATAACTAATTGATCATTCTACGGTGCATGTTACCCTCGGATATATGAAAGAAAAATCTTAAACAATAATCGGGATTGAATTAATAACATGCACTATTCAACTACACACAGAATGACACTTATATTTAGCCAATATCTTCCATCTTTTAATAAGTATAGAAGCTCCTTACAGTATTGTCAATCTATATTAATGCACATATGGGAATCGATATGTGATTCGGGCCATATGCGTATATTCTTTGTTACACATACATACATCTCACACATTCATACATCGAGCTCTCTATTCGCTTATCTAATATGTACCTAACATCATATATATATGGTGGGGACTTTCCATTCACCGCACTCCAAAAATAGGTCGCATGCTATTAATAGCCACACATCGTTTACAATCATAGCCACACATGTAAGTGCACTATCTATAGTCGCTTGCAATTAATCAAGTGTCAATTCTATTCTCAGCTTGTCTCCATGCATAAACGCTTTGATCCGCTTCTCCAAAGATAGACAATGCATGGCACGCACATCTCTACATCGTTGATGTGTTCCGCATGCCATCTTCCAAAAATAGGTCTTCATGCTCAAAATCGGCTAAGTCCTAAAATCTGAACTTTCCTTTCGCGCACGGGTCCTTCCTATCCTTCTGCGCCCTTGGTTCCGGGCCTTCTATCCCACGCGGACTCCTTGTATGATCTTAGACAAGTATTCTTAAATTAACAACAACCTCCTCAATCATGGTAGCAACCTTGGAGAGGAGGACAACAATGGAATAACCCACCTCTAAATTACCAACAATCTTATCAGTAACCTCCTTATCCATAGCAGCAAGCTCTGATGCCAAACCCCTCAAGCATGCTCTCAACCAAAAGCTACCCAACTACCATCCCAGCCAACACCTAGCCCTAAAATTAAAACTGTCAACCATCTTATTCCACTGAACCACTCAATACCCTACCTATTCTGTTGATATCAACAATATTCATCTTTACTCAGAAGAGCACTTCCTCCACCAGCTAAACCCACCATTACTGAGATTGTTGAGGAATCACAGACGTTGCAAGATGATCTGTAATAAAGAAATAAAATGTTGTAGATATATCTATAGCAACATCATAAGATGTTACATGCTTATCTCGCAACAACTTGAGAAAAATTCTAGAAAGGGTAAAACACATGGTAATGAGCCACCATTTCTTGAAAGGTTACAAGAAAAGAAGATTGACCTCAAATCAGAATTTGATTATGATTTTTTCAACCAGCCTAAAAGACATTTGTGTCAAAATTCCATTGATTCAAGCTATTAAGGATGTGCCCATCTATAAAAAATTGGTTAAAGATCTATGCATAAAGAAACCAGAAGAAAAAGGAAAGATCCAACTATTGTGTAGGTCATTGGAAAACTAGCTGATATTATGCTTGGGAACTCAATTATGCCCAAATATATAGATCTAGGCAGTCCTTTGGTAAATGTCACAATTAATGGCACAGTGATCAAGAACACACTGATTGACTTGGGGGAAAAAATGTAATGAAAAAACAAATTATGGATGACTTAAAGTTAGAGGGACTAAGACCAATAACCACAGTCTTACTGAAACTTGTAGCATGATCAATAGTTAATCTTGGAGGAGTCCACGGAGGACGTAGTAGTAGTGGTAGAGTCTTGGGAGTACCCTGCTGATTTTATTTTTCTTCAGCCAAAAGCAAGCTTGGGAGGATATCTTATCATCTTAGGAAGACCATGGTTGGTAGTAAATGTTGATGCATTTATAAGCGCAGATCTGGTAATATGATTATCTCTAATGGAAGTGGCACAAAAATCTTATGCTTTACCCCCTGTATAACTGTTTCAATGAAGAAGACCAAACTATTGGGTTAAAGAGCCAGAAGAAGACCAAAGCTCAGTTCAATAACTCATGATGTTGGAGAATTCATGTACAATTGAAGGGAAAGAAGAGGATGTTGTTCTTTCTAACATCCTACAAAATAATTATGGGAAGAATGAAGAAGTAGATGGCAAATTACGATGTATAAGATGTCCTGAGAATCAAGTATCACCGCATTAAAGCACTATGAACGTTCTAGGTAAGAATTGCATCCTCCACCAACTTCTTCCACATGATTGTATATTGAATTTTGTAAGCAGTAGTGTATGCTCCATGACCGATCTCTCTAAGCAAGTGCAAATGACTCCAGGCAAGCCACTTAATGTGAACAAAACATTGAGCATACAAAGAAGAGCATCTCGTTAATTTCTCTTTTGCGTTAAAACACAAGAAAACATTTATTGGGACTATGGAGACATGCACGGGATACAAACTAAGCTCAGATACATAATATATACATAAAAGATAGTTGCAAGCCAATAATACAACTACAAAGAAGAATGAATCCAACAAAGTGAGGGATATAGTGAAAGAAGAATTAAAAATTTATTTGATGTTGGATTCATATATCCAATTTCAGATAATCAATGGGTGTCACCCTTGGTATTATACCTAAGAATAATGAAAAATGGAGAATCTACGTAGACTATAGAGAGTTGAATGTAGCAACAAAGAAGGATAATTTTTCGCTTCCTTTCATTGATCGGTGGTGTCCCTAGATTTCACCCTGAAATCTGGGACTACCCCTTTTAAAATTTTCATTCTTTTCAAAGTAATGGGTCGTTTTGTGTTTTTATTACCTGCAGTTGTCTCCATTACGTTAAAGTATTCCTAGAGAATCATATAAGCCAATTTTGACAAATACCCACATGCTAAAACTCGTTTTATTCCTCCTCTCACAAGTTTTTGTCTGAGAGAATTTTATTTAATTATTTATTAAATAAATAAATTTATGATTAAAATAAATTGTGTTGCAGTTGAACCCCGTTGAATATTTTTATGCCAGTATTCCCACCTCTCAGTAGGGTATTCACTAGGGAAGATTTTTACAAACTAGTTATCCGATTGTGCTATTTAAAAAAATTGTCTCGCAACTTTTGGCAATAGTTTTTGTTTTTATTTATTTCTTTCTTTTGTGTTTGTTTTCAGTTTTCTCCACAGTCTGTTTGTTAAGTTCCCCTTGATCCGTTCGTTCGTTTTGTATAGCCTGTTTATTTTCCTGAAAGTTCTAGAAGTCATCTATGGCCTCAGACAAGGGAAGAAATTAATCATGGAGTGCTAATTTCTGACAAAGAAGGAAGGATGTAAGTGAAATAATCTTCTTCCATGCTAGTCGCACTTTTTGGAAGGAAGGTTTTAAGCTGCCAATGGGAATTTTGGAGGTGGAAGGAAGATGGGAATTTTAAGCCTTCCTGAAAGGTTGTTTTTTCCCATGATTAAAGTCAAATCACTTAAGTGCCAATGGGAATTTTGGGATTGTCAGGAAGGGTAATAATTTCCATCAAGTAAGTTTTATTCACCCATGCAAGTCACATTTTTAAGAAAGAGGCTCTTTTTTATTCAATTCACACTTTTTGGAAAGAAGGTTTTAAGCTGCCAATGGGAATTTTGGTGGTGGAAGGAAGATGGGAATTTTAACCCTTCCTGTAAGGTTGTTTCTTCCCATCATTAAAGACAAATCACTTAAGTTAAAGATGGGATTTTGGGATCTTCCTAGAAGGGAAAAAATCCCCATTGCTTTACCTTCTTATTTTTAGCATGTCTCCTAGCCAAAAAGTGTGACCCACCTTGACATAAGTGCATGCATTTAATGATATTTATTTTTATTATTCCAAGCTAAAGCTAGCACCAAAAATAGAAAGAAATTCAAAGCATGAAGGAAATCCAAAGAGAAGACAAAGAAGCATGATAAAAATAAATAAAATAATTGCATGGAAAAGCAAGCTAAAGCATGTAAACTTGGGCACCCATATTGAGAGAGAAAAACATAACTTATTATTAATAATTGCCAAAAATAGGAAGAAGCAATTATTAAATATAGCATGCAATTATCTATATAAGCATGGGACACCATAAGGAGGAGACAATTAATTATTTTTGATGGAGCATGCTTCCCTGGAGAGTTTTGGTGCAAGGGAAGGAGTGATTTGCATTAAAGAATATTTTTCATTGTTGGGAAGCTTCCAGTTTTGGCGCCTAGGGTTGGAGAAGCTTTCTTTTTTTATTATTAAGAGCATCTACATGTTGGTATAAGTGCCCAAGTGAATTAAATAATATTTTATCTTGCTTGAAATGCAAGCAAAGTCTCAAATTTTAGGGCAGCAGCTTTATAAGCATATTTTGGTGATAGAAATTAAGCATTCATGCCATGGACTCCATATTTGTCTGAATCATTTATAGGTATTCATCACAAGTGCTCATATTGGTGAAAAGAAGTCAAAATCAATGTCAGATACATTGAATATATCTTTTGAATTAGAAGGAATTGTAGGATCTGCACAAATTGATCCAATTGCAGGATCTTCTAGCAAAAATAAAAGAAAAATAACTCAAACAAAGATTATTCTAGGCATGATGAAGCGTGATGAAAGAGAAGGGTCAGAAGAATCATGCATTGTTTCCAGGCTTACCAAATCAATGATACAAACATGGGCCCTAAACCTATCACTGATTTGATTGACAGATCCAAAGCCACTGGAAGATCATCCCTTATGCGGGAAATTAAAAGTAGCGGGATTATTCAAGCTTCAACATTTCCGGTCACAGCTTAATTGCCCGTGTTTGTTATGGAGTGTGCAAGGTCTTATCATCCTCTTTCTAAGACATTCTCTCGAGATGTTGCAGGGAAGACAATATTCAGGTTGGATGCATAATTCATTAATTATTTCCTTAAGCTTAGGCATGACCAATGGTAATCGTAATTTGCACGCAGGATGCTACTAATAGATACAAAAATCATAAATCAGATTGTGTGGGTATAATGAACAACATATACATGAAGAAGCCCACAACACCATTGAAATTCCCGAGGAATCTTCGATGATCTAATCTTGTGCAGAAGTTAATTATATCACCAAATTACTTTACAGGATAAATGGGGAAGCTAATACCAATAACTTCGGCTCATGGGTGTATGCTTCGTGAGAACCATTGAGATCAATAGATTTGATTCGATACTTAATTGGGCGAGAGATCCTCAAGCTTATGTTGAAAAGGATGCAGTTGCTGGAAAACAAGATGGGGGAAGTACCAGAGAACATTCCAGATGAGTTGTTTGCTTCCCGTGAGGAATTTATTTTGGTTGTGCAAAAGAAGATTGATGAATTCATCATGCCTTTCATGTTAGATTCAATTGGCAGACTCATAAAGCTTCATGCAGATATTGAGGGGTATGGGCCTGGTTTGGAGAAGGTAAAGGCTAACACTGTTGCTTTGTCCAGAGGATTGTTGCAGTTTAAAATTGAGAAAGAAATGGTTGCTAAGGTAGATGGGAAGACATTGAGTCACATGTTTGACAAGTATATTCAGTTTTAGAACAAAGAAAAAACATAGAGTATGACATGACCAACATATTTTCTTTCTTCTTCCCTTTCCTCTCTTATTCTTATTTTCTCGGAAAAATTGTAAAACTAAAGTAATTGGTTAAAATCCATTACTTTTAGTTATCTGAAAAAGTTCTTAATTGAGAAAGGTGGTAGACATGCAAAGCTTTGATTTAGTCTTCTAGATGCATGTCATGTGGAGAGAAATTTCAGGGGAAATATTGCCATTTGTTTTCTTTATAGCTTCTGCATGTGTCAGTTCAGTTATTGCTTTCCTATTTATAATTTCCTTCTATACACTATGAATAGAAGAAGAACCTATGGGTTAGGGGATCATATTTTCTTATCAACATTCTTGAGTTCCAAACTTTGTGTTGAAACCCTTGATATCTTTTCTAAAAGATGAGGAATTAAACAAAGGTAGATTTTTGGAGAACTTTGTGTCAACGTTGCATTGGCTTCTTACTTCTGTGTAGATCTTTAGATAAACTTTGTATTGTCTAAGCTTTAGATTATAAGCTTTCCTTTCCTTTGATCCTGTGTTGTGAGATCTATTTGTTTTCTCTATGTGTATAAGACCAACTCTGTAAACTATTGGTTGGATTACACATCTTCTTCTCCTTCTTTCCATATTCAATTATTCCCCCTTCTACAAATATTTATTTACAATTGCTTACTTGCTGCAGAATTGCTTAGCTATGGTTCATGAGCTTCATGCAGTTAAAGTAAAACCCACAGATAGTTATTAGAGTACATAACTGACAGAAATCTTACATGGGAGCCTCACCGGTAAATGAGTGAGATTTATCTCATGACTTCCTAGGTTTTAGCTATGCATAAAATCTAGCCAATAATCAATTAATTGACACTCTTGCTGGAAAGAAATATTTTTCTTTTCTTGATGGTTATAGTGGCTACAACCAAATTTAGATTGCACTAGAGGACCAGGAAAATACCACATTCACATGCCCATGGGGAACATTTGCATATTTTGTTATTCCTTTTGGTTTGTGCAATGCACCTACTACATTTCAAAGTGAGTAGTTTTGATCATTTTTTAGATCTAACCAATGACTGCATGGAGGTATATATAGCTGATTTTATAGTATATGGTAGTACTTTTGATGAAGCAATGAAGAATATGGATAAATTTCTCAAGATATGTAAGTAGCATAACATGTCCTATTGGCGAGGAAATGTGTCGAGTGGACAAACTTTTTAATTCCTTGCCAATGCTCGGGAATCTAAGTCCCTCCACTTAAACGGTTTAGCTTTCGTATATGCATTCACAATAAAATGTGGATTTCTGTGGTGGCCTTTTGAAGGTGATCCAATAGGGGCACTTCACCGACCTCGCAGAAAATGCTTGCAGTTATCTACAAGGGGAGAATTTGATATGAAGGTTGGAAAGGGGGTGAGAAAAGAGGTAGGAGAACTAATGTTACAGGTAGAAAATCATATTCTTGCACGCACTAGTTAGAAACTTCAACACATGCATTTATGAGAAGAAACAACCCTGCAAATGGAAACAAGACGAGATAATATTACAAACTCAAAGTTTCTAAAATCTCCTCATCAAAGAGGCTACAAAATCCTTCTTCTTGTATCGATGCTTAAACAGAGGTTGTAGATAATGTGGGAATGGAATAAATTTGAGAATGGAGGAAAGTAGAAGAAAATGGCTATCTCATTTTCTTTCTCTAAGTACAATGCACTCATGAGTTTACAAGATCAATTACCAACCATGTACAATGGCATGAAGAAGCCATTAAATATCTTGCAAGAAATGGTTACAACTTCTTCTTTGTTAGTAAGAAACGGTTTGCAATATTTTCAGTCCTTTGTGTCCGTTCATATTCTTGATTCACGAAGAAATGTCCATGGCGGAAAAACTAGAATTTTCATAATGTAGCCGTTACACTTGTTTTGTAACTTTGAATTTGAACCTTTCATCTTGCCTTTGAAACTTTAAACCAGAGTCGTCCAGGTGGGAGAAATTTTCTTTGGAGCAAAGCGTAGAGGATGCCTTTTGCATTTTGTGACTTTATAGAGATTTGGGATTTTTTACATCTTTGGTCCGCCCTTCCACTTTTGATATAAGCCTGACACATGGCTTCACTTGAGTGGAGACAGAGTCATGGTCAATTTTATAATTTTACCTTTTTCGATACGGGATCGAAACACAAATTGCTCTACTAGCACGCCTCCCCACTTTGACTCTTTTGATGCGGGCTCAACATTTGACGTTTTCCCTCATAGCATGATCGAGGCTATGGGTCACTTTATGATTTTTAGCCCTTTTTACCAAAAGGCTCAGAACCTCAAAGTTCTCCACCGACTCGTTTCTCGCTTTGAATTTCCAACGATGGGCCCAAGATTTGAATTTTTCCTTTATGTTTGGCGGGGTTACGGGTCACTTTTTAACTTTAAGCCCCTTTAATGAAAAAGGCTCAAATTCTCAAATCTCCCCGATGATCCGCCTCCCTACTTTGACTCTTTTGATGCGGGCTCAACATTTGATTTTTTCCTCATAGCATGATCGGGGTCGGGTCACTTTATGAATTTTAGCCCTTTTTACATAAAGGCTCAAAAACACAAATTGCTCCATGAACCACCTCCAATTAGATATGTCCACGTACCCATGGATAATGGGGCCAAAATTTGATGGGGAAGAAAACACCCGTCATTCACGACTGTGGAAAAATGCAGAGAAGAAGAAAACTCCACCATTTTGTGCCCGATTTTCAAATTTCTTTCGCGAACCAAGGGATTGAAAACAATACAAGGTTTGACAATCTATGGCCATAGAAAGATTGACAATTTCATTCAAATGAGGACAACAATATAATTTTCACGCGTCTAGATGGGGAAACGGAAAATTTATCAAACCATGTAGACTAGAGAGTTTAAACAACTTCAAAGCATGAATTTCTCTATCTTTTCAGACTTACAACTTTACTTTAACACTTTTGGAGGGTGTGAGCTCAAAATTTTGAATTTGAATTAAAAATGAGGGGGAAATTTTGAGGGCGTAAAAACAATGGCTCTAGCTTGGGGACATGACATAGACTAAGCATAGTGAAGACATGACATGGGAATCCAGAATCTCAATCTCTAGACCTTATAATTCGTTGACTAGTGCCTTATCCATTAGGCCTTATAGAGTCATATACAACTTTGAGAAAGAAATATCAGAAGAAGGAAACACACAAGCACACAATGGGAAGGAAACACATGACACGCAATAGAAGGGGAAACAAAACCACACAACAAAAAGGGAAACACACCTATGGTACAAGGCGGGGAACAACCCGCTTTCACTGATGATACAATTTCAAGTATTGCCTACTCTGAGGAAATTCTAGTGGTGTTCCATCCAAATATGAGAGAAGAAAAGCGTTCTCGCCACAAGCTTCACAAATCTGGAATGGGCCAAGCCATAATGAATCAAACTTTCCATGGCTACCTTTTGGTTCTCTTCTCTTGTCCCATAGCAGGATGAAGTCTCCAACTTTGAATTCTCTTGCCTTGGCCTTCTTATCAAATATATTCTTTACTTTCAATTGGTGCTCCTTAATGCAATCCACCACTTGGAGTATATTTTATTCCAACTTCTCAAGAAAGAGGATCCTCTTATGAATGGAATTCTTGTACTGACCATCTTCTATTTCCTATAGCATCTTGAGAGCTGGCATCTCGATCGTGAGAGGAATTTCTACTTTGACTCCATATAAAAGTGGGAATGGTGAAATACCTATTACCTTCTTGGGAGTGATCATATCCACCCATAATGCATCGTACAACCTTTTGTGCCAATTCCTTTGATTCTCGTTTACAAGCTTGTGGACAATGGTAAGAATGTTCTTGTTGCTTGATTCAATCTGTCTGTTACCTTATGGATAGTAGTTAGAAGAATGATGTAGGGAGATTCCGTAGTTATAGCAAAACTCGGTCAGCTCTCTTGAAGAGAAATAGGTAGCATTATCTGCTAAAATCTTCTGTGGCACTCCGAAATGGACTATGATATTCTCCTTGATGAAGTTGCATATTGTTTCAATGTTGGCTTGTTTAGCGGAATGGCTTCCACCCATTTGGTGAAGTAGTCTATTGCTATGAGTACATAGGTGTTACCCGCACTTGAGTGAGGGTTCATAACACCAATGAAGTCCAGCCCCCACTGTTGAAATTGTTCTTCAATCATGACAGGCCTGAGTGGTAATGCAGTGAGTTGTGGTCTTCCAACAAACTATTGGCGTGCTTTGCATTTAGAAACCCAATATCGAGTGTCTTCAAAGATGGTGGGCCAATAATACCTTCCTCGGAGGATCTTGTGTGTAGTGACCATTGCTGAAAAAATTCCACCACATGCTTGGTCATTGTATGCTTTAAGCAACTTTTCTTGTTGCTCTTTATCTACGCACCTAAGGAAACAACCATCTAGGCCTCTTTTGTAAATCGCATGATTCCAGATTACAAATTTAGCTGCTTTTAGCTTGAGTGTTCTCCTTTGCTTGTAATCAAGATAGGAGTGCATTCTCCATAAGTCAGGTAATAGGAAATATCAGCATACCACTCATCAATAGTGGTGACAAATAGAACATGTGGGTTGTCTTCTGAACAAGTTGAGCAAGCACAATTTTCTTCACCATGTTGAACTTTGAGTGTTTCATCTTCAACAATCAACTTGCACAAGCCATTTCCCCTTACCAAATTGGAGGGTTGAATCTCCAAGTCATATTCTTGAGTCTTTGCAATCCAATTTCCTCTTGTATCTCTAAGATCTTGTTGTGTCAAGATGGACTTGATTGCACTGCTAGGGACATCACCACCATATGGGAATTGAGGATGTAAAACCTGAATTTTTTTATAGCCTTGACCACTACATAGGCATGCTTCTTTAATTGGTTGTATTTTAGCTCATGATTTTTCAAACGAAAACTCATGAAAGCAATAGGTTCTTCCACGCCGTCATCATTTTTCTAAATGAGAATGATAGAGAGTGTATGTTCTTATGCATAACAATACATGATGAATTATTTGTTAAAATCAAGAGATACAAGATTCAGAGCCTTAGCAATGGATTTCTTGATCTCTTCAAATGTTTCCTTCCCTTCATTGTTCCATTTTAAGTTTGCTTGTGGTTTCATCATGGAAGTGATGTGCTTCATCAACTCAGCAAACTCAAGCACAAAACAATGAAGAAAGTTCACCTTTCCAAAGAATGAATGAACTCCTTTCTTACTTATGGGTAGGGCTAATGCTTGAATGGATCTAATCCTCTCAAGATCAATGTGTGCTCCATGTTTGTTCACAATGTGCCCCAATAACTTGCCTTTTGTGACTCCAAAAATGCACTTTTTTAGATTTAGTGATATGCCATGTTTCCTACACCTTGCAAGTACTTGTTCCAAGTGATAGATATGATCTCCCCTCTTTTTTGAAAATAATGTGAGATCATTAAGATATATGACAATGTAATGCTTCGATCTTTGAAAGCCAAATCCATCGCCCTTTGGAACCTAGCTCCTGCATTGATTAGGCCAAAAGGCATTCTTTTGTAGGCAAAAGTTCCCAAGGTGTTGTAAAGGTTGTCTTGTACGGTCCTCCTCTGCCACTTTGATTTGATTATATCCTAAGAATCGATCAATTAATGACCGCTACAGGATATGGTCCATGATAGGAAGAGGATAATTTTCCTTTAGTGATGCCTAGTTTAGGTTGTGAAAATCTACACATATCCTTATTTCACCATTCTTCTTCCGCACTAGCACAATGTTAGCTACCCACATTGAATGGTGGATGGGAAAGATGATCCTTGCATTAAGCATCTTCATTACCTCCTCCTTGATGGTATCAACAATATTTGGGTTGTACGACCTTTGTTTCTACCTAAAGGGCTTAGCATCCTGCTTCAAAGGAATTGAGTGATGCATTTCCTTTGGCTGGAAGGATTTGAGTTCATCATAAGAGTAGGCCAAGACATCTAAGTATTTCTTGAGTAATGCAACAAACCTTCTTTTTTCTTCAGGAGAGCAACATTTTCCAATATTGACTATCCTTAGTTCCTATGGGGTACCAATTTTTTCTTTATCAAAATCAGCTAGGCACCGAGAATATTGCTTTTATTTCTCTTGAATGAATCATCATTTTTTTCAAAGAGGCCTTCTAAAGAGACTAGGCCTTTGGGAATTTTGTTCCCTTTCAATTTGATTACTACCTCATCATCAATCCCTCAATTCCTTCTTTCTCTTCTTTGGAGACTACTTCTCAAAGTGTGGATTTTCACCTCCTTCAAAGAAGAGATTATTGAAATTATCCCTTTGTTCTAAAAATGCTAGAATTTGGTTATCATCATTAAATACTTGCCAATGATTTGCATTATCTAGTACACTAGGCCTGAATACAATTTCAATGGTCACCTTGTCTTTACCAAAAGAAGGATGAGGTGTCACTAGGGAAGTCGACACCATAAGTGAATCAACCTTTTCATTATGTTCGCTTCTTCATCATCCTCATCTTCATCATCAATGTGCATATCAAAATTCTCAAATCTCAAAGTGGGGAAGCTTTAATGTGAAAAATTAGCGTTTGAGCCCAATTAAAGCTCAAAGTGGGGAAGCGGGAATTAGGGAAAAAAGTGAAAATTTTCCTTTTGTCAAAAAGGCACAAAGATGAAAATTTAAGCGCATCTCCCCAGCAAACCAGAGGGTGCCATGAGTCCAAGCGAAGTAGTGGGGCTGTGGGAGCTTTCTAAATTTTGTAATTTTTGTGGAATAGAGGGAAAAGATAAATTATGGGCCCGCGAACCCAATTATTTCCCTAATTTTCCCTTCACATGTCCCATTTTAAAATGGGGGCTCATTTTTTTAAACAAGTTTTCCGCCCTTTTGTACGGACTCGATACAAACTTCGAAGGGGCATATCTTTTGACTCAGGGCTCAAAATATTGCAAATTTGACACCATTGGAAAGATCTTGGCCTCATCTACGCCATGAAGATCTGAAACTTTAATATCAGGGAGGTTAGGTGGGAGAAAAATGGAGAATTTTCTTCACGGCCATTAATGTAGGATCTATTTTTTCCCCAACAACCAGATCGGATTCGATCTGCTCCATCATTTCCACCTCCTTCAAGGCTTCGAACCAATGGTTGATGCAGTCAAGACAGATTTGGGGGTAGATTTTGTAGGAGGCATTGATAACAGTGGTTGAGCTTCGACCTATTTTTTCCCACTTCTCTCTCTTTCTCCCTTCTATGTTGAATCTATAAAAGTCGGGTCAAAACTCATTGTAAAGGGTTGGAAATTCTTTTGTTTTTGTAGGCTCCCCTTTCCTTCTAGAAAAGGAATTCATGGAGTTCAGACCTTCCATTTAAATTGCAATACGTTTCCTGCCTTCTAGCCATTTGTAATGCATTATATCAATTTGTAGAGCAATAAAACATGTTTGTGATTGATTTTAGATCCTTTCTTGTCTCCTTTTCTCTCATCTAGTCTTTCATTATAAATTTGGTTATCTATGCTTGATTATCATATGTATTTTGTTGGTTTGTGTCTATCAGCAAAACTAATGTTCATCATTCCTTTGGTGCATCACCTTATAGCTTAGTTTGATTTCTTGCATTCCTTTTATCCATGTCTCCTTGGTAAAACTTAGATTAGGTTTAGGAATAGGTCCTCTGTAATTTTCCACGTATGCACCTAAACAAAGGAATAGGAACCAACCTTTAATCTGGAGATTTTTCCCATTTGCAAAGTCCCACACTTTGGGGAAAACTCAATGTTATGCGAATCACACCAAATGAATCTTCCTTAGAAAATCAGATCTAATGACTCATTTGGGGGTGTTGTGATTTTGCACTAACATTTTTGGCATGCCTGGTGGGACAAAGAAGTCTCCATCTTTATTACAGTAAGATTGATGTGCACTTGCTGTGATTCTAGCTTTTAAGAAGCTTTTAAGAACTGCACATCTGGTGACTCCAAAAGGGATAGAATCCACTGGTTTCAGCAGTCCAAGTTTCCCAAGTTCATGAGAAGGATACAAACAAGGTCAAGAACAAGAGAAGAAGGATAGTTTGTACACATACACTTGTCTCCAGATAGAAGGAGAAGAGGAAGAAGAGCCCAGAGGTCTCTATCTCCACCAAACAGAGCCTTATCAACACCTCCTCCTAGTAGGTCATTCTTTCAATCAAGAAGGGTGCTCAGGCTGATCAAGATGGCACAGCCAAATCCTTATGTTAATTTCACTTGGGCAATAACCCACTCGCTCTGAATGTACAAAATCTAGTCCCAGTGGTAGCATTGAAGAGCATCCCATATTTCATTGGGGAAAACCAAACTTCTCTTGGTGACCACGTTCAAGACATTGCAAATTTCTGTACAATCCATGAGATCACTAAGATGGACATTACAGTCAAGTTGTTAGCCTCTTCACTCAAGGGAAAAGCTTCACAATGGTTCAAGAGCCTAGAAGCAGGCTCTATTCAATCTTGGGACCATATGTGCACAGCTCTTCACAACCAGTTTGGAGAAAAGGGAGATAACTTATCCTTGTTGGAGCAACTGACAACAATCAAGAGAGCTCCAAATGAGTAGTTGATAGATTTCAACCTTAGATTTCAACGGACCTGGGACAGATTCCAACAGCAGTAAAGCCCACTAATGAAGGTGCCTTCTTATACTTTCTCAAAGCTTTAAATTATGATATTAGTTTTATGATTCAGTCAATGGGGGCACAACCTTACCTACAGCCTATAGCCTTTCCATAGGACACGAGAATTGTTTAATTCAAGATGGAAAACTTGCTCCTAGGCCATATATGCCCTTATGACCTAAATTAGGAAACCCAAGTACCAGCCAAACACCCACAATAGCTCTTATACCTACTCCGTAAGTCAAAGTTCAGCTGAAGCCTCCACCTCATCATCTACCACCTCAAAGGAGGTTCAGGAAATTATGAAACAACTTCAAAACTTGGGGAATGAGTTAGTAACCATCAAAAGACAAGCAGCTCAGAGTTCTAGGCCATATCATCCTCAAGCTCAATATCAAGCTAGACCCCTGTATCAACAAAATAGACCACAAGCCCAAAGTCAGAACTCGAGTCAACACCAAGGACAACCTCAAGCTGCTAGACCTTTTAGGTCATATGATCCAAACATAGCTTCAACATCAAGGGCATTGGTTCCAAGATATAATAACATGGCACAATAATATGATTGGTGTTTCCCATGTAGTCAACCACATAATCAATTGATGTGCTTCAATGGTGCACTAAATCAGGATCTGATGGTGCAAACCATTGGTGTGTCATAAGAACCTAGCCAAGAAGAAAATCAGTAGCAAGGAGCTCAACAAGAGGGACCTCCAAGTGAAACTATGCTTGTCAATTGGCAAGCTGAAGACTTCTGTGGAATGAATCAGACTCCTTCTCAAAGTATAGTTGCCAATACACGTCCAAGAAGAGAAATATTGGAGAAGGACATTCACCAAACTCAAGTGATCCTTAATCCTCCATTGCTCCATAAGGTATTGGCATCCAAAATACAACTCCCAATATGCAGAGCCAATCCAAGCCACCTTCCAAATCCACTCAGGCACCGGTTGTAACAACCCATGTGCAAGA
Source organism: Taxus wallichiana var. yunnanensis (assembly GCA_018340775.1). Classification (NCBI taxonomy): domain Eukaryota; kingdom Viridiplantae; phylum Streptophyta; class Pinopsida; order Cupressales; family Taxaceae; genus Taxus; species Taxus wallichiana. The sequence goes on along the minus strand of CM031233.1, from coordinate 273,702,338 downwards.
AAAAAATGTGCCAGGAAGGGGCAACAGAAGGATAGCTCGTTTAATATCATTGAGAAAATGAAGAGGAAAAGTGTGAACATTTCACTATGGGAGTCACTAGCCATTCCAGGGCAGAGGGATCTATTGCAGACTACCATGCAAAATTGGTCAAGCTCAAATCAACCCCCTAGCCAGAAGAGAAATTTCTTACCAATACACTCAACCTGGGGAAAACCATTGAGAGAGCAACAAGGTAAGAACCTGAAACCTCCTCCATTCTATGTTTCATTAATCATTGGGGATAAATTGGTGCATAATTATATGATTGATTCTGGGGCAAGTAATCATGTAATGCCCAAACAAATAGCTAATCAATTGGGTCTCCAGTATGAAGTCATCTCTAGAGGGGTATACAATTGGATGGGACAGTAGTGGAAATTGTTGGAATCATCAAGGATCTGAGCCTCACTCGCATTCCTATCCCAATGTGATCAGACACAGACGTGTCAATCATAGACTTGCCACCACATTTTTCATTGTGTTTGTCCAGGGAATTCACTACCAAAACTAGAGGCTACTTGTCTACTGACTGGTCGCATATGCTCTTTAGAACAAGGTATGGAGTGAAGGCCATAATCAAATTTGATCCCATAGCATATTATCACATTGAGTCTTATGTGCCTAGCCCAATCAATGAAAATTATTTGTCTTTTGATCAGGAAGACCTCCTAAACACTTCTGAAGCAGACACCAAGGTGGGGTGTATCCCAAACCTGACTCTTGATGAATGGGCGGTCAAAAGACATGCTTTTGATCCCTATAAGGAGATGGAAGAATCTGAGCTAGGAGTCTACTGCCTGTATGAAGAGAATCATCCTCTTCCTAACATCATTAAGCTAGAATATAAGGATGAAAATGAAGTATGGAAATTTTTCTTTGATGGCTCAAGAAGTAGGCAAGGAGCCGGAGGTGGAGCTATGATTGTGTCACCCCAAGGTATGAAGTATTACTCAGATTTTTATTTCCAATTTTCCTGCTCAAATAACATTGTGGAATATGAGGCTTTGGTTCATGGATTGCATTGGGCTAGAAGACGAAGAATCAAGAACCGTAAGTGTTTTGTGAAAGTGGCGGTTGCCAATCAATTCAAAGGACAAAATTTTGTCAATAACGACCTACTCAAAAGCTACAAGAATAGGGTATGGGATCTCATTGAGGATTTCGAAGCCTTCAACATTGTGTCCATACCTAGAAAGGAGAACGAAGCTGCTTATAGGCTTGCAGCAATTAGAGCAATATTTGATGTAGTTGACAACATCAAAAGGGACAAAGGACAACCACATATCCATGTAATTGTGAGGCTAACAGTGCCAGATAACAACACATGCTGGCAGGTGTTCGAGAATGATCGATGAGATCATATTTTTTTGCAAGAAGAAGTTGAGTTCTCAACAAGGAATCAAAGCAGATTAGAGCAAAGAATATGGATATCAAGTAGTGCAGCTACATAAAAACAAGCCTCCCAAAGGCTTAGTAACATTGGATTCTATCTTCAATCCTAATGATCAGTTTTGAAAAGAGAAGGCTAACATATAGATCAAAGGAGAATATTCAGAGTCAATTCTAGTTGGAGAAGGCAAAACACTTCAAATTGGCAAAGTGGCCATTGAGCAATAAAGGTATGAATTCATGCAACTTTGCGAAGAGTTTCTAGATGCATTTTCTTGGAGCTATGAAGACCTACGAGGGTTCAATCCGAAGTTAGCGCAACACACAATCAAAATAGATCTAGATGTTAAGCCCATCAAGCTAAAGCAGAGACCAATCAATCCACACATTAAACATCGATGAAGAAAGAGCTAAACAAGTTAATTGAAGCAAGTATCATATTTCCAATCAAACACTCAAGCTGGGTTGTAAACTTGGTCCCATTCAAGAAGAAGAATGGAGAGATTAGGTTATGTGTAGACTTTCGAGACTTGAATAGAGAATCCCTCAAAGATCACTACCCACTCCCCTCAATGGATCAGATCTTGCAAGTGGTGTCTAGATCAGAGAGATTCTCTCTCCTAGATGGCTACTCAAGGTACAACTAGATCATGGTGAAAGAAGATGATCAGTTCAAAATAGCTTTCACCACCAAATGGGGCACCTATGCCTATAGAAAATGCCATTTGGATTGTCTAATGCCGAAGCCACTTTCCAAAGGGAAATGGATATGGAATTCAAAGGGCTGATCAACAAAATAGTATTGATTTATCTAGATGACATTACTGTGTTCTCCAAAAATGTAGCAGACCACCTTTTTCACCTAAGGTAGGTGTTTCAAAGGTGTAGGAGATTTGGGGTATCATTGAACCCTAAAAATGCATATTCTTGGCCCATGAGGGTAGGCTTCTAGGCCATATTGTGTCAAAGGAAGGTTTGGCAATTGACCCAGAGAGAGTTGAAGCAATAAGAGCATTTCCATTGCAAGCCATAAGAAGGCTCTTCAAATATTCTTAGGAAAAATCAATTTTGTCTGCAGGTTTGTACCAAACTTTGTTGCCCTTGTCAAGCCAATAACGTTGATGTTGAAGAAGAGTTTGGCATTTAGGTGGACAGCTAAAGGAAAAGAAAGTTTTGAGGCCATCAAAGAAGCTATATCACAAGCCCCAACTCTCGTGAATCCAAATTTTCTAAGGACTTCATACTATATGCCTTTGGTGGCAATGACACGATTTCTACAATCCTAGTACAACAGAACAAAGAGGATACAAAGTAGCCAATTTCTTTCTTCAGCCAAGGTTTGGAAGATTATGAAGTGAGATACTCTTTCATTGAAAAGCAAGTCCTGGCAGTGATCAGAGGGTTAAATAATTTTAAGCATCTAGTTTCAAATAATAAAATCCAGTTATTAGTCTCCCATGCAGAGTTAAAGACGCCCTTCTCAACAAGGATCGAATGAAAAACATGCAGGATGATCACTCATGTCATGGAGTATAACATTGAGATCAAGGTTACTAAGATGGTCTGTGAGAAGGGATTTTTGAACAACTAGCCTCGAGTCAACAAGACGAAGCAAGTGGTGAAAAGGAAGTTGTTTTTGTCCCGCACGCTAGTCAAGAGGAAGAAAATGAGGATGTTCCCACTCCTTTTTGGACTCGTAACATGGTGCACTTCCTTCAACCAGCTTATGTCCTCCGAAATGAGTAAAACAAAAGGAGGCATTTGGACTATAGGCCATCCCATATGTGCTTGTTAATGACGTCTTGTTCAAAAGGGACATCAATGTCATATTGTTAAGGTACATTAGAATAAATCAAAGTTAAGATAGTGTTACAAGAGTTCCACGATGAAGCGCTTGGAGGCCATTTTGCTCCACTGTGATGGCACTTAAGATCATGAAGGTGGGTTATTATTGGTCCGTGGTTTTTAGTGATTTCTATGCATGGATCAAAAAGTGCAAGAACTATGTGTTCTTCGAGGCAAATAAAGGCTAGCAGTAACTTCTATTGTACCCAATTTTAGTACACCACCTATTCATGCAATGGGGATTGGACTTCATTGGATTCATCAATCCAAATTTGAGCCAAGGCCACAAATGGATTTCGACAAGAATAGAATATTTCATCAAGTGGACCAAGGCAAAGTGGCACTCAAAGAAGCTAATGAGTCTAAAGCATACAGATTTATATGAAGGGATAGTGACCAGGTTTGGAGTGCCACCACCATTATATCAGATAATGCATTGGCATTCATAGGTTCCAAAATCATAGGATGGGCCATTAGGAATGGGATTTACTTGAGCACTTCATCAAATTATTACCCTCAGGGTAATGGCCAAGCAGAGTCCACAAACAAGAACCTGCTAAATATTGTCAAAAGAACTCTAGATGAAAATTAGATAACTTGGCACACAAAACTCAAATCAGCCTTATGGGCTGATAGGACAACACCCAAGAGGTCTATAGGCAGCTCTCCATTCAAACTTGTCTATGGGAAAGAGGTAGTGTTGCCTATATCACTTGAGTTACTAGCATTAGAACTCATGAAGTAGTTGGAGATGTCTGAGTTTGAACCAATGGAGGCTAGGTATGCAGAGTTGATGGAGTTGGAAGAAACCAGAGAACATGCACTTCAAACAATGGAGAAGGATCATGTCTCAATCAAGAGATGCTTGACAAGAAGGCAAGAATAAGGACCTTCCAGGAAGGAGACCTAGTTTTGAAATGGGATACAGATCGGAAAAACCAGGAAGGAATTCCAAGTTTGATGCCATTTGGAGTGGCCCTTACATGGTCACAAAATGTAAAAGTAGCAATGCCTTCCAATTTTCTACATTGGATGGTGAAGAGTTACAGATTCCAGTGAATGGAATTTATCTTAAACACTGTTACTAGAAATAAAGTTCTCACCTTGTACATATTAGTTTAGTTTCTCATTCCTCTAAGTGCTTGTGCACATTCTCTTGTTGTATTTTAGGTTGCTTTTTACCTAAGTGCTTTGCACACTCGCATGTTCTACTTGGAACATGTATGATTTCAACTTTGTATGTAGTTGTGGTGTTTTTTTTTGGTCTTGTGTAGCCCATTGAGAGACAGATGAAACCCCGGTCAAAGAAATTGTATACTCTTATAAACCATCATTTCAAGGTTTCTTATGAAAATTGGGAGTGCAAACAATCGGGCTCATGAATCAAAGGTTGTATTAATATCATAAGCGTCATTCTCGACTCCATGCCCAACGGATATGACAAGGAAATTGGTCTTTTCAGCTAGCAAGTAGATACCCCGTGAGTCGCCAAAATGTTATCCATATTTTGTCCCGTGAAAAGTATTGAATCAGCCATGACCTCATATAGAAAGAAGAAGAGAAAGCACGCTTAAATCTTGCAAGCAAAGTGTCGAAGAAGGACTCAACAATGAAGTGGCATGGCCTGCAAAAGACTAAACGACCCTGAGCAAGAAGAAAGAGAAGAAACAGCTCGGTCGGGTGGATCCGTGTCTTAAATCTATTTAATAGGTTACAAGTGGGCTCAGAAATAGAATAGCAGGATCAGAGGAGGAGAAGCAGTGTCACAAAGAAGCAGGAGCAAGAAAATAAGAAACGGCGAAGATCTGAAGTCTTTGGGCTCAAAACAGTTCAGAACAAGTCCAAAATCGGCTAAGTATGGAGGAGGTAGCAAAGAGAGCCACGTGTCGGCACGACGCTTCTCCAAAGTTGAATCCAAAAAGGGAATCTCAAATGAGTGTCAAGCTTCCCATGCGTCAAGAGTCCCAAAAACATTGCACGACCACTAAAAATTCTTCGACTAGGCGGGAAGGTGTCAGGTGTCGGCTCGGTGCAAATATGAAATGGGAGCCCAAGGTAGAGATTCAAACTCACACCAACCCTCCACGTAGCAAATGGTCAACAAAGGTCAAAAGGCAGACAGGGTGGGCCTCAAAAAGGCTAAGTATAGAATTACTAGTGGGGACTGCCACATGTCCAAGTGGCGCATCTCTAAGGATAGATCCAAAAGAGAAGGCTCAAACAAGTGCCGGTTGCCACGTAGCCCAAGGTCCGAAAAGGTAAGGGAGAAGTCATTGAAAATTCCAAAGACCTGTGGAGGTTTCCAAGTGTCAACCTGATGCTCCATTAAAGGAAAATATTGATCAGGCTTTCAAGCAAGTGTGGAGCCTCCACGCATCCACTCTCAAAAAGGGGGTAGAGTCAGGTTGAATAGTCAATGCATGGTGGCAGGTCTCCGAGAGTGCCAAGTGTCTAAATGGTGTTAACTCAAGGATCGAATAGAGAGAGGGTTCCTGATGAACGCCAGACCGCCATGTGTCCCCAATCAAGAAATATGACCCCGCCGAGCAAAGGACTTAGCCAAAAACATAGAAATTGGGTAGGTCGGTGGAGGAAGTGCCACATGGCAAGCCTAAACCAGCAGCACTAAGGCAGGCCATCGGGGGAAAAGTTGGATTTTCCCTTTTTTATTCCAAAGATGTAAAAGTTGCAAAATGGGCCACAACTCCGCCCAAAGGGAAAAAGTCAAGTGTTTAAGCCCGAGTCAAGGTCAAAGCGGGAAGTAGGGAATTGAGGAAAAAGGTGAAAATTTTCCTTTTGTCAAAAGGCACAAAGATGAAAATTGAAGTGCATCTCCCTAGCCAACCAGAGGGTGCCACGTGTCCAAGTGGAGCGGCAGGCCGCAGGAGCTTTCTAGATTTTGTAATTTTTGTGGAAAAGGGGAAAAGATAAATTTTGGGCCCACAAACCTAATTTTTCCCTAATTTGCCCTCCACGTGTCCCATATTAAAAAGGGGGCTTGTTTTTTAAAATTGGTTTTCCCGCCTTTTGTACGGACCCGATACAAACTTCGAAGGGGCATATCTTTGACTCAGGGCTCAAAATATTGCAAATCTAACACCGTTGGAAAGATCTCAGCCTCATCTACACCATGAAGATCTGAAACTTTAAGATCAGGGAGGTTAGGTGGGAGAAAAATGGAGAAACATCTTCAGGGCCATTAATGCAGGATCTATTTTTGCCCCAACAACCAGATCGGATTCAATCTGCTCCGCTGTTTCCTCCTCCTTCGAGGTGCCGAACCAATGGTTGATGCAGTCAAGATAGATTTGGGGAAAATTTTGTAGGAGGCATTGATAACATTTGTTGAGATTTGACCTATTTTTCCCACTTCTCTCTCTTTCTCCCTTCTATGTTGAATCTATAAAAGTTGGGTTGAAACTCATTGTAAAGGGTTGGACATTCTTTTGTTTTTGGCAGGCTCCCCTTTCCTTCTGGCAAAGGAATTCATGGAGTTCAGACCTTCCATTTTAATTGCAATATGTTTCCGCCTTTTAGCCATTTGTAATGCATTGTATCAATTTACAGAGCAATAAAATAAATTTGTGATCTATTTTAGATCCTTTCTTGTATCCTTTGCTCTCATCTGGTCTTTCATTATAAATCTGGTTATCTATGCTTCATTATCGTATGTATTTTGTTGGTTTGTGTCTATCAACAAAACTAATGTTCATCATTCCTTTGGTGCATCACCTTATAACTTAGTTTGATTTCCTGCATTCCTTTTATCCATATCTCCTTAGTAAAACTTAGATTAGGTTTAGGAATAGGTCCTCTCGTAAGTTTCCAATCTGCACCTAAACAGAGGAATAGGAACCAACCTTTAATCAGATTTTTTCCATCTACAAAGTCCCACACTTTGGGGAAAACTCAATGTTATGTGAATCACACCAAATGAATCTGCCTTAGAAAAGCAGATCTAATGACTCATTTGGGGGTGCTGTGATTTTGCACTAACATTTCCTTGGAGCATTCCGCATTGTGATCTGAGATAGTTGCTTCTTCAAGGCAACCAAGTCATTTGCCATTTTTTGGAACATCGGATCTGTGGTGACAGAGTTTGAATTCTGACCCTTTTTCTTTCCATTGGGGCCTTTCACTTTACCAGATAAGATTAGATCATCATCGGTTTCTATTGCATGGTCTTAAGCTTCCCTTAATGTTCTTGGTTGGGTTCTTCTAAGGAAGAAACCTACTTCTGATGGCAAGGCGCTGATGAAGAATCTCTTCAAATTATTTTCAGGAGGAACGACATCTTCAGGATTCTTCTTATCACTCTATTATATCTTGCTACAAAGTATCTCACTAAATCAAAGGTTTCTCTTTTCATTTGTACCAATTAGACCAAGAGATCCTGACAATCTTTTGTGCTCTTGAACCTGTGTTCAAATGCACTTCTTATATCTTCCCAACAGGTGACAGACCTTGGGGTAGCATGTAGAACCATTCATTCACTACTCTCTTGAAGTGACTCCACGAAGAGTCGACTAACACATCTTCCTCCTCAACACCCAACACAAAGGCAAGCATTGATAAATGTTGTTACATGCTCTTCGAGGAGTTGAGAACCATCCCCTCTAAATTTTGGGAAGTTTTTTTCTCAAGCCTCTCTGTAGCTCATGGAGTGGTTGAGCAAGAGCCAGTGGACCGATGTTTCCTCCCCATGGTACATTAGGCCTACGGGCCTCACGATCATGTTCATGCTCACGATCATGATCCCCCATTATATTTCTATTTCTAGCTTCCAACCTTGCTAAGGTTGCTTCGCCTTTCCGCTCTTTAATCGCCTCGGATTTAAGTCTCTCAATTTCTTCAAGTTGAGCTCATATTTCTTCGTCAGCTCTTACCTCTCTTTCTCTAGATTCTTCTTCAATATTCATGTCAGTGAATTCTACAAGGTTCTCATTGATTTATGAAAATTCACCATCCAAAGAATTGGCAACACTCAGGTTCCCAACGTGACCGGTTTCTTGAAAAAGAATCCTCTAGATTCCGAGTAGCTCTTGTCTCCTTTGAAGTTGTTCAAAAATGGGATCATTTTTTCCTCCTTGTCTCTGTTGCCGGGTGTATCTTTATCCGCCAACTTGAAAATCTATGCTCTTCTTTGTGGTGCTGTAATTTTTCTTTACCTCTCCAATTCAACAATGCGTTCTTCTTCAAGGTCCAGAATTCTCGTGGAAATGAAGTAGTGATTGGCACTTTGTCTATTATGCCAAATAGCTTCCCTCAAATCTGAAGCAACGTCTTCTTGGATGTGGAAGAGCAATTTGGGTCTTTCAACAGGAGGGTTTCCTAGAATAGCCATGATTTGAATCCATGTGGCTCATATAGCCATTCAAATTCCGAAAATTTTCTCTTTTTTGAATTTTGAATTTTCTAACCTTGCGGTCACATTTAGGTGCAGATGTTACTAAATCTACCCCATGGTGGGTGCCAAAAACTATTGGCGAGGAAATTTTTGGTGGAAAACTTGTGGATTCCTTGCCAACGCTCTAGGAATCTAAGTCCCTCTACTTAAATGGTGTAGTTATCGTATATGCATGTGCAATAAAATGTGGATTTCTGTGGTGGCCTTTTGACCTGGGGATCCAACAAGGGCACTCCACTGACCTTGCGGAAAATGCTTGTAGTTATCTGCAAGGGGAGAATTTTCTATGAAGGTGGGAAAGGGAGTGAGAAAAGATGTAGGAGAACTAATGTTTTATGTAGAAAATTAGATTCCTGCACGCACTAGTTAGAAATTTCAACACATGCATTTATGAGAATAAACAACCCTGCAAATGGCAATAAGACGAGATAAGATTACGAACTCAAAGTTTATAAAATCTCCTCATCAAAGAGGCTAAAAAATCCTTCTTCTTGTATTGATGCTTAAACAGAGGTTGTACATAATGTGGGAATGGAAGAAATTTGAGAATGGAGGAAAGTAGAATAAAATGGCTATCTCCTTTGCCTTCACTAAGTACAATGCACTCGTGATTTTACAAGATCAATTGCTAACCTTATATAATGGCGTGAATAAGCTATTAAATATATTGCAAGAAACAATTACAACTTATTCTTTGTTAGCAAGAAACGGTTTGCAAACTTTTCGGTCATTCGTGTCTGTTTGGATTCTTGATTCGCGAAGAAACGCCCATGGCGGAAAAACCAGAATTTCCATAATGCAATTGTTACACTCATTTTGTAACTTTGAATTTGAACCGTTCATCTTGCCTTTGAAACTTTAAACCAGATCCATCCACATGGGAGAAATTTACTGGAGTGGGCGTAGAGGATGCCTTTTGCATTTTGTGACTTTATAGAGATTTGGCATTTTTTACATTTTTGGTCCGCCCTTCCGCTTTTGATATAAGCCTGACATGTGGCTTCACTTGAGTGGAGACAGAGTCACGGGTCACTTTTATAATTTTACCTTTTTTCAATGTGGGCTCAAAAATACAAATTGCTCCGCCGCCCGCCTCCCCGCTTTGACTCTTTTGATGCGGGCTCAACATTTGACTTTTTCCCTCATAGCATGATCGAGGCTGCAGTCACTTTATGAATTTTATCCCTTTTACATAAAGGCTCAAAAACACAAATTGCTCTGTCGACCCGCCTCTAATTAGATATGTCCACGTACCCATGGATAATGGGGCCAAAATTTGACGAGGAAGAAAATGCTCGTCATTCACGACTGTGGAAAAATGCAGAGAAGAAGAAAACTCCACCATTTCACGCCCGATTTTCAAATTTCTTTCACGAACCAAGGGATTGAAAACAATACAAGGTTTGATGATCCATGGCCATAGAAAGATTGACAATTTCATTCAAATGAGGACAACAATAGAATTTTCATGCATCTAGATGGGGAAACGGAAAATTTATCAAACCACGCAGACTTGAGAGTTTAAACAACTTCAAAGCATGAATTTCTTTATCTTTTCAGACTTCCAACTTTACTTGAACACTTCTAGAGGGTGTGAGCTTAAAAATTTTGAATTTAATTTTAAAAATGAGGGGGGGGGATTTTGAGGGCAACAACATGTCCTTAAGAAATGAAAAATGCTACATGATGATGTCTTGAGGAATTGTATTGGGGCATTATCTATCAGCTAATGGAATTTAGGTAGATCCAATAAAAATATTTGTGATTATAAATCTTCCAACACCAAAGAAGAAAAAAGATGTAAGGATATTCTTGGGACATGCTGGGTATTATAGAATATTTATACAAGACTTTAATAATATTGTAACACCATTATTTGTTTTGCTGGGAAAAGATGTTAATTTTGAGTAGATTGAGAAATGTGAAGTTACATTCCAGACTTTGAAGCAAATGTTGACTTCAACACCGTGTTAAGAGGACCAGATTGGATTTTTCCATTTCACATTCATATTGATGCCTCAGATCATGCCATTGGAGTTATTCTAGGATAGAAAGATGGAATCCTAAACTACGCAATCTACTATGTTAGTAAGAACCTACAACACATTAAACTCAACTATATAGTCATAGAGAAAGAATTCTTAGTAGTGGTTTATGCTATCAATAAGTTCAGACACTACATCACAAGTTATCTAGTATTCATTCATATTGATCATGCAACAATTAAATATTTGATCAACAAACTAGTTGTAAGCAACAAAATAATCATATGGTTGCTACTCTTGCAAGAGTTTGATGTCACCATTGTGGATAAGCCTGGTAAGGACAATGTTGTAGCTGATTTTATTTCAAGTATGAAGAAAAAGTAGTGGATGACTCTTTTCCAGATGAGCACCTATTTTCCATTTCCACTAGAACACCCTGGTATGTTGATATAGCTAATTATTTAGTCTCAGGTAAGACACCTCCACACTATTTATATTCTACTCCAAATACTCCCAAAACATCACAAATTAACTCCATATACCTCCCAAAACATCACAAAATAACTCCATATACCTCCCAAAGCATCAAAAACAACTCCATATACCTCCCGAAGCAACACAAAATAACTCCATATACCTCTCGAAGCATCAAAACCTACTCCATATACCTCCCAAAGCATCACAAAACAACTCCATATACCTCCCAAGCAATAAAATAAAGATAAATTTTTCTTTCTCTCCCCAAAAAGGTCGGTCACCCTATGGCCCTAGGTGCATAGAGTCCATATACCTCTAACCCAAGTGACATAATAACTCATGGTTTGACAACCCGCTAGTTATCTGTAACTCCTTCGGGCGTATCCCCATACAACAAAGCGGGTCCATAGGTGTAACCATTCCATGGTGCATCCCATGACCCTATTCCACACATTACGACAATAAAACCAGCATAACAATCTATTTCAAATGCCAAGTGGCAAAAATCCAAGCCTTGGGCTAGGCTATAAAAATTTTAAATTTAAAATAAAATTTAAATCTAAGCAAAACAAATGGCCAAATAGCCATAGTTAGTGCAAAATCCACATGTTAGTACAACAACCAAATAAAATTCCCAAAATATAGGAACATATCAATCAAGAAAACTATTGGCCCTTACAAAAGAAATTTTCAATTTACGAATAAAATATGTATATAGGAATAGCACATTACGATGACTATGTGGCCTTATACAGCCACCAAGGGGGTACTCAACGAGTTGTTGGCACTCAAACATCGAGCCTCAGCTCGTAAATAACATATACAATAATACAACTCTCATCATATCTATCTGAATCATCCCTCCACCACTTCCACAAAGCTCAACATAGTCGTAACTACACTTAGGTTGAATCCATATGATAACCATATAGGGAGAGAGAAAGGAGTATAAGTCTCCATCTACTAAGCCTAAGGTGTCGCAAAACACAATATGCATGACACCCGTTGAGCAAGTGTCATACATACCAAACGAACAAAAGTAGGTTTTCAGCCTATGCAAGACTCCTCTTCCTATCTCGTACTCAACTCGAGTGACTGGTCAATGGTACACATTTTCTCACTCCAAACATACACCTTTACTAATTTCCCTTAGGGTCAGTTAGTGTAGGGTCCACAACATAACACATAACTACATCACTAACACAATGGTGATTCACACACATTAACCATAACATCTTACGCATGGTATATATATAGGGTATAACAAAATCATTACTTTCATGGGTTGTGATACATCACATTACCACATATTGCACCTAAAGTGCAATCACTATACAATAGGATCATACACTCACCATATGCCCCTAAATCATGACATGAACCATCACATATTACACAAATTATACGTATGAGGAACACAATGTCTAACATTACAACATATAGTCAATTGCAATTACAACATGGTGACACACATGATTCATCACAACACGATGACGACATCACAATACAATCTAATTCACTTTACACCAATTTTGTCATGTAATACATCAATACACCTTCATATCACATAATGCCAAAATGCTCCAACACTCCGCAATCCACAATAAAATTATTTTTCACACACAACAAGGTAGTACATCACACGTGAACTCTTTATAGAATCCACAAAAAGGAGAAGGAATACTCTCATCACAATCACATCAACATGATAACAAATACGCACTAAGTGACATGCACAACATGTGTGTTCATAATATCACAATTACAACGTTGTTCACATTACAACATATATCACATTACTCTTCCAATATCCACCACCACCATGAAAAATCATCACTACTCCCAAAGGTTCAAGAGCATGAACCTCTCTAATACCAAATGTAACGCCCACATTTTACACACACAAATACAATAGTAAAAATACCAGGATATTTTTTTGACTTACATTGCTCACTACACAACACCACAAGGGCTCCAAGTAGAGAAACACAACAACATATAAAACACTTACATAAGTCATTGACTCACATAGACACATGACAACACCATATACACTATTAAGGGTTTAACATTTAAGGTGGATGATGAAATTCTAGCTACAGTAATAGGACTTCCGGTAGAAGGTGAGCCGTTTCCTGCAAAGATAAATCCAAATGAGGCTCGAAGGGAATTTGGTGATGATGATGATAATTTTGTAAGTGACAGACAAGGTACATTACGCACTTCCCTAAAACCCTTTTGGGCTGATGTTGTAAACTACATTATAAAATACTTCACCTATGAGGGTAGGTACTCAAGATTGAATACTATGCATTTTAAATTGCTTAATCATTTAAAGAATGATAGACATGTTAATGTCCCTAATTTATTACATGAAAGCTTAAATAAAATGAGTAAGGAGTCTCAGAGGGGGAGGTCTGCATTATCTCATCATTGTCTTATTACCTTGATTTTCAAACATGCATTAGAGAGGGAGCACCCTACAATAAAATGGAAAGAGTTTGCTAGGAAAAACACATTGATGATTTTTTGGGAAAAAGGAAGAAAAAGAGGAGAATCACAACTAGTTCTTCCACACATGTTCCTGAAACCATATCTTCTACCTCTATTCCTACAGAAACCTCTACTCTTACGTAGAAACCTCTATTCCTACAGAAACCCCTATTCCTATAGAAACTTCCACACCTACATAAACACTTGTTCATGAAAAACCTCCATCTCCATAGCAAGGCCCTAGGCCCATCTCTCTTAATAGGATTCTTGTTGTTGAAAATTTTCTAAATATATCTACACATGAGTCCTCTTCCTCTAAGGGAAAATGAAATTCCTCAAGAAAAGCCCCTAAAACATCTAGGAGATCCCATAAGCTTCACAATGAAAATCCCAAGAGAAATGTTACTATCTCACTAGACAGTGATGTAGAGGAGGTTGAAAAGACCGAAGAACCTACACCAATGGATATTGAGTAGGGTGGTCATGAAATTGCATGTGAAAAGTAGGATATGGAAGACACCACTAAGGAAATGGAAGAAACAAAGGAGGAGGAATATGATGAACAACTTGTTCATGAGAGCCTTGCTAAACCAATTGGGGTTCAGGCAGAGGTCGTTCATGCTGGGGAAACCCATAAACAACATGAAGGTGAAGCATTGACAGATGAAGTTGAAAGTACACCACATTTTTCTACAGTTAATGAAGAGCACAAAGAGGAAGCACTATATAATGTAGTGGTTAAGCCAAATATTGTGGATGAATTACCACCACATGTTGACGAAACAATAGAAAATATTGTTAATAAAATTGAGACAGAACCCCAATATGAGGATATTGAGATCATACAATTGGATAGTCTGTAGTTATTCAAGATACAGTTCATGAATTTTCGGATCCTATTTCCCCAACATTACCACCAGATAGCCTATAGCCACAAGTTATTATCAGATAATTTTTCAAGGAACCCCAAACCAGTTTATATAAGCATAAGCACTCAAAAACTTTCTTAGATTAGTGGGTGCAACAATTTGAATACTATGTTCCTATACCGTATGATAAATGGGAAAGGGATAAGGAATAATTACTCTTCCAACATCAGCAAGATCTTGCAGAGAAGGATAAACAACTCAAGGCAAAGGATAAAGAAATTGAAAGACTCAAGAAGAAGCAAGGAAGATACAATTCAAGTGACAAATGAAATATTTAAATGTAGACCCATTGTCTAACATTTATGTTATCTTCTTAAAAGAACAAATGTTGCAGTTGAAGTATACATGTATCAACAATGATATCCCATTTGATATTAGTGGAGCCAGGCCTTTCTTCAGGATATATATGAAAATGCCTCATGAAATTCAGTTACTTTTATGTGAATTATATCAATACAATTATGCCTTGGAATATGACAGGGATTGGATCCCAATACTCTACATTGGAGATGTTCTAATTAGGGCATTGTGTTCCTATTTTAACAATGAGTTGTATAGAGAGAAGAAAATGGTTGACTACACGCACTTATGTAAATTGTAATCATTGATGTTAAGGGCAAAGAGGCAGAAATACCAAAGCCATGATTGAAGAATATGGGAAGTATATGAAAGTTCAGGAAATTAAATAGAGGGTTTATCGAATGAGATAAAAAGCTCATGATGAAGCCAGAAACCACATTAAATTTAATGGTGTGGAAATAGTACAGGCCTGCAAGGTAAGATGGTAGGAAATTCACCAGAGATGCAGAGGAAGGAAATGCATTCTTATCATAATATCATCCCAAATTTCAGGAGGATAAATGCATATATTGAAGTCTCTAAGGGATGTGGAAAACTTGGTTTCCTATTGGTTATTATCCACCAATTTTCCACTATCATATACCCCATTGGTATGAAAACACATAATTGAGTGAGGACACACAAGACATGATAATGGAAAGATATAGAAGGAATGCAGGGTACTTCTTTAGTGAGCTAGAAGGAACATCTACACCCACTGACTTTAGGTGCCTATGCAGTATCATTCGGGCATATCCTAAGCCAACTGAGGAACCCAAAGAATCTTGAATGAGGAAATTCAAGAACTTAATTTTGGGGTGTGATGAGTTCTTTTATTTCCTATTTAAACACCTCATTTATTGTATTTTTTTAGCCAATTGTACCCCTAAACTTGTATTTCCCAAAGTGATATTACTGAACATTTCCATTATGACTTAAACTTATGGCACATATATTAGTTAATATAATTATTACTAAGTTTACTTTATTTTGTGGATTATGGGTATGCATTTATTATTCTGGATGCAATGTGATGTTAAATAGTGCTTTGAATAAATTTCATCCTTGATTTCCAAAGAGTTGTTATGTGTATCCACTAACATGCAGCCAAAGAAACTCATTCACAACGTAGAGGTCATCTGCAATAGTTGATATGCAGCCAAAGGGACCTGTTTGCAGCCAAGCGCCTATAGCCATAGGAGGTCACACATATATAAAGTTCGATTCGAGGAGCCTAAACAACGTGAACACTTCATCTGCACTTGCACTTGTTGATAGAGAATAAATTATGTGAACAAGAAGAATATTCAATGCCATCACCTGATTATGCATTACAACTCAAACAAATAACTAGTTGATTGAATTTATAATTTAATAACTGGTTGTTCAATCGATCAGTTAGTTAAGTTATGTGATTGTATTAGAACATCTCTTAAACAATTTTGTTGCATGCAAATTTCTAGATTTCTTGGTTAGGATCTTTTACTAAAGCCAATTGTAACTCCTAGTATGAATCCATCTCTTCATGCCTCTACTGTAATGACGGATGTAAAAAGGAAAGATTAATGTTGTAAAAATATATATAGATTGATAGAGTGAGACAGACCGATCCATATATAGAGAGAGTTTGTTGCATTCTTCCATTTGTAATATTCATGATATTGAAATAAGAATCGAGTTATGTTAATTTTTTGTAACACGGGCCTTAGGAGGGATTAGCACCCAAGGAAGGTCCACTTACGTTTGTTAACCCTCTCCTTTTGTTTCTTGCTTTAAATCATTTCATGATTAGAATTGCAGCAATTTATTCCTTTATTTGTATTTTCTTTTTATATTCTTTGTCATAGCCATAATATTTACTTTCAGTCATAATCTAGTTCATTTCCAGTATTGTTATTTCCTAATTGTAGTGACAACAATTTACCTTTACACTCCTCAAACATCTATAATTGTGCATACATCATTGGAAATATTGAAATTTTATGTCCCTAGGTCTGATAATTAAATGATGTAGATTAATCAACAACATATTGATTACCGCAAGTTAATTTACACCACCAAAATTTCACCCTTGTATTTTTTTAATTTGAAATTTGTGTAATTTTCCCTCCCATGGGTTGATGTGACATTTGTCATGACCCTCTTGGTAGGTGAAAATCAATTTAATGAGTCCCTAAACCCAATGAAATAATGGAGGGGCGGATTTTGGCTTTGAGTGGATTTTGGATAACCTTCAATGCACCTAACTTTGTCCTAACAACCTTAAATGAGCCCTTACCCCTAACCTATCATAGGTGGAGTATTTTTGAAGGCTTATTTATGACTTTTGACTCTTTTGGTGACATTTTTCATTGATTTTAATTGCACTTAAATTTCTTGGATTGAATTTAGATTGTTGGTGGATGTGTGCTTTTAATATTGATGGGAATTTTGGAATGATGGATGTGAGAAGAGGTTTCTTGTTGGATTTTATTTTGTGATCATTATTTTCATTGGATTTTGGGGATGTACTCTTGATTTGGGAGTAAATGTTATTTGACCAATTTTTGAGAGAAAAAATTATTTTGCTTTGGAGAATGGTATGTACTTGGGGTGAGTTGGAATGAGTACACTTAGTTGGCATCCATGTGGAGCCAACTCACCCACTCCCCTTGCAAACTCTATAAATATGTTCCATGCCTTTGATAAGGGGTTGGCTAGTTACATTCCCTTGTTCTATTTTGGAGAATTCTTGTGCTTGGAGGAGCTTGGGAAGTGGATTGAAGCTTGGAGCAAGTAGAGATCTTAGCTATGGCTTCAAGGTAGGGACTTGATCCCAATAGTATTTCAATATTGTTGTTATTATTCTTGTTTGTTGCTTCTTGTTGTTGGTGTTTTAATTTCCTTGAAAGTTCATTGGCGGGATTTATGGTTGGTGTTTTATGGTTGTATTGGAATGTGTTGGGAAGGGTAGAAACCCCTAGGTTGGGTGTTGGAGGGGAGGGTGATGAGTTGGTTTTGGTGGAGGTAAAAGGAACTAGGTTTATTGATATAATTATAGTTTCTTATTGTGACTTATTGGAGGGAGTTTGGGGTAGATGAGAATTAGGCCTTTGGTGGAGTTAAAAGGGGTGGCTTTAGCGGTATAAGGTGTAGTGGAGGTATAAGGAGGGTTGGTATAATGGAGGATTAAGGCCTAATTCACTACCCTTTTTGGAGTGATAAGGAGACCAACCTTCATTTCTCCCTCTCCCATTTGGTTTGATTTTCAAGCCATTGTTTCTTGTTTGTTGTTGTGTTTGGATGTATCTTTGTGTGTTGTGTTTGTTTTTGGGTCTCTTGGAGCAAGACCAAAAGTAAGTTGCTCAAGGGGGTTTTAGGATCATTTGTGGCTTGTTTGTTAGGGATTAAGGGCCATTGATGAGTATTCCCCTTCTCCAATGGATATGGTTGGGTGGAGAGCATCGCTTGGCTCCCCTTGTGTGCTTGTGGATAGCTTGAAGATGACTAGTGACACTATATTTCAGCTCTCTTCTTTCTTGTTGTTGGAGAAATTAGTTCCATGTTGTGAAGTTACAATGTAACTTGTTGTATACTCTATCTTGAAAGCTTGGGAATGATGTATTTTTTTAAAACATTGTGTTGTATTGTGAATAATGGTCTTGAAAACTTGATGGAGATGCACCTTGATCATTGTGAAATATGTAACTAGATTTAGTTTTGTGAAAGTTACAAAGTTATATCGCCTTGAAATAGGAATGACGGAGAATTTTGTTCTCTTGCTTATTATGGACCATTTAAATATGCAATACAATTATTTCTTGTAAGAATTAACTTTAAAAAAAATATGTCGAGTTGAATCTAGTTATCAAAGGGTTGTATGTATTTGTGGTGATTCAAATTTTGTTGGAAATCAAATAGAGCTTTTGGTGCATCCCACCTACTAAGAGGACACTAACAAGTGAGTGTGCTTTTACTAATTGGGATACACATGGGTAGTTGGATATTTTTCATTGTCATTGATGTCAAGTGACATTGATGGAAAAATATGTGAATTAGGTGTTGTGTAGGCTTCACAAGTGTCTCCAAGGTTAATGAGGTGTTTCAAAGGTGTATGATGGTCTCTGGTGAGTGCATTATCCATTTAAAATTGTCTCAGGATGTTTCAAGATGATTCACGGTTATTGCATGCATTAACGGTGAGATATGAGCCCTCTAGAGATATTGAAAAGATCAAGTACACTAGGATCGAGATGATTTATACATCTAAAACTTGTTTTCAAAATGTTCAAAGTGTTCACAAGTATTGTATTTAAAGCAAAAAATTCGGTCCTTAGAATTTTTTTGATGAAAATGAGCATTTTTTTATTTTTAGTGTACTACGGACTTTGGGGGTGCGGATGGAACATGTTCCCCAGAAACAAGTGTTCCCGTAAGTGTTTTTGGTTCACAATACAAAGGATTTTATGCATTATGGATAGCACGGGTATTTTGGGACCAAGGGCCCCAAATGAAATAGTTCCTCACCAGTCATAATTCTCTCGCATTGATATTTCAGCCGCAAAGTAAAGGTTCAAGTGTTATGCGGGTTCGGTGATCAAATCGGGCACGAGAGGATGTGGGCGTAACAAGTAATATGAGAACATATGTTCCTTGCAAGGTGATTTTTTCCATAGAATAAGAAATCAAGACTATTGCGGACAAAGCGGGTGTTTCTGAGCACGGGAGACCCCGATGGTACGAGTTCCCATGTACCACTTGTTCCTGAAAACTCAAAGTATCTCGATTGATAAATGAAATAAAGTGTATTGTGGAAAAGGAGGAGGATGGGGGCCCAAATATCCCGAGAAGGAACAAGTACCCGAGTACCTCATGTTCATTAAAAATCTGATATGTTTGAAATACAAAGGGAAAGGGAGAGAGAGTTAAGTGTGGATAAATAGAGGTGTGGAAGAACATGACCCACAAGGCACGAATTCCCGAGTTCCCAAATTATCTCGCACTACCCAATTTACAAAGGGTAAATGATTTAAATTAGATAATGAAATTTTAAATTATAAAGTGTAATGTAAGGATATATTTATGTGACTAGTAATATTGTTCCTCATGGGCTCCCTATATCCGCATGGAGATATCTCTCGATCCAAGAGTCAAAATTTAATGTTCTTGGACGTTTTGGAAAGGTGATTCCATTCTCTATGTCATGAAATAGAAAAATCATAATTTCAAGGCATAATTGAATGTCAGAAAGGGAAATTTGGATCATCCATTTGAAAATTCTGGAATGATGAGAAATTCATTTTTGGAAATTGTCTTGCAACCGTTCTTAGCTCCACCAATAATGTGATGGGAAATTAATGCATTTAAAAAAAATTCAAGTGTGAGAGAGGGAAAACGGTGAACTATTTTCTATTTAAGCTTGATGAGAAGAATTATACACGTTGATGAAATGAGCAAGTGCATTCTTATAAGCTAAAAAGAGTATTCAATTCAGAGGTGCATTATACCTCGGCCAAGGAAATTTGGACTTGTTATCCTGTAAAATTGACAAGGGCAATTTTACAGGTAACCATACCAAATTTTGTTCTGGTTCCTCATAGAGGTCCCTCAGCGTTCGGAATGTTGTAAAATCCCTTTCCGGGAAATCTAGTTTTCCAAACTTGGTCTTTTTGGTCCTTTTTTGGCTGGGTGCACCTTTTATCTATGCAACATCAGACCAAATTTGTGCCCTCTTTATTTCCTTTGGCGCACCTTTTGAAGTGTTGACACAACAATTGATGCGCCTTCCGTGATGCACCTTTCTTACATGCGCCAAGGCACATGTGCCTTCCTGTCAACAACAAAAATGTTGCACCATGTTTTGGTGCGCCAAGGCGCTCGAAATCTAGTGTCGATAGTCCTAAAATTGTACCAAGGCGTAGATAATTCCATGTTGACAAAACCATATCTGCGCCAAAGGGCGCAAAGTTTTACGTGTTGACACGTGTTTTGGTGCGCCCCTTTAAAAAGTGGTTGGTGCATTTATTACACCTTTGCCTATATATAGGCGCATCCACCCTGTCACTTTCACAATCAGAAAACACGTGATAATATTTATTTCTCTGCACCTATCAGAGCATGCCCTGTCATTCTCGTGTCGCGTTCGTGGACCCCGCTTCATTCTTCTCATTCTATATATTCTGGGTAAGTGGTCCTTGTTTCTCTTGTGTTTTCATTTTGTTGGTTGTTTGTGAGGGTTGGTAGAATAGATCTGAGAAACCTTAAACCCCTCCTACCGTCCTGCAAATCTCCCTCCCAAGCCATTTTCATCCTCTTTCCAGATCTGTTGGCCAAGAGGGCTCTGCCTCAAAATGAATCCAAACCTCTTTGTTGTGCCCCCTTCACCGTCTAAATCGATGTGGAGTTAAGCCTAAAAGACCGCAAACCCATCAAGAAAGGAGAGAAAACCTAAAAGTTGCTTCTGAGCCACATTTTTCTCTTGGCGCAATCGCCACCCTTGTTACGTAAAAACGCAACATGCCAAGAAGGTGCACTGACCTTGTTTGCAACACACAAGATCCCTGCGCCATACATAAACCGAGTAAATCCTAAACCCGGCGCAAGCGCAATCCTGCTAACAACAACAAAGTGCCATGCAAGCTTTTCTCCGTGCCGCACCAAAGTCCCCCTTTGCACACATAAAGTTAGTGTTACATGCATTAATCCTGCACCCTTTGGCACACCAAAGTTCCCTATTACACGTAAATTACATGCGCCATTAGCGCATCCTGCTCCCATGTAACACTAAACTTATTTGCACCCAGTATAAAACCACATATAATGGCGCAGGCGCACTCTTGTTAATAACAACAAAGATGTTATATGCAAAATCCTTGCGCCCTGCGCCCTTTGGCGCTGATTTATTCCTTGTAACACTCTCTGCTTCAGTGTGCCATACTATTAACCCTGCAGCCTATAGTGTCCCTACGCCCTGCACCCAGGGGCCTTAAAATTGCTAACTCCTCATTTTGTGATGCTTTAATGGAAGATCTGACGGCTAACATGGCTCTTTTGCGTTGGACTTTGCTCCTTCTTCTTGCAGATCAACAACTGAACTCAGACCCACATATGTCTACATCAAGCAAAAGGCCAACCAAGTCAAAGGGTAAAGCTAAGCTTACAGAGGAAGAGATGAAATATAAGTATCAAAGGGTCAGAATGCCCGAGTCCAGGCTAGAATGTGACCTAGACATTAGAGATTCCAAACTTGGTCACATCGACATGGAAGATTTCGGGCCGTAACCGGGAGGGTCACGCTGTGGTCCTTGGATGGACAAGCTGGTGGGCAGTGGTCTACATTTTGCTGGGGGAATTCCCGTCAGTGCGATAAATAACGAATTTATGATGGTGGTGGCCCGTTGTTACAACAAAGACACAAGGTGTGTCGAAAATGAAAAGGGTGAGGTCATAATCAACCTCTCACTTCCCAGCACTTCGAGATAATGCTAGGCATTCCTCACCACCGACATTTTGTAGTCTGTAAGCCAAGAAGAATGCACCAAGGCATGGGAGGATAATGAGGACAAATGCATGTAGCTAATGAATGAAGTGTACTTAAAGAATAAGAAGGTGATAACTAGGTGGCCACAGGTTATTCACCGTAGCGACTTCTCTAAGGAACTGAGTGATACCATCATGTTCCTAAGTAGAGTTTTTGGGCTTTCTGATGCCCATTAATTTCACAAATGGATGCTCAGGTACCTAGAAACCATGAATAAGAATGTTCCTGATCAGCGCTTTGAGTGGGCAGAGATAATAAGCAGCACCATATCTGAGCAGCTCCAACAACTCACCACGACGGGGAGGTTCTACATGAACTCCTATGTAGTCTACGCTGCAGCCTCAGAGAGAGATTATCCAGCACTGAGCCGATGCGAGTTTGGCCTCAGGTGAAGATATACAAATACTACCTAGAGTTGAAGCTGGAAAATAGCATCTCACAGTTTACCAAGATCAATGATGCTTTCTTCTACGGCATCGTCTGCCTTTTGAGGCCAAATATGACTCATGGTTGGATGACCAAGAGCATAGTCACAACGACTGAGAAGTGGGGAGCACTATTTACCCAATTCCCCACCTTCACCTATCTCAGAGCGGCCAACTTCTTGGGGAGCCCACTAAATTGCCAAGGTATGCTGGCCCTAAGCTAATCCTATTGGAGCTGTCTAGACAACTCATAACATACCATGAGAAGTGTCTGAAGAGAAAGAAGGGTGGAACTCCTTTCCCCCTTATAGTGGGCAGGTACACCTACATTTCCCACAACAAAGCCTGGGAAATGTTCGCAGAGCTAGAACTGCTCAATCTAAAGCACAATTTCCAGCAAGGCCCACCTTCAATCCAAGAAATTGCCTCCCTAGGGAAAAACTTGATCGATCCACATTCCATAGATCGAGGATATCTACATCGACCTATATCATGAGGTCGAACTCAGAAGAAAAGATCACTCTCGCCTAGCCCTGGTAGAGATTATTCAGTATGGTGTGGCCATTGTTCCAAAAGGTTATCAAACTACCGATCAAGAAGTTGATCAGGTGTATCTAGACACGGATGGGGACAATGGCCATTTTCCAAAATAGATAGAAAAAAGGCACCTCAGACCATTGAGGTAAGGGTTAAAGAAACATTGCGGCAGATAGAACACTGGTGTAGAATGAATGGTCTTATCTACCTCAGAGTATATTTCACCATGTCCCCTTTGGGCAATGCACTGTCAGGCCGAAACATCTGCCAAAGAGCAAAGGCAAGGATAAAGAGGGAGAATCGAGCTCCGCTCAAGAAGAAGCTCCTGAAAGTCCTCCTTCGCCGCACAGGAACAAGTTATAACTCTGGCATCCTCGGAGAAAGAAGCGGCGGAGAGTGTTCCACTGGGCACATCCATTCAAGATGTTTCCACTGCCACAACCATGGAGGTTCCCACCATCCTTTCTCCCCCTTCTCGGGTGACTCAAGTGGCCATTCCTTTGGTCATATCCTCTCCCCCATCTTCTATTGTTCCCCCTTCCTCGTCCTCCATCTTCTCTTCTCTCGCGGAGCTATCCCCCACTATTTCTTCTCTCATCTCTCAACTCCCTTCCATTCCCATGACTACCTCACCTGCAGTATCTCCCCTCCCATAAGCACTTTCTTGGCCTCTCTCTCGATGTTGCCACCAAGTGTCTCTACGCATTTCCCCTCATCCACTGCAGCTGCTCCCTCTTCCACCACTGGTCCTGCTCCCTTAGGTCCAGCATGGCTTTCTCAACACTTGAGCCAACATAAGAGGAAAGTCCCTATTGCACCAATGGACTTCTCCGTCATCCCAACAAAGGGGGCTAAGAAGCAAAAGCCGATAACTCACTTCTCTTAGAGTGCATCGGGAGAAAGAGTGATGGAGATTACGTATCCCGATCCTTCAAAGGATAAAAAGGATATGTCTCCTATAGATTATACAAAGTGACACAGTCACAATGGGAACATCTTCTAAAAGTCTTCAAGGAGAGGCCCTATCTGTGGTGGATGCCCTTTGCAAGAAGCTCCAAGAAGCAAAGGAAGAGAAGAGGCTATTAAAAGAGCAGAACAAGCATCTTCTCCACGCCCTACAGAAAATGGGCAGTGCACCTCCTACAACTGCCACCAAAACTCCTGAGGTCCTAAGCCAGGATAAGATAAATGAATACACCAAAATTGGTGAACAAGGTATGGCAGTTTCCACCTGGAGAGATCAGATCCTCAAAGACAGTGAGGAGGTAATTGTCAAGTTCACCGAATTGTATCAGAACATTAGTCGGGTGAACAAAGATCTCCAGGTGATTGCGGGACCTATCTCCGAAGAGTTGGACCATGCTAGGTTGCAACACGAGACGTTCCAGAAAATGCTCGACTGCTCAGTCGATGATTTGGTAAAATTTAGCATTTTCGATCACCCCAGGGTACCCAGCAAAATCCTTGCTGCGTTGGACTACCAGTCGATCAGATGGAATTTGTCCTGGAGAAGATTGACAAGGTCAAGGAGGAAGCCCTGGATGTAATGCATCAAATGGAGCAAATTGTTCTAAGAATGTCTCAGGCTTGCTCACTCCTTCTTTCACCTTGAGGAAGGCAGATGAAACTATTCAGATCTTCAAGGAGATCGTCTCGTAGGGCTAGGGCCAGAAGCCACTTTTGACACCGAATGCATCAATAACCTTCTGGCTTGCCGTGATTTTGTGGGGTACCTGATGGAGGCAGGTAATGAATATTTCAAGCTCCCTGAAAAACTCAGAGATGAGCGGGAGACTTGTGAGGTCATCGGCAATCATACAAAGGGTCCTGCCCAAGATCAACTTCAACCGATGGCCAGTAAGTTCATGGAATATCGGACCCTAGCCCACATCACCTCTCCCAAACAACAGCAAAAGCAAGATACCCCCTTTCAGCCGTGAGACAACAATGAATAGCCTTCTTCCTCTTGGCTTTCTTTTTGTAAATATCTAAGAGTATGTTGGCACAAATGATGACATCATCCATGTTGCACCATGGGATGTTGTCATCCACCAAGTTTCCCAAAGTCAACATTGACTTTTAGATATTTTGTAGATATTTTGTAATTAGTTGTTGGTTTCTTTTTGCCTTCTCTCTTCTCCTTCTTCTATATATACTTGAATACTTGTTGTATTCAAGGTGGTGGACACTTTTTAGATAAAAAATAGAAGTAAGGATAAAAGGCTTTGTACTTTTGTAACAGAGGAAAATATTAATACAATATTGAGACTTTGTGTTGAATACCTGTGTTATGCATCAGAACTTTCTTATGTTAGATCTGCATGTTTATTCTATTGAATCTACTTCTACTTTTTTGTCATTTGTTCATCAGTATTGCTTTGTTCGTCTATGCAAGTAGGTTTGGCTCCATTTATTACCAATCCCAAAACATAGACCTTCTGATCTTTCTACTTTGGAATTCATTTCTTTTCTCCCTTCGGATCTATCTTATCTTCGTTCTTTCCCTTCTCTCCTTTCCTTTCATAGTTGGAAACACCTCTACTGGGATGAGATCCCAAACCCCCGAAGGCGAGAATATTGTGAGACTTGCACAAATTCCTGTTGGTAGAATAGCAATAAACCAATTTCACTTTGCTAACTCAAAGAGGGGCTATGCCCTGCACACTGTTGGCTCGTCTATCCATAGATCTGTCCACCCGATGATTTTCGGACAACAGACTAAGCTTCAAAATATTTATGAAGGAGATGACAAGTTCAAACTAACCAAATTACAGACCTACATAGTTCAATTTGAGAGCCTCAAGATGAAAGAGGGTGAGATTATATCATCTTACATGCAAAGGGTAGATGAAATGATCAATATGATCAGAGGCATAGGTGAGAAGCTAGAAGAATCTGTCATAGTCCAGAAAGTTCTAGAATCTCTTACATCTAGGTACGATGCAAAGGTCTCAATTGTTGAGGAAGCCAAAGACATGAAAACCTTAACATTAGATGAATTACAGAGTATTTTATCTACATATGAGATGATGACACTTAGATCTAAATCTACTAAGAAGTAAGTTACATTCAAAGCCAAGAAAGAGACTCAATATAAACATGAAAAAGAAGAATCAGAGTTGGAGGATGAAGCGGTGATGATAAGATTGAAGCAATGTTTGTAAGAAGGCTAGGTAGAGGCTCGGGAAATTACAAAGGTAAGCTCCCATTTAAATGCTTTGATTGTGGACAAGTTGGTCATTTTGCTGTAAAATGTCCAAACAAGAACAAGGAAACTCAGTTTGAAGAAAGCCACAAACATAACAAGTAAAAGATGAACTTCAAGAAGAAAGATGGTAATAAGTTCTTTAAGAAAAAAATAAACTTCTACTTAAAGGAGAAGTCAAGTGAATCTGATTCAAGCAACTCAGGAAGATCTGAAAATGAGGATGAAGAAACTCAATTTGAATGTTTGTTTATGGCCATGGATGTCTCTGAAGAATGCAACACCAAAGGAAAGAATATAGTTGACTATGAATACTCTAATGAATAAGAAGCAAATGTGAATCTAGAAGTTGAACTGGTATGTTCCCTTAAAAATTAAAATCGTGCATACGAAATAATCAAAACTAAGATGCACTTTGAAAGACTATGAAGAAAAATTCATATTTTTGAAAAGAGGCAAAGTCTAAAGGAAGAAGAAGAAACAAATGAGCTCAAAGAACTTGAATCTCAGCTCAAAAATATCTCTCAATCTTACAAATAAAAGGAGGATGAATGCTTGAACTTGAAATCTGATTTAGAGCGTGTGAAAACTGAATTGGAACAAATGACTAGAAAACTCAAGGTGTATGAGAAGCTAGAGAGAAGCTCAAGTTTCTTGACTGATATACTAAGCAGTCAAAGGGAAACAAATGATAAATCAAGCATTGGTTTTAAGGAAGAAAGCAAACGAAGTTGATCCAAAGCAAATAAGGAGAACAAGACCACATCAACACCAAGCACCTCTCATGTTGTAAATAAAGAAGTCACCAAAACTTCCAAGAGGAAGAAAAATTCTCCTAGGATCACCTATGTTATAAGGTACTCACATTCTTTCTATGGTTATTGTTTTTCATGTAATCAGTTTGGACACAAAGCTGCTAAGTGTAGAAGATATACTAGAGGATATGGAAGAAACTACAACTCTCCAAACAAAAGAATGAATTACAACATTAATTACTACAAATGTCACAAGGATGGTCATGTAGCCATAATGTGTAATCAAGAACCCCCTAAACAAAAGAGATGGGTGTATGTTGTGAAGGAAGAATCCAACAAAAGAAAAGAGTCTTTCTCAATAGTACAAATTACATTTCATGTACAAGATGAAGACAAGATATGGTATCTAGATAGTGGTCAGTCATATGACAGGTGACAAAATAAAATTCATCTCTCTATCAAACAATGCATCAAGAGTTGTTAGGTTTGGTGATAACAATTCAACAAACATTGTGGGAAAAGGAACACTAAGTCTTGATAATGGAAAAATAGTCACTAAAAATGTTCTTTATGTTGAAGGTCTCAAGCACAACCTGTTAAGTGTGATTCAAATGTGTAAGAAAGGTTACAATCTGATATTTCATGACAAAGGTTGTGATATTATTAATGGAAAAATAGGAAATAAAGTTGCAAAAGCTAAATGGACCAAGAATAACATGTATGTTCTTAAAGAAATAAATAAAGAAATATGATTCACAAGTAACTTTGATGATAGTTGGTTGTGGCACGAATATATTGGGACATATAAGCTTCGAAAATCTTATGAAATTAAGTACTAAGGATGGAGTGATACACATGCCAAAAATGTAAAACCTGCAGAGATACACTTTATAAAGCTTGTTTGCATGGTAAAAAAATAAGAAGATTATTCAAATCCAAGTACTCTACCACTAGAGCTCTAGAGCTGATTCATACAAATATATTTGTGGGCCTACATGAACTGATATTTTACAAGGTGATGTGTATTTCATGGTTCTAATAGATGATTTCACTATAATGACATGGGTAGCTTGTTTGAAGCATAAATCTGAAGCTTTGGATAGATTTAAAACTTTCAAAGCACTTGTTGAGAATGAGAAGAACACCAAAATCAAATGTCTGAGATCAGACAGGTGGAGAATTTTGGTCCAATGAATTTGATGAATTTTTGAAGAACATGGGATTTGAAGATAATTCTCAGCTGGCAGGACACCTCAACAAAATGGGGTTGTTGAAAGAAAGAACAAGACTGTATAAGAAATGGCCAAAACTATGTTGAATGAATCCAAACTTCCTGATAGCTATTGGAGTGAATTAGTCTATACAATTGTCTACATACTAAACAATGCTCAATTAAGAGTAAGCAAAGTGATAAGACACCTTATGAACTTTGGAAAGATAGACCAGCTAATGTGAAACACATAAGATTCTTTGGAAGAAAATGTTATATCAAGAGGGATGAAGACAACTTAGGAAAATTTGACTCTAGAAGTGATGAAGGCATATTTCGGGATACTCAAAGTAGATTAGTGCAACATATAGATGCTAGAATAAGAGGATGCATAAGATAGTTGAGAGCATAAATGTGAGGGTTAATTTGTCTTATCCATCCAAATCCAACACTCATCCCAAGGACAACCATGAAGATCAAGAAGATGATGAAGAAGTGGGAAGTGCACGTGAAGAAGTGGAAGAAAGACAAGACACCAAGACACCCTCAAGGAAATTCAAGAGAGACCATCCAATAAATTAGATCATTGGAAATAGAGAAGGAGGTATTCTCACAAGAAGGAAGCTAAGAGAGCAGAAAAACCATGAAGACATAACACTCTTATCCATGATAGAACCCAAGAATGTTACTAGAAGCTAGCAAGGACCAACATTGGGTGAATGCCATGAATGAGGAGCTTTTTAAAATTGAAAATAATGAGACCTAGAAACTTTTACCAATACCAAAAGACAAAAATGTGACAAGAACAAAATGGGTATTCAGAAACAAATTGAATGAGAAAGGAGAAGTGACAAGAAACAAGGAAATACTTGTATGTAAAGGTTATGCACAAATGGAAGGAATTGACTTTGATGAAACATTTGCACTAGTGGCAAGGATGGAAGCAATCAAATTATTTCGGCATATGCGGCTTATAAGAAAATCAGATTTTTTCAAATGGATGTTAAATCAACTTTCCTAAATGGCCATCTAAGTGAAGAGGTATATATTGAGCAACCTGATGGATTTTCTCTAATTGATGATAAAGACTATGTGTGCAGGTTGAAAAAGGCTTTGTATGGACTCAAACAAGCTCCTAGAGCTTGGTACAACAGGTTGGATACATACCTCATTGAGCAAGGTTTTAGAAAAGGTGTTCTGACAATAATCTCTACATCAAAGAAGAAGGAGATCATCTGTTCATTATCATTGTATATGTAGATGATATTATATTTGGAGGAGATCATGATAAAATGACCCATGAATTTTCTAATGTGATGAGGAAATAATTTGAAATGTCTATGCTTGGGGATCTCTCATTCTTTTTGGGCTTACAAATCAGTCAATCAGACCAAGGTATCTTCATATCCCAAACCAAATACATCAAAGAATTCAAGATGGAAGAATGCAAACCTATTGGAACACCAATGGAAGTGGGTTGTAAGCTGAGCAAAGAAAATAGTTCACCAAAATTTGATAAAAAAATTGTACAGATCTATGATAGGTAGTCTCCTCTACTCCATTGCATCAAGACCTGATATCATGCAAGTTGTGGGTCTAGTTGGGAGATTTCAAGAATATCCAAGGGAAACCCACTTTAAAGCAATCAAAATAATTATGAGATACCTCATAGAACATTGAATATGGACTTTGGTACCCCAAAAGTAATTACTTCAACATAAAAATCATACACTGATGTTGATTGGGTAGGAAGCATTGATGACAAAAAGAGTACAAGTGGTGGAGCTTTCTTCATTGGCAATTTCCTGGTATCTTGGTTGAGAAAGAAGCAATCATCAGTGGCACTCTCAACATGTGAGGTAGAGTATATAGCAGTTTCCATGTGTTGTACTCAAGTTCTTTGGATGAAACAAACATTGGAGGATTATAAGGTAAAATATGATAGCCCAATTCCTTTACTTTGTGATAGTACTAGTGTTATAAGTGTCTCCAAGAACCCTATGTTTCACTCAAAGACAAAACACATCCCAATCAGATATCACTTCTTGAGGGAGCAAGTGAATGAAAAGAAAATCAATCTTGAGCATGTAAGCACAAAATAAGAACTTACGAGATATTACGACTAAGCCATTGTCAAAAGAAACATTTAAGCACTTGAGGAACGAATTGGGGTTCATTCTTGATCCCACCAGCAACTAGAAATTGTTAAGACAAGGTAAGGGAGCATTTTCATGCAATATCAGCTCCTAATCAGTGCAATGAAGTCTTCATGTGAGGGGGAGCTAGTCTGCTAGCTCATTTTTGACAATCGATTGAAGATCATCAAAATTTGCATCAACTCGGGGAGCATTGTTGCGAGTTCATATTAGGTCACATGGATCAAATTTGTGAACATGGAGCAAAAAGTGTGACAAAATTTGTGCAACTATGTGAGAATCTTTATCTAGGGGAGCTTATCTACAAATTCATCATGGGCTGGATAGATAGCCCATTGTCATAGATGTCAAAGGGGGAAAAAGTGAAAAATAAGAAACTCGGCTTGAAAAAATTTGCAATCAAAATTTCAAAGGGGAGTTTTTTGAGAAATTTTCCATCAATAACAAAGGGGGTTTGTTGGATATTTTTCATTGTCATTGGTGTGTTGTCATTGATGACAAGTAACATTGATGGAAAAATATGTGAATTAGGTGTTGTGTGTTTCAAGCTTCACAAGTGTCTCCAAGGTGAATGAGGTGTTTCAAAGGTGTATGATAGTCTCTGGTGAGTGCATTGTGCATTTAAAATGGTCTCAAGATGTTTCAAGATGATTCATGGCTATTGCATGCATGAATGGTGAGATATGATCCCTATGGATATATTGAAAAGATAATTACACTACGCTTAGATGATTTATAGGTCTAAAACTCATTTTCAAAATGTTCTAAGTGTTCACAAGGATTGTATAGAGAAAGCAAAAATTCTAGTCCTTAGATTTTTTTTTTTAAGAAAGTGAGTATTTTGTGTTTTAGTGTACTTTATGGACTTTGGGGGTGTGGATGGAACATGTTCCCTAGGAAAAAGTGTTCCCTACAATTTTTTTGGTCCACAATACAAAGGATTGTGTGTATTATAGATAGTGCGGGTATTTTGGGCCAGAGAGCCTCAGACAGAACAATTCCTCACTACGGTCAAAATTCTCTCGCATTGATATTTCGGCCGCAGAGTAAAGGTTCAAGTGTTATGCGGGTTCAATGAGAAAATCGAGCACAAGAGGATACGGGTGGAATGATTACTCTAAGAACTTATGTTCGTGTAAGGTGATTTTGTCCACATAACAAAGGAATCAAGACTATTATGAGAAAAGCGGGTGTTTCGGGCATAGGAGACCCCAATGGTATGAGTTCCCATGTACCCAGTTGTTCCCCAAAAACTTGAAGTATCTGATTAAAAAAGGAAATTGAGTGTATTGCAGATAAGGAGGAGGATGCGGGCCTAGATAGCATAGAAGGAACAAGTACCCGAGTACCTCATGTTCCCCAAAAATCTGATATGTCTAAAATACAAAGGGAGAGAGAGAGTTAAGTGCGAGATAAATAGAGGTGTAGAATAACACGACCCATGAGGCACGAGTTCCTGAGTTCCCAAATGATCCACACTACCCAATTTACAAAGGGTAAATGATTTAAATTAGATGATGAAATTTTAAAGTATAAAGTGTAATGTAAGGATATATTTATGTGATGGTAATGTTGTTCCTCACGGGATCCCTATATCCACATGGAGATATCTCTCGATCCAGGAGTCATAATTTAATGTTCTTGGATGTTTTGGAAAGGTGATTCCATTCTCGATGTCATGAAATAGAAAAATTCTAATTTCACGGCATAAATAAATGTCGTAAAGGGAAATTTGGATCGTGCATTTGAAAATTCTAGAATGATGAGAAATTCATTTTTGAAATCATTTAATCCGTTTCGAGTTCCACTAATAATGTGATGGGAAATTAATGCATTTAAAAATAGAAAAATCAAGTGCGAGAGAGGGAAAAAGGTGAACTCTTGTCTATTTAATCCTGATGAGAAGAATGTTATACACATTGATGAAATGATCAAGTGCATTCTTATAAGCTGAAAAGAGTATTCAAACCAAAGGTGCAAAGACAAAAAAATAGAGTGAATGAATCATCAATGAATTACCGACTATAAATGAATACAAAGACTCATAATCAATTCAGATGGATGCATGAAGACTGAGATAGAGCTAGAGAGTTTTTGAAGACGGAGAGAGAGTGTTGCAGATCTGTGTGTAAAAACATAAATAGAAAGGTGATCATAATCCATTGTGTAAGCAATCTTGATACTATATGATCAATTTTTTTGTAATATAATCTTCTAAGTGGGTGCTTAGATCATAAGGGTGGTTGTTCCTTTCAAGTTTCAGCTTGTTAAATTTTTGAGTGGGTGCTTAGATTTCTTCAAGTGGGTGCTTGGAGAATCTTAAGTGGGTACTTCATAGGTTGAGTGGATGCTCAACCTGAAACCAATATCATTGTATGCTTTGGAATTGGTGTTCCTAATAAAGCCTTGGTTTCAAAGTGGGTTTTTCTCCGAAATGGTTTCCCACTATAAATTATGTGTTATTGTAATTGATCAAGTATTTTTTTATTGGAATTGTTTAAAATTCTAATCTACATTGATTCACCCCCTCTCAGTGCTTGTGATCTCTAACATTATGGCCACCCTTCCTTGCAACTTGGATGGAAGGGTGACCATATCCATGGTGTGTTGTAAATTAGGACACTGAGAGGGGGTGAATCAATGTTTGTTTAATTTTTACCTCATAAATTAGTTCATTCAATTTTCATCATCAATACCAAACTAGCATTCACAAGCAACTAAAAGAGAGATAACACACAAAGATAGAGTTAATGTGGGAAACCCAAACCAAGAAAAAAACCCACTGAAACCAAGAACTATGCTTAGGACCAAATTGTCCTATATCTGTTACATTGATTTCATGGTTGAGCTTCAACTCAACTTGGAGCTGCAACTCCAAAATTTGACCAAGTAGTCACTCAGTCTTTGACAAGCTTCAACCTGTCTGGAAGCTTCAAATCCAAATTTTGGTTCAGCAACAACTAACCCTTAGCGAGCTTCAACTCACAGGGAAGCAAAACTCCCCACACGCTAAGCTACAAATTATACTTTTTTAGAGTTTTGGTCACGCTAAGTTTGTTATCTTACACAATTGATAATGACCTCTAAATTGGCTCTCTTTGTGTCTCAACTTTTCCCCCAATTTACTATTCTTCTCGGTTACATGTTTAACAACTTGCTCATAGTTGTGCAAATTTGCCTTCACATCTTCAATCTCTTCATGACACTCCTTCTTGTCACACTTTCAAACCTTCACAGTTTACATGTGCATACTGCTGCACTCAACTCATCACTTGATACATGGACCTCAAGTATGATATTATCATAGTGTTCCCCTGCACACTCCTTTTGTGGATTGACTCCTTTAAGCTCCCATTAGTCTTATCATGCATCTATAGACTCTTCTAGGATTTTCACTCCTCGGTGTATGTGATTCAAGGGTGATATTCTCATGATATACCTTACATTTTTCATTGAATAGATTTTATCCTTAACCTACTTATTTAACAAGGCTTGATCTCGTTTCTAAACACTTCAAAACATTCTATCTCGGTCAACACATTGTCTATCCCATTATATTACTCATTGTATTCTCATTTTATCTTTGTTTCACCTTCATTTATCAACACATCTCGCATCTTAATCTCTATATTCATTATAATCACATACACCTATTCATTCATGAATTTCACAAGCTTTTCTTTAGCTTCAAAACTTCTCTCAGTAGCACACCATAGTCCAATTATTTCACATCACCTTAAAAAAAAACTATAATATACTCTCAAAAGGATATACTTCTAACTCTTCCACTTTATTTTTTTCGAACCTTTTCATATTACACATTTTTGGGTCCTTCTTCTTAGAAGGTGAAGTAAATTTCACATTCAAAACCGAATTTTCGATTACTTGACAAGTCGACATAACTCCGACCACTAAAACCATTTTGGAACATTTTTTAAATGATTTTTACCTGCTACAACCTACAATGTTTGTCTTATAGCTTCAACATAACTTCTTTCATGTGTAACCATTCAACTTGAATGTTAGAAAATGCAAGATGTTTCAATTTTCGATTATGGCTATTAACAAGACAAAGTATGCCACTTTCTTCTAATTATTTCCTCGAGATCTTCCACATTACATTTTTGGATCTCATTATCATAATCAATCAAAGGATACTTAGCACACCATACGAGTGAGTAAGCATCTGTTCATAACTCGAGAAAATGATCTAGGAGCATTTGATCGCCTATGACTTGTTCAAGAGATATTCACTAGTACATAGACATACACAATTTGTTAACACAAAGATGATCTTCATTGGTTCAACATTGAACCACACCCTTTCTCGATTAATAAGCTTCTTTCATGGAGGATAATTACTCTACTCTGTTGAAACACCAATTTATTATGCTTCTCAAATAGGGATTTATTTTTACATTAACTTCATGCTTCACCGATTTAAATACACAATACTTAAATCCAACATCAATTTAAACTCAACCCATCCGATAATAGTCAAAACCATCCATGATTGTATGGGTCAGTTAGATATTGATCCTCATAGATTACTCTTTAGGAGCATGTATACAAATTATACTAGTGGTTTATTTTTTCATGCATTGATAATAAAGTGATGTTTCCTAAGTGTATACCGGAAATAAGTCAATCGAATCCCATCTCGGTATCCTACACATTTAGAACTTGGTGAAATCTAGATAGTGTAATCAGTAACTTACACTACTTCGGCCAAATTTTCAGAGACATGTTTCCCATGCTCGGTTCCGTGACAACACATTCGTCATTAGGAACTTGTCTTTCACCATATCACTTTATTAAGTTATCTAGATTCTTCTCCATTTCTTAAGTTATTAAGTTAAGTTGTTCATCACATGCAAGCATATATTTAATTATTAAGTTCAAATTTGAAGCTATAGTTATTGTATCTCAACATCCGAGTCACAATTCATGTCATTGTGCTCATTGCATTATGTTATATAAATCATGATACATGTGCGTATCATAATCTTTGACTAGCATATAAATCATCTATATCCGTTTATGATTATAAGCTAAGTTTGGTCAAGTACCAAACTTGAAAACCCTTCGCAACATTAATCAAACATCATTAATGCTTATTAGTTTACTTAGGTCATATATATA
The DNA here is from genome assembly GCA_018340775.1 of Taxus wallichiana var. yunnanensis. Taxonomy (NCBI): domain Eukaryota; kingdom Viridiplantae; phylum Streptophyta; class Pinopsida; order Cupressales; family Taxaceae; genus Taxus; species Taxus wallichiana. Next base: position 273,666,486 of record CM031233.1, on the reverse strand, counting down.
AATATGTTCCTTTTGCAAGTGATCTTAAACACCTTAAATGTACTTTATTTACGTTATTTTTATTCGATCAAACAATCATCGATACTTGATCACATAATTATGTGTCATTGTTGTTAAAAGACAACATTTTTCTTTGAATTGTATCTAACACGTAACTTGATTTATATCAGCAATAAGTGCACTTAATCTCATTACTCAAAATTTATTAATGATTGAAGTACCGCAGTGAGATGTCATACTTTATGACTATCTCTCTTTCACATTATTGCGGCTATGGGTTGTCAACATTCTTATTTGATTAATCATTAAATGTATGATTAATCAGTGTACATCCATCTTTTAATGTATAATTAAACATGTTTTTAAATTAAGTTATTTGCATATGTATATCTATCATTGTTATTGATTGTCGTGTTTTAATGTCTTGTCTAGCATACAATAATACTCAATCACAATAGGCCATCTTTTGTACTCAAGGGTATAGTCCCTTTCAAAAACTATTTGCCAATAATAATAAAAAATACTCAATCACAATAAATATATCATCATATTGCACTTGTAATAATACATTTATAATCCACCGCAAATTTGGCATAATAACACGTAAAAAAACACATGTATGCTAAAAATCAACATCTTCTAGATTCATCAATGGAGGTTAAACCTCATTACAAGTACATAATGATCATTAAACAAAGTAATTTACAACAGGCTTATAAATTGCCTTATTACAACATGCAAAGTACTCATTTATGCTTTTAATCAAGTATAATACAACTATGATTTTTCTCAATCGAACAACGTAAATCAAATACAATCAATTTATATTTTTCAATCATCCTTCTCAAACTTACTGAATTGATAACAACCTACATGATCATTGCACATGGTTAGTTCCAACCGAATGGCATGAAATGTTAATCTCTTACCTTTAATGCTTATTTTAATATAATGCATAAATATATACACAAATGCAAGTCAATAATACATCATAATTAATGAATCAAGTAAACCAAAGATTATGAAACTAATGTATCAAATCCTACCATATACTTGTCATTGTTTATCATATAGAAAGCCCTTATCTAAGGAGGAATCTATCGTTATATAATGAACAATGAGACCATAATTGAAATCATAACTTGCCTCATCACTCAAGACATGGAAGCATTCAAATTCTAATCCACCTTAACCTTGGACTCTATCAAGAGTTCTCATTTAACTTAATATGCCATAATATAACAATGAATAACATTATGCTTTTGCTATAAGTTATAAAATAGTACGATCAATGCTTTCACAATATATCAATTAAATATTTCCCATAAAATATTTAAATCAACTGCATTATGGACCCCTTATGAATTGTCAACAAAACTAAATACTCTTATTTTAACTTCAGATGATATGTCCAATGCTTCACTAACTATAAACAATAAGAGCTTTATAAGCTCACATTTCAAGCAAAGAGGAAGAACACTAACTCCTCCAGTTGATATAAACAATTTATGGTTTCCCTATGAAAGGATAATAATCTAACCCAATCAATCATAAATGGAGTTCCTTTTTATTATCAAGCTAGATTAAGTCCTTATAAGAATAAGTAATTATAATAATCGAGAAGATAACAATATTTACACACTTATAGCAGTTGAGCATCATTTCAACAACTTTCAACCAAACAGAACAATTTCCATTAAGGAAACATATCTCGTAAAGCGTTCACCACAAGGATAGCTAGACACGGTCCAAAACCTTACATGCACAACCTTTGAGTCGAAAAACTCAAAATTGTGGCCGAACGACCCATAGCAGCAAAAACGGTTTAAAGTTCCTGCCATACTTTTCCATCACTGTTGGATTTTAACCTCGAAATGAAATAACCTAAAATAGGTGTCATAGTCAGAGTCTAGGACTTTACTCAAAAGATATAAATACTGAATAAAACAACCAATTCGGTTAAATAAGGAAGTATTCAGACAAGTGTTAAACCAGAAATACTATATTGTTTTCCTTGTATTTTGAAAGGGATATCAAACCACATGAATATTTCACAACCACCCAGAAATGGGTTCAAACAAAAATACACAGGCTATCACAGAATGACTTTATGGCACATTTTCAAGTGTGATTCAATTTAATACAAACAACAAAGGAAACCCGGATCCCATATGCACTCCACAACCAACACTTGTTTCAACCTAGAAGATCGTGGCCTCGAAAATAAGACACAAATGCTACGGACTTCATAATACCCATCATCATCATAGATATAAATATTTACAAACATTATAAAGGAATAAACACCAAGGGTAAAGGAGTAACATATCATGTCTATCAAATAGTTAGCTCCTTCTACAAAACTTCAAAATCCTCCTTCGAGCACCTTAAGTCGGTCAAGCGGTTGAACCTCCAAAATCAACCGAATTCACACATTCTAAACAACCATATTTTGAACCCCACCTAAACTTCCCATCTATTCAAGTTAAATAAGAGCTTAAACACTAATGCTTCACAATTAGAAAACCCAAATATAGTTGAGAGGTCATTTTTAGTCTTAGCCAGCAAGATCCATCCAAACCTCATGCAGAGCTCGAGTTAAGAACAAAAATCAAAAATGAACCCTAAAGTATGTATGCAAAGGTGGTAGCTTCTTGGAGAAGCCATTTACTCTCGAGGGATTTGAATGCACATTAATTCATTTCAATTATATCATAGCCACGTAATGGATTTGAAGACTTTGTTTTCACCCAATGAGATTCTCTCCCTCTAAACTTAGCAAAGTTAAAATAATATTAAATCTCCTTGAATTGCATGGCTATTCGGCATTAACCAAAAAATAGTAATAATAATGATGATTTAACCAAAAACTTACATGGAGGTCCTTAATTCGATCGGTCATAGATCAAGGTTAACTCAAAAAATTAAGAATATCAATGGCTTTGTATTAGGCCATCATTATTATCAAATAATCAAACCTTCAAACTTAAATAAGGTGAGGTCAATTTGATCATATAATTACCAATCCCAAATTATAAACAATGGTAATGAAGTACCATAGTATGACATTCCTGTAGACATTGTTAATTATATATACATATATATATATATATATATATATATATATGTATGTATGTATATCCTTTCACAACTTGTCATGATGAGGTCTAAAGACCTTAGTTTAAAGCAATAAGACATTACCATATTTTCAATAACATTCAAAAATATATAGCCGAGGGAAATTAAAATGCCTAATCAATTTAATGCCCTATCTCATGGCTTTGTACCATTCTTGTTTCCGTATGGGCACCATTATCTAATTTGATTTAAGGTCTTAGTTGTAATAAGATAACCAGGATAGTGTGGTAGTAACTCTATCAATTGACATGGTCAATTCGATTAGTAAGAAATATGGTAAAAACTTACACATTTCAATACTTACCAAGCCCAAGCTAGAATTTTTCTTATCAACATAGCGTGGAATCCTTTTTTAGATGATATCATTATTTCCAGCAAGTATAGAAATTTATCAATTTGATACAAAGAACCAAGAAAAGTATCCAATTATTAAAATCATCACATCGTCAAAGCCAAAGTAAGCATTCCACAACACACAACATACCAACACAACAATCTTAGATGGTTACAAAATCATCATCAATAGAAAACCAAGTAATGCAGATTCGGGACTACAAATACGTAAAATGAATTACAACATTAATCATTTTTGACTACATGACAATGGGAGTCGTTGTGATGTATCGCATACAATTGTGCATGAGTATGCATACCCTTTCGGACATGCGTATATGTGCATAGCGATATACGGGACAACATAGTGGTACCAACTACTATGTTACTCACAAATTTATTAATGCTACAATTTATTTTACAACAACATAGAATGAAAAATTACGAGATGTGACATCAAATTTCCACGTTCAAGTTTTTCTAGACAAAGTGCCATCATATTCGAGACTACTTTGATTTTAAAAATCATTGCTCATGAGGTTTTTAAGAGCAAAACCCTAGGAAAATGTTTTGAGGCCTTCAATGTATTTTTCTTCACGTTTATATCCATGCCCACGGAGAGGGACTTTATCATATGTGCCTTGGCGGTTTCAGGGCTTCAATTGCATGTAGTGATTAGATATTGGGCTAATTTCATCCTTCAAACTCTATTTTTTAACTCTTACCTAGAAACCAATAAAAATATTGAAGACTTACTACTACAAACATTTAGTTATTGTGCATGGAGCAACTTCTTGAGTAAACCCTTGGTATAGAAAACTTTCTACACCGATTACAAACATAGACTTGGAGCAAACTTGCCATGAGTAAAAGCCTTTTTTTATTGTGTTTACAAATTCTCAAGGCAGTGATATTTTCCTTCTTGCGAGATATCCATTATGATAAGTATTCATTGCAGGATCACCTTTAGGAATGGTACTAACACTATATTCATCACATTATAAGCATGCTTTGTACAATGAAGTTGCAAGAACAATTCAATCCACAAACTTCTTTTCAAATATTATAACAGTCCAGTTTTGAACGGCTTTTTTACATTGGAGGAAGAAAATGAATGGATTTCAAACCAACTATTTCATTGACATTGCCCAAAATTCTTCATGAAACCTAAAACACCTCATGTACCATCTTTCACACTTGACACCATCAAACTTACATTGTACAACTCAACTTCTTCAAGAGCAAGACATACCGCATGCGGAATAGTCACTTATGAGAGACACCAATTCCATAATTTTTACATAGAGAGAGATTTTTACACTTCGAAAGGTTATACCATCTTGCAAAATTCATTTGGAGTCAAAATTCTTCATTTTGTGTCTACCGCTTCAAGAAGAAAGTCTGGAAGATGAACAACCATGTTATAAAAATGATCATAACTTATTTATTTCTCAACCAAGTTCCCTAAAAAATTTCAAAATATCATACTCGAGTTCTCTTAAAAAAATCCTTGCATGATTTATTCGAAGGAGGAGAATCCAAGGTGCTCAATTTGTATTCCATAAGAAACCGATTTTAGAAAAATTGCATAACTTTCACAATCTTCTTGAGAACTTGATGAAACTTGGCATAAATCACTACAACACACCCCTCCACTCCATAGGTTTGTTAGCCATAAATTTTCATGTCCAGTTTGAGCCTATCTCACTTACCTCAATAAACATTGTCAGTCATCAAAGTTAATTTTGGTGAAATTTTGAATTTTACCTTTAGGAGCTAAATTAAGCCTTGTGATTGCTCATACATTCCCTATGCCATGTAACTAGGTTACTCTCGTGCTTACCTTGTCTTTCCATGACCTGTATTAAGATCTTACACCTCATAGGCTCTAGAACTAGGCCTAAATGAGCCAATTACAACTATGACTCCCAACATTTGACCTGTTACTCACTCCAAAACTCTTTCTCATGCTATACTCATCATGTATGACTTGTAGAACACATGTTCTAAGTTTACCAACCATGTTCGTAGCTCCAGAGACTCCTACCTCATTGACCAAGCCTACATAACACTAAAACCATCATGAATGCTCAATATACCACTGATAAGGCACTACCAATCAACCTTCATGTCCCTTACAGAGCCTCACTTCACCACTCACTCCTTTTCCATCAATGCCACTTAACATCAATGACAACACCAATGACCAAGGTTCAACATGGTGCACCTCCTCCACTCTTTTTATATCTTGTTTATTTTGAAATGGAATTTTTACTCGTTAGTATAGCTTTTAATAAACTTGAAATCTATTGTTTAGATAAGGATTGGAATTTATAACTTGTTACATTATCGTATGATAGTAGTATTATGATTCCTTAAAAACATTGTAGTTATCTTATCATATTTGAGAAATATTGATGTTTTGGAATTGAAAACTTTGTTAATGCTGCTTGGTATCTAGGATAACATTATTGTGGATGTCTTGTAAAAACGTTGTTGGTATATTGTAATTCTTAGCATTATTATCTTCTATTTTTTTGATGGAAAATTATGAATTTCATTTTGGTTGTGTATGAATTTTGTTAAATGTTAAAATAAATTTATTCCCAAATTTTTGCCAATCAAGTACCATTCACATTTAGATGTTGTTATATTCTCTTTGTACTGTTTATTCATGTAACCTTAGAGTTAAAAAGAGAATTATCCTCACATTATATATATATATAGTGCTAAAAAATATAGTGTCAAAAATCCACATCCGTATATTAAAAGAATATGGTGTGGGCGGGTGGCACAGTGAGGCCGACCCACCCACCCCATTCACCTGCTTGTTTGGTGCCCGACAACCCAAACCTCGGCCTCTCCCCTACCAAAACCTCAGCCAATATTCTTCCGCTAGCTCTCTCTAGGCCCCGCTCCCCTTCACCCCGCACGTCTCATCCCCAACGCCCGCTTGTCATCGCACCTATCCTCTCCCTCCATCCTCCTCATCACCTCTCCATGAACCCCTACCCCTACCGCTTCCTTTCTCCCTACCTTCTCCTCCATACTCTCCATTCTTCACCCTCCCCACTATGCTTCACCACCTCCCATATCATTCCCTGCATAAATAAAATAAAATATATAAACCAATAAACCAAATAACAATGGATAAGGGTGGGGTGGCATTCGCTTAAGCATTTAGGGTTGGGTAGTGTTTTCTTTAGGTTTAGGGAATTAGGTTTATAAATAAAATTTATTATATATCAACATGTTATCCCTTTTATGAGTCATTTTGGATATAATATGTTGTTAGGGCATAGTTGTATAAAAAGAAATGCCTACAATAAAACATAGCTTTTATATTATGATTTTTTTACAATACATATGGTAGATTATAGTAGAAACTAACATATAAAATAGAAGTATAAGGATATATATCAACGTATGGTATGAGCACAATGTTGGTTACAATATATTATATTCTATAATAAATTTATTAACTAGTAAGCATATTCTATTATATAATACATATTGTGTATAAATGAGAATACGAAGCATAACAATAATTTTCACAATATATATATATATATATATATATATATATATATATTAACTACAATATCCTTTTTATATGCAAGACAATATTTTTATATGAGGTGGATGTTAGTTAATAATATTATATGTAGTATCATCGAATTATATAATATAACAATACGTAAAATGTTTCTAAGCCCTCGAAATTAAATTTACCTAGTTTTTCACCATGTCTATAAGGGTCATATTTAACACTTTTAAAGGGTTATATTATAACTCTATTGTAATATTCGAATAAAATTCATATGGTGTTCTAAATGCTACATAACACCTATTGCATAACAATTAAACTCACAACATATCATACAACCCCATGTTTGGCCTAGTGAATTGTTGTGGTGATGTCTCTTCGGAGACATCTGATAAAATTGGAATGATACAAAGAATATTAACATGGCCCTTTCATAAGGTTAACCCACATGGATTGAGGAATGGCTCATTCGGCGTCATATTGATGCGTTAAAAATTTACCACATTTTTAGTCGAATATTTAGGGCATTACGGTTTTTGGTGAGAAAATTTTTCAATGTGAAAAATTGGTGGATTTCCGCCAATGCTCTAAGCACTAGGTCCCTTTGCTTAAAGGTGGTAACTCCATTGTTGTGTGCAAACAAAAATAAAACTTTTTGTTGACCTAGATGTTGGGGATCCAACGAAACACTCCACCGCACTGTTGCAAATGCTTGCAATTTATTGCAAGGGAGAAATTTTCTAGGTACGTGGGGAAACAAGAGTGATAAATTAGGAGAGGGATTAATGTTGCAAGTAGGAAAACTCAAGATTAATCAAAACAATTAACACACAAAATTAGAAAGAATCACAACCTTGCTAGTTATATCAAGACAAGATGAAACCATGAACAACAAAATTTCACTTATTCACTCATCCAGAAAATCATGAAACTCATTTCTTTATTGACATGTTTGCAAAGTTGTACAATGAGAGGAATGGAAGAACATATGAGAAGGAGAATGGAGGAAATAACTATCTTTTTTGCTTATCTCAAGTAGTTATCTACTCTTGAACATACAAAATTGACAACCCTTTGGAATGGGGGAGTCATTACAATTTATAGACTTCAAGAAGACTCTTCACCTACCCCCACATGAATTTTCATTTGTCCTTTACAACATGTGACTCTTCATATTCCTAGGAATGAAATTAAGTCCCCTTTTATTAATTAAGGGTGACTTATTACAATGTCGACTATAGTCACATTTAAATGAATAGGACAAAAATGAATAAGACAAATGAAAAGTGAAACCACCCAATGGAGAATGAAACAAGAAGGAAGAGGGGAAGGGGAGGGAAGAGAGAGAAAATAAGAGAGATAACTAGTTTGATGAAGACACTTCCATTATTGATTCTACTTTGTTGTCTACTTGATCTTTTCCAAGTTCAACTGGAAAAATATCTACTCCTTTGAATTCTTTTCTATCTTTGGGCCATTGTAGGTACAACTCTCTCCACACCGAGGGATATAGAAATAACTCAAGGACTCGAGCCAACCATCCTAGATGGGATTGATGGTTTTGCTCTTAGAGAACTAAAAGTGATGTTTCTTTGTAATACTTGATATTGTACCTCTTATCTTGACGAGGACTCCAATGTGTCCTTATTGAAGGAAAATGGGTCCTCGACTTATTTCTTGAGATATTCCTCAAATGGTTTCAGTAATTCATCTACTGAAGTACTCTCATCAATGGCATGCACTCCAAGAATATGGGTCCTAGTGTTTACATCATCCTACATCTCGGAGGTGCGCTACTCATTTGATTCCAACTCGTCCAAAGCATGGTTCACCATCTCATAATGAGAGACAAGAGTTATCTCCCATACTGTGACAAATTATTAGATGGAGAATTGAATACCTTTATGTCTGTCTACCAACACCTAAGAATGAGCTTTCCCCATCTACACCACCAACTAGTACACTTGATCCCAATATTCTTTTTATTTCTTGATTTCATCCCTCATCATTTAGAATTTGGTGGATGTCACACACATATACATGTATAATGAGATGGAAATCATGGAAGTAAAAATTTCCCTTTTTCCACAATATTGTTCACCCATTTGCCATTGGTTTGTTCTTGCATGGTGAAACCATGTGTCTTTCGAATGGACTCCGGATTGAAGCTACCGATGAGAGGAACTTATTCAATTAGGATACATAAAGAGGCATTCGAGTCCATGAAAATTTTCACGTACGAGGTGAGTTTTCACACATGATCCTCAAACTGATCAATTTTCTCTTTGTACTTCGATTCCTCGCAAGAAGGAAAGTGGACGACTCTTTGAACAAATGTGCATCTTCCTCGTGAGTTTGTGGCCTAGGGAAATGGTGTTCATATCCTAGTCAGTCGGGGTCATTTCTTCAATGGGTTTGATTACCTTTGGCCTGACTACCTCCACATATTGGTTGCCTGAAGTACTACTAAATAATCATGAAGTTGCTTAAGTGATATTTTTCTTCCTTCTCTTCACCATTGAGGCTATAGCTGAGAAGTTAGGGATTATCACCTGTTGAACCGTGTGGGCTTCATTTGTGATAATTTCTTGTACCCAAGGAAATATCTCATTCATATGGAACTCGAAAACTGGCATGACTATTGTTAATTTCTCGGATTGAGGAGGAATATATTATGCAGAGGGGTCGGTGCGGCAAGTGAAAGGTGAGAATCTATGGGGATGTTGAGGAACCGAAAGGTGAACTGGATCACTTTCCCCTAGCTCTACCTTTAGCATAGGATCATATATAGTGTAACATTTTTAGTAGAAGGCTTTGGGTTCCACCGCCTTATGCTTTGAACTTCTTCCTAAGTGAGATGAGATGGAAGTTTTCTCCACAAACTTTGAATAGGAATGGTGGGATGCTTGTCTTTTAAGGGTGGGGAAATTTACTAATGCAATGAGGGAAGTTCTCTTCTTTCTGAAACACTCTCTCAATATTTTGATGATGGCCTCAGTCTGCTCACTTATATCTCCTAATTTTTGGATGCTCCATGTCACTTGTGGAAGAGGTGAGGCCTTTACTACTTGATATTTTGGGTCATACATCTTTGCGTCATCATCCTAGATGCCTTCCTCATACCAATCTAACTTGAATACTTTCATTTTCTTAATGGTCATTATCATGTGATCTCATTCTCTGACTTTGAAATCATATTTGCAATTTACCCAACAATCTTCAATATGTGGAACATGATGCAACTCGGGAGGTGAAATGACTCTGGATCACTTTGGATATCAAAGTCCACTCTTGAGGTGTATGAATACATACTCGGAGGGGTGAAGGCAACTTCCAAGTTGGAAGCATCACCGACTCTTCTACAGGAGAAGATTCAAGGGATATGGGGAAAGAAATGGCCTTATTCTTTCAATTCCTAAGATTACCATGAACATGAGCAAGTTGCCTACATAGCTTGAACAAAACGATTTTTGCTTAAAATCGTGCAATATTTCATAGAGCAAGATTGAAACCAGACACTCAGATGTAGGAGAAGGTCTCTAACTTTATGAAGTAGGACCCGTACCTTTTGATAAAAGAAGTTTATGGAGACAACCTTGAATAAGGGTTTCCTTCTAATGATCTGGTGATAAACATCGTGAATGCATAATTCACTCTCGTGAAATGCTATTTATTTTCATTCAAGGTTAGTTGTGGGTAATTTTCAAATGCAGGAGCCTTGGCAAATATTTTGGTCAAGTGTCAAGCCTCCGAATTCTCTCGGGCTCGTAAGAGTGTAGACCAAGTATGAAGTCATTGAAAACCTGTTGGAGACCAGCACCTAGAGAAGTTGATGATGCAAGTTATCACTAATTATTTACCCCCAATCTACCCTCTGTTTTCCCTCAATGATGGTGAGTATGAACAAGGCCATCCAATCATGAAAATATTTTGTCATTTCTTCTCCCATTATCCATCTTAGAAGGATGATCGTATCTTAGAATCCTTCATGCAATTCACTCCGATATAGGGACTTTGGAATATGGGAAGTCTTTCTTCCATGCTTCAACCGAAACCCAAAGACGATGCCTTAGAGGTAGGAATCTATCTTGGACCATTCACATGATGCAAAATCTTTTGCAATGATGACCATGTTGCTCTAAACTGGAATTTTCATATATTAAGAGATTGCCTTGGGAGCGAGTACTTGCCAAGACATAGTTGTTGTCTATTCTTATGGTTCATGTATCTAGTTCATAATGGAGGGAACATGCCAAGATATCAACTCAGCACTTTGGATGGACCCCTGTGTGACTACTTACTACATACAACATGCTCGTGAAGACCTTATCCTACACTGGTTCCCGGGTCCACCTAAGCATCCTATATTTGACATCTTCCATATCCATATGGGTAACATCAATGTCACCCACACCCGAGTATTCAGATGATAGAGCCAAAATAGGCTCAAGACCTGAAAAAATGAACTTCATCCTTGATGAAGGTACCTTTATGACCTTGAAAATTAAGATTTACTATTTTTAGAAAAATGCCTTTTTGTCTTTTTTTCGCCGGACTACCTAGTTTGTTGTCTTGGTTGTTTTCTGAGAACACCGCTTTAAGATCGTCTATTTTTTCTAAGAGGTTTATATTTATAGTAAGCGTTCATATAGATACTTTCTATTTTTATAAATTTCCTTTCCACACCTTGGATTGCGATAAAAACAACTTCACTAGGATATGTTTTTTCTCTGGATCTCACATACAAAATTTTAGCCCTGATCTCGATCATCTGGAATGATGGAAAAACCCGGGGCACAAAGTGGGGTTTTTTCTCCATAAAAATTTGGGGTATGTATGTGTTTGTAATTACATGTATCTTGAAGGCGCTTGGAAAATAATAAGTTTGCAAAAATCTCACTTCGATCCGTTTACCGGATTGTGAGATATGATTTTTTACGATCCTGAGTACGGAGTCACTCAGACAAAAAATGGGCATGGAATATTAAAGAAGTGAAAATTTCATGAATATTTTTCTACTGTAATCATGGGGACATGAAGTAAAAATGGAATGAATAAAAATGGAGGAAAGATTTCTAGAGAAATATCAGCAGCATTTCTAGGGTTTTTCGAGCATATGGAGGAGGAGCTTCAAAAAGACTAACTCATGGATTTTTAATTCTTCATGGGGGTGAATTTTTTTCCACTTATCACCTTTGGAAAGAGATGAAAGGGACATAAAAAATTTCTTATCCCTATGATGATAAGTGTTGATCATGCATTTTTAGCGGATGAGGTAGAGAAACTTATTATTAGCACCCACCGGGAGGCAAGTTTGGGTTATCTAAGAGATCAAGAGGGAGGAAGGGGGAGGGAAAAATTTTATATACCCTTAGAATGGGATGGAATGTAAAAAAATTTTGCCTCAGCTTCATGGTGACAAGTGTCGAGTTGAGGTTTCACGGAGTGGGGGCTTGAAAATTGGCAAAAGGGGCTTAGTGAGGCTTCTCGAGTCATCTAATGGGTCCAAGGGATTAAATGGGCATGGGGAACCATTTTCTGTCCCAATTTTCCCCTTTCAATGGGAATAAAGGGACACAAAAATGATCCTCAACCTCATGTTGACACGTGGCACTAGAAACAATTGGCTAAAGTATGGAAGGTTTACCTTAGGAAGGACCTTTACTTAAGTGTTGGAGCTCCGGGAGGACTTTTTGATGAATCCTTATATTATTTTTACTCCCAAGATCCTTCTAAAGAGAATGGGATGGGTCTTAAGTTCTAATTTTTCATGAAACCCCCTCAAACATATCATTATTTCTCGATATCTCAAGGTGATCCTATCAAGAATAAGTTGTGGAAAGAAATGTATGGGTCTTATGAAAAATATGAAAATATCACCATGTATGGAATTGAATTATCTTTCCATTGGTATCTTGTTTGGCCTAAAAATCAATTTTGAGCTTCGGAATCATCTTATGGAGATCGAATTCTTTTTTGAATTGCGAGCTCCTTCACCTCCAAAAACCCACTTTCACAAAAATTATTCCTAAACCTCCAAATATTTCCTTAAATTCCCTAAATAACTTAAAATATGATCTTAGCTCCTTGATACCACTTCATGATGAATTTGGGACTTCAACTCTACTCTGTGAGATGCACACCTTCCTTAGAATGGCTAAAAATAGCCATTTCTAAGTCTATCAAGAAACTTCCCAAGAGGCATTGTCCTAAAAGAATCTCAAAAACTTGTTTTCTTCTTTCCAATACAGGGGAAATTTTATAACACGTATAATCACTAAAAGGATTTGGATAGGCCTGACATAGAGTATGAAATGATCCATAATAGTGTTAGGGAGGGTTTGCAAGCAAAAATTTTGACACTAGGGTAAAGTTGTCATGTTTTTAAGTTGAATTTTTCCCTTGCAAAAACACATGAAATCACTATTTTATTTAATTCTCCAATGGTTATTTATTATATCCTAGGCACAAAGTATCATAACAGTCGTGACATAATATATATATCCAAATGAGAAGTCATTAAGCCCATATTTCCAAAATATAAAAGTCTAATCCATTTGAAAAGTTAATTAAAACACCCCTTTCAACAACTAAGGGAACCCTCTTGTCAAATTTCAATTAAAATAGTCAACTTAGTGCCCAGTAAGCAAGTGGAAGAAGGTAAGGCAAATTTTGGGCCCTAGGATCAAATGCTTCCACACCCTAGATCTTGATTTAGGTATGGAACCCTAAACATCTTTAAAAACTTCTAAATTTTCTTCTATTTCCATATATCACATCCTTTTATTTTCCATTTTTTCTTGTTTGTGTACAGGTTTTTATGGGGAGCTCCAAGGGAGAGATAAATATTTTTAATGGAGTATTTTTATAATTGCGTTGGTGAAATAATTTGTCGCAAGGAAAAATTATGGGATTTCACCAACACTCTAGGACTAAGTCCCTCTGCTTGAATGGGACAGCTCCATTTATTGAAAACAAGGAACTATTTACACTATTATAACTATTTGGGGTGGTCTTTCAACCGGTGATCACACATGGCTACTTCCCTACACCTATGGTAAAGTTCTTGTATAAACTACAAGGAGGAAAAGATTGAGAGAGATAAGCGTGAACATAATGGTAAGGATGGTTTTGCACAATAAATAGTATAACAGAGTTTATTGTTTAAAACTAGAATATATCCATGAATTCAATGAGAAGACACCAATATGCAAAGCAAGATGAAAAACACACTTAACACATAGTTTAAATGCATTATATTCATCAAAAGATTCATTCTTTCCCTGGTTGTGCAGGATTACAAAGCTCTATTGGAGTAAAGTTGAGATGGAGAGGAAAACATGAGACAAGTAGAAGAATTGTAGTTCCTTGCTTGTAGTGATGCCATGGGAGCTATCAATCAAGAAAATATCACATCTAACAACCAATAAACTATCACCCTTTGCAAGAAAATCAAACCCTTTGGAATGGAGAGAGCCTTAAAATTTATAGTTACATTTAGTGATTATTCACATTCTAATGTGACCTTTCAAATTAAAGTGCAATCCTCAATGAAGAAATAGAACTTTAAGTGACTTAAGTCACTTTTTACAACTTTCTTATCAACAAAGAAATATAATTCTAGAGAGAGAGAGAGATGAAGCTCCAAACTTGAATAACGAAGGATGAAGAAGCTCCAACCATGAAGATGATCTACTCCTGATCCTGATGTCCCCTACAGTGATGTTCCTCATGAAGAACTCGACCCTTTCAGCATTGTGATAATCCTCCTCTTCAATGATCAACACTTGTATCCTATCGGGTACATTGAGAATCCTCTTCTTGAAAAACTTGATCAATAAACCATTATAAATAATGAATAATACCCTCATTCACTTGAACGAGTCTCTCCAAACCATGAATCATTGCCATGTCTTTTTACTAACCACCCATATGAAATGAACTTGAAACAATTTTACCACACAATGCAATCATGATGATATTTCCACTGTCACCTCGAGGGCATGGTGACCAATGAAGTGCAAGGCCTGATACCTTCCAACTCCGAGAGGGGTGAAAGAGAGAGATATGGGATGCAATGTCATTCATATTATGATCAAGCTCTCGGTATGAGATGAATCAAAATTCCCTTCGGGGCCAAAATACACATTGAGACAAAATTGGGAGTTGAGACGAATTCTCTTACGATTAAGTCATGAATAAATTGTCGAGCCTCTTACAATCATGAAATTGTCCCCCTTGATCCAATGAGGCAAGCTCCTAAGACTTGGTCATGATATGATACAAAGTATAAAAGTAGCCATGTGATTTAGAATAGGTGAACATTTACTTTGAGATAATCCTAAATGGAGATAGTGGTGATTTCCATAGTGTTTCTCATTATGAAATATTTCATACAATCCAATTGAGTGGTTTTCCATTAAAAATCCTCCCACACACACTGTATCCAAATCTGCGAATGATCTAGATTTATAGAACCCTTATCTAGAGTTTTGAAGCTTCATATTGCATTTTTATGATCCCATTAGCCTTATGAAGTGATAGGAATGTTATGGTGCAAGTGAAAATGGATTCATAATCATTTCCGAAACCCAGTAAATTTGAGTGCAATTTGGTGCTACGGGCTTTTGATTTAGTAATTCAGGAAAATTTTGAGAAAATAAAATCCAAATTGAATGCAACTTAATTCATTAGAAATCTAATCCCAAAATGAACAAGTGTTCCAAATTTGGTTGGATTCTCTCATCAGAATCAACGGAAATTGGAAAATAGGTTATGGCTATGAGAAAAGCTTGGGAAATTGCGGAAGTGGGAAAATGCATAAATTTTCAAATGATCACTCCATGAGAAATTCAACTGCATTTTATCTCATCTATTTTCCATTTCTAAGCTCTTGGGGAGAGTAATATATTCTCCAAATTTCAAAGGCTTCTCTTGCGGGGTTTGTGCGAAATAGCTATATCAATTTTTAAGAGTGTAGGGTTTTGAAGGGATTTCGAGTTGTATGAGTATTTTTCTTATATACTTTAATTTCTTCAGCTTGAAATCATGGTTATGAGATAAAAAAATCATTTGGTCATTAGAAAGAGCCTTCTAAGTTTTAGATTGATCCTCCGTGAAATTTGAGAGAAAATTGTCTTCCAAATTTTGATTTTTCCAAGTGTGAAGGCCAAGTTTAACCAAAAAACACAGTCATTAATACATTTTTAATGAAATTTCCATATGTCACGTGTAATGGATCATATTAAAGGTATTTATATTAGGAATATATGGTCTAAATTTTGGGGGAAATGGAGCAAATGGCTAGGAGATATGAGCAAAACATGGGCTTGGAAGCTAGGGCATAAGAGAAAGTTTTTGGTTGTTTGAATGATCACACCAGCTTAGAAAAGAGTTTTAATGGCTACCACTATGCTTTTTTTTTTCGTTTTTTTTTTTGGTGTAATGGAGGAAAGAATGGATGAGTTATAAGGTGGGAGATGGAAAGATGAAGCACATGGTGGAGTGTGAAGGAGGGAAAAATGGAGAGGTGGGGATTTGAATGTCCCATGCACCATAGGCACACTTTTTGGTTGAAAATGCACTCCAAAAATTCACCCAAGGTGCATGGTGTTTTGGGTTGCACCATGCACTTGGATGGGTGCAAGAAACACCATGCACATCACACCCACAAACCCCTTTTCTTTTGTTTTTGACTTGAGTGACATGCATGTATGTGGTGGGAATGAGCCAATATTAGCATGACACATAGTTGGGGTGCATGTGTACCAAAAAATTGTGCCCAAGGTTCATGGTAGGTTTAAAACTATGCCTAAGGAGAAATCTAGGCCCCGCCATGACTTAAAGCACTTGCTTAAGTCAAAAAAGTGTATTTCTAAAGCCTTTTTGTTATGTTTTGATGTTGGAGAATTGAAAAATAGGATTGAGGAAAACTTTTGGAGTGCATGTGCACCTCAAAATTTCTCCCAAGGTGTAATAGTACACCAAAATTGCACCCAAGCACTTTGTGCATGCTTCAGAACTTGGTTTGGACCCTTTCAGCTCCCAAATTTACTTTCTTCACCTCGGGATCAAATTTTCATGAATTTTGGTTGTCAATATATATATATATAATTTCATGTAAAATGGAAAAGGAATACAATGGACATTCTTTTAATTATTTTAAATTTTATATTCAGCAATTTTTACATGTACCCTCTCCTTTGCCTCAGGCGGTGCGCTAGTGAGTCGAAGTGCGAAATAATTTTTAGCTAGTGTTAGAAAAAATGACTTATGTATATTGGATAGTATTTAAATACCCCCTTTTAATATTTTTATGGGATTACAACTCCACCCGATGTTCCCGGAATCTCCGTGCATGAATATAGTGAAAAAAATCCACCTTACGGTTGTGTGGAAGAATTTATCCCTTTTGATGCTCTGAAGACATGATTACACTAAGTGCATCGCAAAGTAGGCTCCAACATATTTCCAATGCTTTGGGTATGAGCTCCCAACTCTTCATGATTCTCTTGGAACATTTCATTGAAATTGAGTCTTTAACACTGCCGCACGCTCATTCTTCCCAAAAAGTGTTTATGAGGAAAACTTTCCCAAGGCCATTCAAAAGCCTTGCAAATTCTTCCAAAGTTATGTCATCACAAAAATAATCTGATACCTTTCGATTACTAGAACCAGAGCACTCTAGAATGCCCCGTGTTCTTAGAAACATCCTTTGAAGTTGATCTTTGAAAACAGGCAGTTTCGATAACTTTGACAATTTTGGCTACTTGGACCAATTTTAACTAGTTTGCCCAAAAGGAATTTTTTTCAATCAGGTTGTCATATAAAATGAACTGAAATTTTACGTGCCAACACATTTTCAGCCCTAAATTTTGGATTTGGAATATTTATAACATTGATATATGTGTTTATTTTCTTGTATTCATATTTCTTTCAAGATTTCAAGTCGTGTACATTGAAAGTGGACCATATTGGTTGGGAATGACATTTTTCGGTTGTGTGTGTGTGTGTGTGTGTGTGTTTGTATTTGTATTTGTTTTGATAGGGGTTAGATGCATTTGGAACATCACTTTGGGTGATTGTGACCCACAATCCATTTGATCATAGTAAAGCCATAACCACGAGTATATTAGAAGGGAGTTATGATATTGTCACGCCATACCACGATATCTGTGTATGGGTCGTGTATATTGGAGAGAGTGGTTTGGGTCGGCTCGGCCCGCCCAACCCCAACCATTTCTTTATGTTTAAAAACGTAGACTCTTGATCCGGGACAAAATTTTATATATAAAATGTGTGTGTGTGCGCACGCGTGTGTATATATACATATGTACATACATACATACATACATATATATATATATATATATATATACTTGTATCATAAAAACAAAAACGTAGGCTCGAATGTGTTGAATTTGATACTCACATTTTCAAAGTGAGTTAATATAAATGAGGGAAATATATATAAATCTCTCTCTCTCTCTCTCTCGGTGTGGGTGGGTGGGTGGGTGTGTTTGTGTGTGTGTGAGAGAGAGAGAGAGAGATTGGTTAGAGACATAGTTTCTTGGAAGTTCTCTAATCATTTTCGTGGAATAACATTAATAACAAGTTGATTTAAAGTTATAATAATTTTAGGTAGAATATCATAATAAAGATATAATCTTTGTAAAGATGTTTACTTGTATCCAAAAATTCTATTTCCAAATTATGGGAATGTAACATTATACAAGAACTAGGGTAAATTATATATATATATATATATATATATATATATATATATATATAACTATCGAGTTCCTTTAGAGAAATTTATGATATCCTCATACATGGAAAAATATCTATAAATTACCCAATCTTTTAAACTAGAAGTAAGAATTTAAATCCATTATAGTGAGTGAATCAATTTAATAGTGGTAAAGGAAATATTTACAAGGATATATATATAATATTCCAATGAAATAAATGATCACATAATGACATGAGTAATATAAAGATTCAATCCATGAATAATAAGACCATTAGCAATTCTACTCAAATGAATGGCAAGATGCACATTTTCAACAAGTTATGTATAAAATGGATTTCAAGTAATACAAGGTTTACCCATTTTTACCAATGATCCCGAAACCAAAATGAACCAACAATCCATATATCCTCATATCCCCAAAATATAAGATTTATACAAAAGAGTTTCCATAATGCAATAATATATATATATTGTCATTTTATAATTACAACTTTGATACTTTGCTCAATATTCTTATCAATACGAAGGAATCCCAAACTAATCTTGTATCTTTTTTTACATGAATATAATAACTTACAATGCAAGAGTAATAACAAAGATGCCTTCACTACATTACAACTCCAATTTACATTTCACCACCTCTTAAAATTTATCAAGAAACCATGCAAATATTAAAATGCAAGAGGATAAGACTCCCTAAATAGGGAACAACATGCTAAAATTCTAAACTTTTCCTTTCATGTCTTCAAAATCCAAGTTTTAATCCAAAGCTAGGACAAGAACCATGCTCCATCCAAACTAAGTTGTCTTCACACAAGATTGGTGGCTTGGTTTTCCACCCAACCTATTGGCATCATTACATGTCATCTACAAAATGGAGGACATGCTAGCCTCCCTCCAAGACCATGGGAGAGAGAGGTTGCATGCCTCCAAGTTGCACAAGAATGGGTAAAAACTAAAGGTTTAAATAAAATCAATCACAAAACAAAACATCCATTAAAAACCAAACACACCGAAAAAACTCCAATTTTTTTCATGGAGGGGAAGAGCGGTAAGAATTTCCATTGCCAACATTTGAAAATCCATATCATACATTTATCCCACAAGAATCACCATACTCCAAACTTCACATAACCTCTGAATCCCAACTTTAAGCATCCTCCTTGCCAAGGTTTTTCAAACCTTAGAATATTTCTTAACAAGGAAGGGAGATGAGTTTTCAACCCATATGAAAACTCATCTCCCTCATCATCCATATGAGGGAGAAAGAAAATAAAAGACAAATCCCATCATGGTTTTCCCATCAATCCATGTGGGTGCAAAAGGGGTTTACACCCTCTTCCCAACATTCTAAGTCCATCTCAAGTGAGATGGATGGAAACCAAGTAAAAGAAACTACATGCAATACACTATACACTTAACACAATTGCACAAACAAACAAGAAATTCATTCCATTCATTTTTACATATAATAAAACATAAATCAAGAGGATGAGAGGCCTACCTCTCAACTAAGAAATCCAAATCCCAAGCTCTCCAAGCTCAACTCTTCCTCCAAGCTCTCCTCCAAACTCCCAAGTGCAAAATGAAGCTAAAATATCCTTACCCCCTCCAAAGTGGAGGAATAAGAAGAGGAATCTTTATGATCCTCACCTAATGAGAGGGTGACATGTGTCCCCCTCTTCCTCTCAAGTCCAAGATTCCCCCAAGTCTCCATCAAGCATAAGACAAGGG
The DNA here is from genome assembly GCA_018340775.1 of Taxus wallichiana var. yunnanensis. Lineage (NCBI taxonomy): Eukaryota > Viridiplantae > Streptophyta > Pinopsida > Cupressales > Taxaceae > Taxus > Taxus wallichiana. Next base: position 273,645,982 of record CM031233.1, on the reverse strand, counting down.
TCTTAATGAGGAGAATCACAAAAAAATAACAAAATCAAAATTAAAAATCCATTCCAAATTCTGAGAAGGCTCACAAAACAAGTGAGCTAAGGGATGGGACAAGTGAGGCTCAAATGGGAGGGAAAACCCCATTTGAACCTAGAAAAGAGTTCCCCTACCCATAGGTAGGGTCCAAGGGGTCTTTTTTCATGTAAATGAGACCCCCAAAGTGAAAAACAACCCTTCCAATTTCCACTTTTATCCCAAATTCGAGTTTGAGAAAAAGTGACACACAAAGAGAGGTGGTGGGGCCCACCCAACTCATGTTTAAGTGGTCCCACACCTCTAAAAACAATATTAACAATTTAAAACACCATTAACACAAGTAGGGACCATTAATCCCTAAAACAACTCTAAACAAGGTTTAGATAAATTAATCCAAAAATGATTCAAGAAGGAAACAACTAAAGGTGCTCAAATTATTCACAACACATACACAAGGAGAGTGATTTATCCAAAACCACTTAAAGCCAAAATAATAAGACCAATTGATTAACAAGGAAAGGTGAGTTTTCCACCCAGACGACCACTTGTGAAAATGTAGAGGTACAAACTCCCGAGTCCCACGTTCTCTTGTGTGAACATGTAACCTACACACTTGATTCACATGTCATCATACCCACTTGATACAATTAAAAAGTAAAATGATACCACATACATCAATAGTTATATCACTTACAGCTAACAATCCAAATTAAGAAAACAACTATTATTCAAATGAGATAACTATCCATAATGATGTACATCCATAGTAGATCAAAATATAGAATCCATCTAAGTTATTCCATGATAACATCCAAATCACCATCATCATAACTAGTAATCAAAATATGCAGCAAAATTGACATACATTCATCATATATCAAGTAATATCTATCTAAATCACATCTTGCTAGTATCTATAACAACATAAGTACAAGAAAACTAGTAATATAAATCACAACACTTTGGATTGGCATTATGTGCCTCGAACACCACCTGTGTCACAAAAGTAATCCATGAAAAAACCAAATAATATCTTAATAGTAATCAATGTATATAGTCAATTAAATGAGATGATTCAGCAATAAAATGATGCATGAAGTTGGTGAGCACTACATCTCTTTATCTTATATGTGCTAACATGTCTTACTAGGTTGTTGTATTTAGCCTATGGGGCCAATTCATGGCTATTATTACTATCATCTAAGTATAATGTGTTTATTATGGATCTCGAGGATTTGTATAGTAACGGGTATCATGTAATAGATTGTGAAATGTGTCATGGTTGATTGTTGTGGCTCTAACATCTTGTCACAATGGATGGATAAATTTGTAACTAGTTGGTTAGTTGTGTATGTATGGATTGATTTCTTGAGATGTGTGTGATTGTTTCATTTAACATATTTTATCGAGTAGGTATGATATTTGTAATTGAGTGTGTAGGCGACAAGTATACCACAGAGAATGTGGGACTCGGGGTTCGACCTTCAAGTCGCACATTAATAGGCCATTTGGGCCAAATTTATTTCCCTTGTCTATTTGGCCTTCTTTCTTATGTTGGTTACTTGGTATGGCAATATGGAATTTGACATCTTGATATGGGTATTAAGTTATTGTGTTGGTCCCATTTGGCTTACTTATCTTCATTTAATTAATTTAGTATTATCTATCTTAATTACTTGTTTAAGTCACTTTTATGGGTTAATTTGTTTCCACTTTATTAGTGAAGGATTAATTTAGTTTATATTTGTTTAAGAGGGTTTTGGGACACCTATTTTGGACTAGGTGGACCCCCACCCCCTCTTAATGAACCACTTTTCCTAAATCTCGAATTCGGGCAAAAAGTGGAAATTTAGAAGGGTGTTTGGAAAGTTGGCAGTTACTTTTTCCTTTGAATGAGCCTCATAGACCCTACCTTTGACCCCTCTATTGTCCCCATCAACATTTATGTTTTTATTATTATTTTGGATGCCACTTGGAATTTGGGGATGCATTATTATTATTATTTTGTTTTGGGGAAAATTTCCTTCATTTATAATCCTTGTCTCATTCTTGAAATATACTTTTGGGTGACTTGGAATTGGGAAGGGATGGGTGACACATGTCACCATCTCATTGGTTGTTTTTTTTGAGCCCTTTTCTTATTTAACCCTCCATTTTGGAGAGTGTGGGGACTTCTTGGTTCATTTTTCTTGGAGCTTTTGGGAGCATTGGAAGGAACAAAGTCTTTGAAGAAGGATCTCTTAAAGTTGGTGATTGTATTTTTCTTGCTCGTGAGGTAGGCCTCACAACTTCTACCTTATTTATGATTAGGAATGGAAATTATGATTGTTTTCTTGGTTGTTGTGAATTTTTGAAATGATATTTAGAAAATTATTTTGGATTGTGTGCAATTTCTTATTTTTTCTCCATCCACCCCCTTTAGGGAGTGGAGTTTAGAGTTTTGGGGAAGAGGGAAGAATCCCAATTGATCCCACAAGGTTTGATGGGAAAGCCTTGTTGGGATTCCTACTATCCTCCCTTCATATAGTTGAAGTGGGAGATGGTTTCCCATATGGTTTGGAAACCATCTCCCATCTTTGCTAATAAACCTCCAAGGTTTAAAAAACATTGGCAAGGAGGAGGCAAGGAGAGATAAGGTCTATAGAAGGAATAAGGAGCTTTGGCGGATTGTGGTTACTTGGAAAAGTTTTGAAAATATTTTGGTTATATGGAAAATTTGGATTAAATGGGTTTTTCTACCCCCTCTTCAATTCTTAAGAATCATCGAGTTTTTGTGTGTGATGTTGGCTTTAAACTTGGTTGATATGTTTATATGTGTGTTGTGTATTCATCCCCTTTTCCCTCGTTGTGCATCTTGGATGAGTGTTTCTCCTATCTCCCATGGGATTGGAAGGAGGCTAACATGTCCTTTCTTTTGGGAAGTGGTAGGTGATGATGTCATTTGGTTGGGTGGACAACCAAGTCAATCCTACTTGTGGTTTTTAGCATTTTACTACGTGAATTTGGAGTTCTCTTGGAGTCGTTTCATACTTGTAAAATGGAGTAATCATTCAAAAATTGGCCATGTTATTCTCGCTTAGTGGGAGGCTTGTCCATTTCTATTTTAGGATTTTTAGTTCTCGATAATGCACGTATGAGAAGAAGAAACGTAAACTTGTGTAGTTTTGGAGTAAATTTTTATTATTATTACTCTTGCAAACCTTGTAATGGAAAAGAATAAAAGTTGTGTCTTATTAAAGTGGAGAATATTATTATTAATAATTTATAAATTTTGTTTAGATAAAATTAAACTTGTAATATTTTGTTAAGTAAAGATCCTATTCCATTATGTTTTCTCAATGGGATTTATTGTTGGGTTCAAACTCATTAGAATTGCATGTTAATATTCATTCTTATTGATCTCTTGAGATCAATATTGCAAAATAAAATGTTATGATCAAACTCGGGCAACTTAAAATCCTCCAAATTGTTATTGTCATACAAAGGAAATTAAGGATTTAATTTGGGGCTTATTAAAATTATGCAATGCTTACAAAACTATATATTGAAAACCAACTTCATGTGTGAAGAAGTCATTATGGAACTTGCTTAGTTGCATTAGTATTATTAGTTGTTGATCAATAAAGTTTGCAAGAAAAGGGTGAAAGTGATAAGTTGTTTTGAATTGAAATAGTTCTTAAGGGAAGTAGTTTTGAGATTAGTAATCTCTAAGTCTAACTTGTTACCCTATTGTTTTCATGTGGCTTTTAGTTATCTAAATTGCTCTACATATCCCTCATTAGATTTCCCAAATACAATTTATATATTTCTTATTCTTGAATAAGAATGGAAGATTTAGTTAAACATATGGATTCATCTTTATAAGTATATAATAATATATATCTTATATGATTTGGCAAAATAAAAGAGAATTTTATATGTTTAGACACCTAAATTTGGTATCTATACCTTGATCACTTGCATGTGCATATTTATTTAATTCATCCCCTTTATCTAATTAAATTCCCATCCAATTCCCATTAATTAATTAAGCCACATTAATTAATTAATTAATTAATCATTTAATATCTTACATGCCCAATTATCCCATCCATATTAATATTTATTCCTATTAATTAATTAATACCCATTATCTTTCCCTAACCAACCTTCTATTTAGGATGCTTTTATCCTAAATCCATCCCCTTGCTTTTCTAAGCTTTTCTCCCATCTATTTTTATTCCCTAACTACCCACAATTTATCCCCAAGCAATCTAATCCCACCTACATGCTTTAAAGCATTCAACCAACTCTTAAAAAATCCAAAATACCACCAAAATCACAAAATATAGCCCCATTGGGGAAATTTTCCCCACAATCGGCGGTGACCACCCAATCGTCGACGACCGACCCTATAAAGCTAGTCTTTTCTTTCCAAAAATCATCAGATGCATGTAAACATCCGAACTCTCTTATGACATGTGAACTTTCTCTCTCGCCTAAACATTCCTGCAACAATCATAGATCTCCAAAACATCGTTTCAACGTGTTTTCATCACTCACGATCATATTTCGTGAGACTTATCGATATCTCTATGTCACTTTATTGAGATTTTTATCAAATTATCTTTATATTGATTATGTCCAATCTTTTTTGAGTTTGATTAGCTTCAAGAATACTCTGATTTTCCAACAACCTTCTCTTCTAGCCTATTTGCTTGCAGGTTACCTTTCTCATCCACTCATCCTCGACCTTATCTAATTTTACTACAGTCGTCATCAACCTTGTCAGATTGCCGTCAACTCAAGCCTAGTTTGTTAATCCAACATCTCTTTACCACTATTTTTTGCTACTTTCTAGAGCTCCCCGCATCTATTTCTCTTTCGAATGTGATACACCGATATACTCTCTGACCTCTATTGCATCGTGTTTTGCATTCTAACTCTCTGCAAGCTTTGCATATTTAGCTTATAATCCAAATCCACCCTCCTAGGTCATCGTTGACCTCCTGTGCATAATCCGGGTCTCCGTCGACCTAGACCTGAGCGATTATTTTTGCATATCTATCAAGTTGCAATGAGAATCAGCCATTTTGTGCCGTGCATCCATCATATAACATCCGAGATAACATAAACCCTCCATCATTTCTTAGTTGCTAGTTGCTTTTATCGTAAGTTCATTCGTTGATTGGTGAGGAAGCTTCTTATCTAAAATTTATAGCACACCGGTGGGACCACCCTTTAGGTGATCTCTTTCTTTTCTATATTTTGATTTCTCTTGTCTTCTACAAACACTGCAATGGGAGGCCCTACTTCTTGCTTGCTTGTGTTGGGTTCATCTACTAGGATTGCTCATTGCTCAAGAGTGCAGATAAAAAGGAAAAGCTATATCCAAGTATTCTCCATTTTCCTTATTTGATGCTTTCTACATTGTACTTCCCTTTCTTGTGTGTGTCCTCATCGAAATATCACACTTCGATTTGGTTTAAAAAGAAACTTTCATTTTTACATCATGTTTAGTCACATAGATTAAAGAGGGGTTCAACCTTCTACATCACACATTCTCTCACATACAACCAAACCTCGTGCATCTAAATCACACATCAAAACATCTCATTACCCGATTAACTATTTGAGATTTCATCACCCAACAAGAAGCCGCCCAAGACTTCCCTTGCCAAAATGAAACTCTGAAACTAGACATAGATTGCCTCTTCCTAGGTACCTTGTTATCCATCCCCTTTTCTTTTTCACACATTCATAATCTAAAAACATAAAAATAATTGTTTTTGGCTTATCTGATTTAAAATGGAACAAAACTTTTCCTTGAACAGATTCTACACAAAAATCCACCATGACCCCTATCTCATCCAAATCGGTTGCTTCCAGGCCCTCTTCTAGCCCTATTTATGACTTCTTACAACATAAACCTACCACCTCTCGATCACGTTGACTAGTGGATCCTGTTCCACCTCCATCATCTTCTATCATCCCTACTTTGTCTAACATCATCATGCCTATCTAACCTATTGATCCCCCATCCAATCCCAATATCCTCATCATATTCCTACTTCCCAAGAACCAATCCAATCCTCACCACTTGATATCTTCAGACAACCATTCCCTAATCCACCACCAAAAAACTCATCTTCACCTCCTACATCATATCAATTCAACCCATTTTCAATCAACACCGTACACTAGACACCTCCCTCCACATCCATCTTATCTACCTCATCATCCACTCCCATCCTAGATATTGTGCCCACGCCTCTTCAAGGACTATCCTCACATCAACCATACCCAAAATCACATTATCTACCACTTTAACTTCCACCACTTCTCTTTCATCCACATCTAGTCCTACTCTTACCACATCCACATTAGCATTATCTCGCTTTGCCTCTTTATCCACACTTATCCCAAATACACCCACCACTACAGTTATATCTACTACACCCACAAATCCACCCATGTATACCTTAACATTATTATCACATATTTCTTTGCCAATTCCCACATCATCAATTTCATCCCCCTCTTCTTCCTCAACATGTACTATTCTTACACCTACACCTTCTAGGATACCTTCTCCATCCACATCCACATCCACAATGCCTCTTGAAACACCAAAGACAAACACAAAGGGAATTCATGCCTCTTCTACAAACCCCCTCATTTCTACATCTACCCATCCTCAATCTACATCATCTCCCTCTCACATAGACATCATCAACCACATCATCCAAACACCCCTTTTTATATCCACATCTACTCCCATCATTGATTCCACACCCGCATTTACCTCATCCACTTCATTAGACCCTCCGCCTTGTCTACATCTATTCCACCTTTTCCCATCGTGCCATCCTTAGAATCTGTACCAGTTCCTCTTTCCGTGCTCTTTCCTACACCGACCCTATCGACCATCATGACCACATCTCCATTATCCCCCTCTTCTTCCACACCACCTTCATCATTCGAAGAATATTGGAGAGCACTTCAACTTGCCGCAGCTATAGGTGACCCTCATGTCTCATCCACACTATTAGACCCTCCTACACCAAGCCAATCCCCACTTTCTTTAGAACAAATCATGCAAAAATTACTTCCTCCATCAGCCACAACACCATCTTTAGATCCGTTGGTTGAAATCATTGTCATTCCACCCAAGGGTACTCCTCAACAATCTAAATCCAAAACCTTGGCATCCTTCCACAATGATCCCTTGTGTGTCCCCATAGAAAGATTGGCATTCCTCCAAACAAGACCCAATTTACATCCTCCATCTCGGGGCCACATTTGTCCATCTTAAGATCATATCCTTCATCATGTCTAATCAATAAATCTAAATCCAAATAGTTTGGTTCCCTCTTAGATGGATCCTTCATCAAGAGCACCTCCACCTCCACCTACCAATAAATCCAATCCTAAATCATCCAACATTTCTTCTTTGATAACATTGATCGCAACCAAAGCATCAAGGCCACGAAACAATTCCCCTTCATCATCCACATCATCTCACAAGACCCCTCTTAACACATAAATTGAATCATATGTGGAATTCATCGACCATTTACTTCAAACTTCTTGAGGCTTCTTCCTCTTCTTCTACCATTTCATCCACGACCAATCCAATCCCCATTACCCAACCTCCTCATTTATCTACATCATCCTCTATCATTCCTCCTCCACACATCACTCCTCCTGATGAGGGTCCTCCCTTATTCATTGATTATGTTCACTTTGCTCCACCACCCCTTTGACATCCACTTCCTCTCTTCTGCCAACCATCTATATCCCTCTCGTCGGGAGCATCCCCTTTCTTATCGATCCTTTCACGTCTTCTTCCTAATCCATGCATCTTATCCCCATGGTTCTTTTGATGCTAGGGGGACTTCTTTCTAGGATCAGTCTACCTATGGGTTAGTTCCTCTCCATATGTGGCATCATCTTATCTCATCTAGTTTATCTTCATCCGATCTTATCCAACTTATCTATCTATTATCTTTTTCTCTTATGACCACCTACGTCGCCATATTTGTGCTTCCCTTAGAAGCACCATGGCTTTATCGGAAGACCACCTATGTGGCCATATTCATGCCTATCTTAGAGGCATCATTATCCTTACAATAATTCTACTTCGTGGACATTATTCTCACCTCCTCATTTCAAGGTGTTGCGCATAATTTATAATCCGTTATCCAAATCGTCTCATCCAATCCCATCCAAACTTATCTTCGGCATACTTGTCCCACTCTTGGGGGACCATTTACTCTCATCCTAAGTCCACTTTTGTGGCCATGTTTTGTTCCCCTAGGGCGCATCATACCTTCATTTTAAGTAACCATATCTTTGTCTCGTTAAGGAATACTTCTTGAGTGGAACACATAGTTTTCATCTCCGCTCGTCTACAGATCTAATCACATCCTATCCTAACATGACTTTAATGTTGGTGACCTCATCATTAGAATGCCACCACTCTAGAAAGGATCCAACAAGGAAATTTTTCCCCTAATTGGATTGGGCCATATTTTATCATGCACATAAGTATGGGTCGGGAGCCTATTGATTGGCCTCCCTTGATGGTAAACCAGAAGTGGAACCTCTTTAAGCATTACACTTGCGACCATTCTACTATTAGCACATCTACCAGTACTCTTAGTCATATTATTTTGATCATTCCTCCATCTTAACCCTTTCCATATCTCATTGGGATGATTTGTAATTATGTGGTTTTCCATCACTTCCTAAATGTGACATTAAATGTGAGCACCACGGCTCACGCCCATGGCATATTACATATGGAAAAGTTATCCCCTCTTGGTGAGAACTCTGTGATCATCACATCCATCACCCTCTTATTCATCTTTTGGAACCATGGAAAGGGTCCAGGGTGTCTCTTGTACATTCATTATCCCTTCCTAAGTGGTCTACTTAGCTAGTCCCAACTCTTCCCCATGTAAAAATCAAAAATCATGGATGCTCTTGTCAAAAATCAAAGTTATCAAAAACAGATTGATCCCTCGAAGGACATTCATTCATGCAAAATAAAATAAAAACATGGAAATAAAAATCAAATCAAAATAAATAGACTGATCCCTCGAAGGATGACTATCATATTATTCTTGTCATCTATATATTGTATAAAGTAGACCATACCCTCAAAGGATGGCTACTCCTTATGGCATTTGAAGGCTTCCCACATTGATCAACCTTCCATTTTATTAGCATCCTAAGAAATCTTCCCGCATTGATCAACTTTCTCTTTCCCCTTCCCAGAGTTGGGGCATAGTTTTAGGGAACACCACTTTTGGAGAACCCTCTTCCCTTATACAAGTACATCTCAAATTCCTTTGTCATGTCGAAATTTGGTGTATGAGTTCATTTCATCCATCCACCTTGTGATCTTTAGTATGACTAACTATCATTGGTGGCATACTAACATTTGTTCTAGTCACATGTGCCTTGTGTTACTTGGATCCCCTTTTTGTTTACCTCCAATACAATTGGAGGCATCTTTTCCTTATATGTTCCTCGATGAAACATAGTGTTGTTCACACATGTAGGTCACCACCTGTTGCATTGCATTCTTTCCTAATCTTATCACATATATCTTTCAACACATCTTTCTTTATCTTAATCACCTATATGCTATCTATCTATCTTACAACACATTTACTCTTACTTATATCCATCATTAACCACATCCATTCTCAATTTGTTTTCGTCACATCTAATTTATAAACCATCGTCATCACATCTAATCTAAAATCCATCATCACGACATATAATCTAAAATCATCATCATCACATCACATAATGAATACATAATAATCCATGACAAAACCATATATATATATATATATATATATATATCAAAATGTGTATCAATACATCATTGCCCTCTAACGGGGCTCTCTCAAAGCAAAGATGCTATCAAAATATGTGAAGTGTATATCAAAGGCTCTCAAGTTCTCTACGCTTGGGGTAGGTACAACACTTGATCCTTACATATCTCTGCCACCCTTGTGTCCTCCCTCCACTCGTTTTGGTTGTACTGCGTACTCCTAGATGACCCCACGGTATATAATGTCTCAACCCCTTTTGGGTGGTACCTTTGTAATTAGCTCCACATGGAGACCTTGTGGGTTTCCGAGACTTTACTCCATCCCTTGACTTTTGAATTTGTGATAGTTGGTGTAGTGCCCACTTCCCTTTGACACCTTTTGATACTAATTTTGATACTATTGATTTCATCATGGACCTTGTTATAGTTTTGATTTAGTATGATGATAGATAGTTGATCATTGATTATTTTGATCTTGTTTTGGTCATGATGCACGATGATTATTAGAGACACTCATATGTGGACGATGATATACTATTTGACATAGATATATTGTGAATGTTGTTCGGACATGTGATTTCGGATATTGTGAGTAGACCTAGAAAATGGACATTATATGAAGATGATATAGTTGTTGATAAATTACAAATGATATAGTTGTTACTTTGATGTTGCTAATATAAATTGTGAATGATTGTGTTAAATTGCTTTGATGTTGTTGTGATTCACATATTTAGATGATTTTGAGGTTATATTTATATTCATTTTGGATGTTCTGATATGGCTACGAGGCCAAAGGAGTTATTTGTGTTTTGTAGTTAAAAATCACAACAAACATCGAGGGATTGGAGACCAACCACAATGGAATTCTAGGTGAATTGACAAGGTCACCATGGCAACATGTCTTGTGTGTGTGTGTGTGTTGTATTTGTTAGGGATTCCCATGGGGGATTTCCTTTATATGTGACCATGGGTATTGTGTATATTATTAATGTGAGAAAACATATGGTTAATGTTGAGTATTTTGTCATTGATGTCAAAGGTACAACATTAGTGTTGATATAAATATTGAGGTTTGAATATTATCTTAATATTCAATTTTACAACATTAGTGTTCGTAAAATATTTATCCATGTCAAAATTAGTGTGATGTCAAAATTTGAATATTTTAATATTCAACATCACAAAGGAATCCTATGACACATGGTGGGATGTGTAATGGATCATTTTTTAATGAGGTACATTTAAAATGAAGGTTACTTAATGCATGATAAATGTTTGAATTAAAAACGGGAGTTACATTTGCATTAGTGATGAGTTATGACATGGAGGAGTTACAAAATTGAAGTCAAAAAGAGAATATATCCTTATGGGGCGGATTTTTTCATTTATGGAACATTAAGGACGTGTAAGGGAAGTTGGTCATGCGTATTTATTGAAAAATATGAGTTACACTTGACCATGAAAAAGAATATTGCTATTTAGAGCAAATATTCATTATTTTTGTAACCGCCAAGTGATGTGGCTTCCTCATTCCAAATATGGCGCATTTTTTTAAGTAAATTTTCCCATGGTATGGGCACATGGTTTTAGGGAAACCACAAGTGGTTTTTCCTCTCCTTCTTCCTATATAAACAAGTGTTGTGTGCACATTTTGTAGTGTGAAAAGAGAGAGCATTTTTTTAGAGTGATATGTATGTGAAGTTATTATTGTAAATCTCTTAAGTGAGTATGAGTATGTGAGAGAGAAAATAAAGAAGGAGAAAGATTATTGATTTGTATTGCAGATTTTTATGAAGTGGGTGCTTCTTGGATTGGGGATTGGTGTCTCCAGAAGTTGGTGCTTCGAATCAGAGATTGCAAAGTCAATGGTGTTTGCATTCAAGGGCTGAATTGGTGTTTGGCTTGGAGATTGGTGTCTTCTGTGAGTGGGTGCTCATACTTTGTAAACACTATTTTATTTCAGCTGGATTTGGATAGTAGATCCAAGCAAGTCTCCTTTTGGTGGATGTAGCCCACACTGGGTGAACCATGGTATATCTAGTGTTATGTGCATTTGATTTCTGTGTGTGCTCTCATTTATTTTCAGATTTGAATATCTTATTAAGTGTAAAAATAATTTATTAAGTTGGAGAAAATTTTAAATTATGGAATACTTGATTCACCCCCTCTCAGTATTCTCGTGCTTCTAACAGTTAAAAGATAAATAAATCAAATTGGGATGTGGGAAAGTAATTATAGAAGTTGTTGTCTTTGTAATAAATTTGTATTGATGTGTAAGTTTGTGTAAGAGTGTGTAAGTCATTTTTTGGAGTATGAAACACTCCACCTCCTTGGAAATTGAATTTGTTCTTGGGGCTATTTTTTTAGGCTTGTGGGACAAGTAAAACTTGTCCCATACCTCTCAATTTAATTTACCAACCATACTTATGGTTGGAGAGGTGATGTTAGACTTTTATAATGCATTTTATTAATCATGTTGCATTGTTTTAATTGCACTCTTCTTACATTTTATTTAATTTGCAGTCCTTTGGGGTGTGGGCTTTTTTGAGTGTGCAAGTAACTTGTCATATTTTCACCCACCTCTTTATTATGCTTGGGAGAATGAAATTTTTTCTTTTATGTTTGACTTTGAGGATGTGTGATGTGGCATCCTACAAGGATCCACATCATCCTCTTCTCTTCCCTCTTCTATAAAATTCAAATTTTTGTTTGTTTTGGGTTGTTGAATCTTTTTGCAAACTTCTTGGGGCGCATTTTTCTTGTGTTTAGAGCTCTTGCTCTTTGAAGGAGTTGGAGAAACTTTACATGCTTGGAGATTGTTGTTTTGGACCTGTGTTTTGGGCATTGGAACTTGCTATTTTGAAACAAAAGCTACCATGGAGAGGTAGGAGTCTAACTCTTCGTTTATGTTGTTATTTTCTTGTTGTGTTGTGTGAATGGTGAATATTTCTTTTGCAATTGTTGTATGTATGGGTAGACCGCCGGAGGGATGGTGTAGGAGAAGGCTATGGGGAATCCATGTGGGGTATTAAGGGAATGCCATTGGCATTATAATTCTTGTGGAGGGAGTTTGGGTTTGGGATCCACCATGGAAAATAAATAGCTTGCATTTCTTACTCTATGGAGGGGCATAAGAAAAATTGTGGGGGGTATAAAGAGGGATTATGGGGGCATAAGGATATGTGTGGTGAATTTTATTAGCATTTTTTACTGGGATGCCCAATTCCCATTGGGAGGCATAAGCAACTTCCCCATAGTCCTTGCTCCTTTTGGCTTGCAATGAAGAATTTTGAGTGTTATATTAATGTTTTCAATGCGGTTGTAAAATGTTGTCTTGTTGAACTATGTTTTGAATTAAATTGTGTATGTTGCAAGAATGATGTGTGTATGTTTTGTGGAATCCTGTTATTGCCATGAGCTAAATCACACCTCTTATTGTATTATGGTTAGGGCTCAAGGGTCGATGATGAAGGACAACTTCTCCTTTCATTGGATGTCTTGGTTGGGTGGAGAGCATTGCCTTTCCCCAACTTTTTTGTGATCAAATTTGGAAAAAGAAAAGAAAACTTGCATGTTGTTGTTCGGAGTAAAAAGAGACAGTTTTGCCAACCCCTTGTGAAAAAAATTCAATTGTAACCTTTCCCACGTGACGTGGATGAAATTGTAATGTATTTTGTGTAGAGAAGATGTTTGTAATTGGGTAGGAAAGTTGCATATTCAAAATGTGAAAGACATTCATATTCGTTATATATATTTGAAAGGAAAGAGAGTGAAATCTGCTAATTGCATTCAAGGAATGGAAGAATGTAAAGATGTATTTCTTTTGAATTAATAAAGAATTGCAAGACTTTACCTCAATTGCATTGTTGATTTAAATTTGGAATATCTGATTGTGAATGAAATCCCTGTTAGGAAAATTGGAAAGAGGAAGAAACACATGAAATGTAATTGCATTATTTTGTCTAGTTTCAATATATGATTTTGGGGAAAGATAGAAACTGGATTCTTGTTTTAATGATTGCTTGAAGAAGGAAAACACTCAAGTTTAGCATTGAATGAGTTCAATGTTTCATTGTATGGCAAAAGGGATAATTAAATCTCTGTTGAAAGAAAGAAACATATGTGAGGAAAATACAGTAATTTGCCTCGTTTGGAAAAATATAAAATTGAAATCAGAAGTTGCATTTTGGGTTTAGAATAGTTTGATTTAAATCATTTAAATGTAGTAGAATAGATTAGAAATGAATTTTCATACTTGAATGATAAAATTGATAAATAGATCCTTCAAGATTTGATCCCTGTCATTGTGAATTTAAATTGTAAATGTTTTAATTAAAAATGCATAGTTCGGGCCTGCACACAATAATCAACTTGGAAACATTAAAATTTAACATGATACATTAACAAAGAATTCATTTTAACAAGGAACAATAAAGAATTAACTTAGAACATTGCAAAATTGGGCCCAAACCTTTGCACAGTCGTTTTTTTGTTAATTATTGGAAAAAAAAATCAAATTGGAATCAATTGAGAAATTTACCTTCCTAATCCATTCTAAATCCTTCCTAGAACAATCCTCCATGTATTTTTTGCATGATGAGTGAAGGAGGAGATCAAATTGAATCAAAATTTATAAGTTGAAATTTACCAGTTGGCCTTTTAAAAGATTGTAGAACATTTTCATAAAATTGACCCCTTAAACTTTATCAAAAGGTAAAATTTATGATTCTTGTGCAAATAGGGCATTGAGAGCTTTCCAGAAAGTCCTTGTTTGCCCAAAACTGAGATTTCTAGAAAAAGTTATGGCACTTTGAAGTTTTCCTCCCTTGGTGGGAAAATTTTCCACGGTCCTGTCCCGTGGCCCAAAAATTTCCCATTAAAATTAAAAAAATGTTTCAAAATTCTTAAGGGGAAATTTTTTTAAAATTCCCCATGCAGCCCAATTAGAGGCCGCCACGTGGCCTCCCGTGGGTGCGGCAGAGGCGCGCCCATTTCTTTCCCAGTGCTTTTAGTTTTTTTGGGAAAATTTTTACAAATTTTTCCCGCGGGCCTCTGTGCGCGTTGATCCTATCTCCTTTTCTCTCCCTTTGACAAATTTCACCAACTACTCCCCTTTGCTCCGCCCATCCCTCCCTTTCTCCCTCTGCGTTGGTTGGTCGAGCGCCACGTGTCTCTAGCGGCACGGTGGAGGTGCGGGCATGAATTTGAAACTTCTCCTCGCACAAGAAAATTTCAAAATAATACCGCCCGTGGACCACCAACCCAAAAAAATGGATTTCTTTCCCGCTCGACACGTGTCCCTTGGGAAAATTTGACCCCAAAGGTCCGTCGGTCCATAACTAGAGTTTTACAAGGAGTTAGGAGGACTTCTTTATATCACTGAAAACATGAGAAAATTTCCTATCCAATGGTAATGATTTAGGAAAATTTTGAATACATTAAGGGTGAGAAAAATCAAGTTGACACTATGAGCCTGTTAGAGAGTGGGTATGGTGATAAAATACCCCGAACATAATGGAAAACTTCTAACCCTAAATTGTGAACCTGTGACCTCCTATAACTACTTATAAAAGCAAAGTATGTTCGGTAGAATTAGACTTGTTTTGGAACCCGTTAGTGTCAACCGTTGTATTTGCAACCTAGTTGTAGACACTTCTAATAAAAAAAAGTATTCCATAATTTTCTAACTAATCCTAGGTTGTTTCTTGGGTCTCAAGTGGGTTGTTTTAGTGGGTGTTACAGGTTGGACACTTGGCATCGTCCATGAGCCTATTGTTTTCTTTGTGTTTTGGCTAAGTCCCTTCTGTTTGGTGAAGATTCGACTTCGAATAGGCTTCAAAAATGCAGGAATCTTCTTGGCTGTGGAATTTAGATAATAGTCTGGTGACTCACTGGGACCATTATCCTGCTAAATGGAAAGAACCCACAATCTCTCACTATCAATTTGGTGCGGAACTACGCTGAAGCCACTCGAATCGGGCTCATAGCACTTTTGATTTTTGAGTCTTCATAATCTCTGCTCCGATTCTTGCACCTTCCTACTCTCATAATAAAACTCTATAATTTATTTTTGTGAGAGTAGAAAATTGAAAAGATAGCCAACAGAATATTTTGACTGATTTTAGTTTCTCTGCATTTGCTTGAAGTGAAGCTTCAGAACCGCCTCGACCAACTATGAATTCTTCAAATGAGCTAGAGTCTTCTTATAGGATCGGGTGCCTCTTAATGGAGTAATATAAGTGTGGGCCTATACAAAAATACAAAACATACATGCCTCAAATGAGTCATGTAGAGTGTGTGTAAGCACTTATTTTGCTAAAAGCAATCTACTCCTACTCCTAATCTAATTGGTTTGGTACAAGCTAAACAAAACCCGAAACAAGCAAGGAAAAATAGCTTCCTTTTCTTATAAAGTGAGGCCATACGATTAATTTAGCTATTGATATGGCCTATAACGAGAGTGAAAAATTACCTTTCACTCTTCCACCCATGGTATCAGTGAATATAATGAATACCTCCTTTAGATGTTCCTCTCTTGGTTAGAGGTGTTGTAGCCGACCCTCGGGGCTTTGAAAATTATCCTCATGCTCTGAAGTGAGCATGATTGGTGTTGAATCTTCCCTTGGTCTTGAGGAGGACATTTCTTTGATGGGGGTGGTCTGACTCTTTGCTTCTACCGTGGTTCTGGATTGCATATTTTGGAACCATGCTTTTTTGCGGGCTTCTCTGAAGGGTGTCATCCCTATCCTTTCCCTCTTTGCTTTTAGCAGCTTTTTCGGTGAATCCAGGATCTTCGATTGAAAGCAAAAAGCTCTCAATAATACTTTCTTCTAGAGTCCTAGGATTAGTCCCAAGGAGTTGTTGTGAGTGGAAGGTTTCCTTTGTTGCGAGGTTGATGAAGTGGCGAAGTTTGTTATTTCCACAGGCCCTTCTTCATCGAGGCATCCCCCAAATCTGATAAGCACTCGAGCTTATCTTCTTCCTCCTCTGTCAAAGCTTTATGCTTTTGTATGATGGTTTGAGTCTGTATATTCTCCATCGTATGTGGCTTCATCTTGCAATATAAAGCCCATTCAAAGAAAAACAATTTAGGAAGCGCTTTATGGGAGTACAAATAAAGGCAACTTCTCTGACCTCTCTTCGACTCACCTTGTGATACAAACATCCCGAGCCCGTATCACTTCTCACCATATACTCCTCTTATTTTGGATTTAGAGCCATTGTTCATTGGTGCGAGAGGTATAGCTTCTCGAAGCAAGGGAAGGGTGGAATGGGTGGCTTGGAGATGGATAAGGGGACGATCCCTTAGTGGTAATGAAGTCATGATTGCATGACTTCATAGGATGAAGAGAAATGGAAGACGTGGAAAGAAATATGAGTGGAAATGGATGAGAGGGAGGTCTGTGAGCCTTTGTAATGATTTTTCGGACCATGTGGAGTCATTGGATGTGCTCCGTAACTATCTTCATTGAAGTTTGAACTTTATCAAGAACAAACCGAGTTGATGCCATGATAAATACCACTCTGATTCATCCCACCGGGCGTGCTAGGAAAATTGTTGACAATCATCCTTGGCGGATTAGACCGTCAAAGTCGTGGGAATCTTTAGGTTAGTGGGATGCGTACCCTAAAGAGACCTCTAGATTTTAAATAAGTTGGCTCTTCTCGAAGTGTGAGATGAGGGTTAGAAAAACAAAACAAAACATGAATTTAAAAGGGGGTGATGCACCAAACAAGCCTTCCAAGAGATCAATCGAGACCACAAATCTAAAAAGGTGGTCGAAATGCACCACAAGTCAGAAAGATTCACACATAACACTACCTCAAACTACTTAAGCACAACTTCAAAGATAACAACAACATTGGAAGATGCACAATTTCTACATGAAAATAAAGGTGATCAGAGACAATAAAGATATGTAAATGATGAATAGAAAACACCACAGGACATATATATTACTCCAACAATTGTGCATAGTATTACATTTAGAAAAGAGGCAAGATTGTTGTTACAAAACCCAGGAAGAAAGCTAGAGCTTCAAGACCTCTGTCTTTTACAAAAGAGGGACTTGAGACAGAGAAGAAAAATCGACTAAATCCCTGAACTTATCTCTAATTACTTATCTATATGTTGCTTTTTCATACAATATATATAGGAGGAAGAAGAGAAGATAAGAAGCCCTCCTTTACTCCTTTTCAACTACTTTCAATTATGATAAATGGAGTGAAGTGATAGGAACATATTTCTCGAGATCTTTCTCACACTTTCCCATTATCTGTCTCCTTCTAAAGGGTGAGATCCATGTCTATTTAATGCATCTTAACTATCCTATAACTAACTCCTTTGAGATGGACTCACCTTTTGAGGAACATCCCTTGGATCTTTAATACATAACCAAATATTTTGATCCTTTGTGCATTGGTTTTCGACCTCATGACTCAAACAATGCATATTTTGTCGCTATACTGAAATGACCCTTTGAATGCAGATGAATATCTTGAGTCTTCGCAGGTTGGCACTCTTCACACGGGCTATGCATTAACTCATTACTAAAATGACAAGCCAAATGACCCTTCACCTCTGATCTTTTGAAAATTCCTAAGCATTTAAATCTTACAGATAAGTCTCATAATCACTCATACATGATATATGGCTTGTCACCTTTTGTGACCTACTTCGAACCTGGAGTCCATTTGTTGTGAGATCCACGTGGGAGGCCCGCACATCCTTAAGATTTTTGCTTCCCTTCAGGGTTTTGGGAATGTGTTGTGCCGACACTTGGCACCATCCATGAGCACACCATTTCATTCCTTTGGGCAAGTAAAGGACCCCACGGTATATAATGTCTCAACCCCTTTTGGGTGGGACCTTTGTAGTTAGCTCCACGTGGAGACCCTGTGGGCTTCTAATACTTTACTCCATCCCTTGACTTTTGAAGTTGCGACGGTTGGACACTTGGCATTGGCCACGAGCCTACTATTTTCTTTGTGTTTTGGCTAAGTCCCTCTGTTTGGTGAATATTCAACTCCAAATAGGCTTCAAAACACAAGAATCTTCTTGGGTCGTGGAATTTAGCTAACAGGAACTATTTGTTCCCCTATATCAACAATCTGAGTATTTTATATACATCCTCCAGGGTGACTATCATCTCCCTATCCTAAACCAAAATGTCCCTGTCTACCAATCCCATCTCTCCACCAAAGAAATCATAAGCCCCACATCTCATGGGATCCTCTGATAATACTTGAATCCACCCAACCCCACTAGTGCTAAGTGATCCCACTTGGAATCTATGACATCTACTCTGATATGCTCATATAGAAATGACAATTTATCCCTCAAATAAAAGGTCTCTCTGGCCTACAATCACAAACAAAACATACATACATCAGATTGACCATACAAAATACAATTAAGTCCAAAACCTAATCCTAATCCATTAAATTTCATCCAAAATCAAATCTAATCCTAAATCAACCAATCCACCCCTAGTTAAGGCTGACTGGGTCAGTTAATGTATCTTAGGGCCGATCGATGCGCCCAAGGCTCAATCGATGTCGACCCACATGGGTCACCACCAACCACCCCTTACGTCATTCACATTTTGCAAAAAAATGTAAAATAATAAATAAAACATTGAATTTAATTAAAACTAGCGTGGGTTTTTATTACTCACCATCCTTCGCACCCTTTGGCGCTTCTTCATAGTTTTGACATCTTCCATCTCTCAGTTCTCTCTTTAATCACTTTGTTCTCTCTTGTTGACTTTACACATGAAAATCAGCATCGTCACCTGCCCCCGGCTTATATAGCCACCGACTTCGTGTCATCGTCGACTTCCTCGGGGTCATTGTCCATTGGACATAGTTGCCGTTAACTACCCTTGAAATAAATATTTTGGAATTTTTCCCCTTCCTTACATCCTTTCCTAGGGCATCATCTATTGTTGACCTTTAAGTCCACATTTGTGGCCATAATCATTTTCCCTCTGGGAATTTTGATCCAACATTCAAACTATTTCTTCTTCGGGCATACATACTTTCTAAGTCCACATTTGTGGCCATATATATTTTTCCTTTGGGCATTTTAATCCTATTATACTCCCTAAGTCCACCTTTTATGGCTATAATCAATCCTCTTTTGGGATTTTTTAAAATTCACAATCCTATCTAATCGCACACGAAGTCCTCCTTTGAGGCCATATTCATCTTCCCCTTTGGGAATTACATTCATCATATTAAGTCCACTCTTGTGGCCATATTTGTGCCCTTCTTGGGGGCACCATATTCTTGTTCAAAGTCCACCTTTGTGGCCATACTTTCCCCACTTGGGGCATATTTTGTTTCCCTTTTTGCCTTCGTGGCCATACTTTCCCCTTGGGGCATATTATTTCATCACCCGCTTTTTCATTTTACCTTCTCACCATTTTTCATGTCCTGTGTTGGGGAACCATACCTTTCATCCTCGTCGCTTGTTGATGCATAAATCTTCACTTGATTCCTCATGTAAGTATTTCACATACCTTTCGTATTTAGTTGTGCATATTTTGATGTTTACCTATGACCCATTGGTCATTGCGGCTTCCATCCATACTGTAGTGGTCTTCACCCACCACCGCCCATAGAACTTTGTAGCTCATCTCCGTTGATAACATAATTGTCCTCTACCAATGTGATATTGGAGTCACCGCCATAGTTTTTTATTGATATTGCGATTCCTTTTTGCTTGGGGCATCTTGCCTTGGTAATCATTTTACCCATTTTTCATTACCCACCCACCCTTTATCATCTACCTTTTCAAACACGTCATCGATTTCCCTTGATGTCATTGATCCCCCATTTGAGGGGGAGCTCATCATCTACCTTTGTCAATCCTCATCCAACTCTCATCATTTTTGTCTCATGGTTTGCTAAGCACAAACCACTCAACAAAAAGGGGCAAAATGTAGACACCTAAATTTGGTATTTATACCCTTGATCGCCCGTGTGCACATATTTATTTAATTCATCCCCTTTATCTAATTAAATGCCCATCTAATTCCCATTAATTAATCAAGCCACATTAATTAATTAATTAATCATTTAATATCTTACATGCCCAATTATCCCATCCATATTAATCTTTATTCCTATTAATTAATTAATGCCCATTACCTTGCTCCTAACCAACCTTTTTATTTAGGATGATTTTATCATAAATCTATCCCCTGCTTTTATAAGCTTTTCACCCATCTCTTTTTATGCCCTAACTACCCACAATTTATCCCCAAATAATCTAATCCCGCCTACATGCTTTAAAGCATTCGACCAACTCTTAAAAAATCCAAAATCACAAAATCTATTCTCATTGGGGGAAACTTTCCCGTAATGTCCGTGTGGCACCAATCGTCGTTGACCCTATAAAACTAGTCTTTTCTTGCCAAAATTAATCAGATGCATGCAAACATCTGAACTCTCTTGTGACCTATGAACCGTGTGTCTCTCGCCGAACATTCCTACGGTGAATTATTGATCTCCCAGACATCGTTTCAACATGTTTACATCGCACACCACCATCTTTTGTGAGACTTATCAGTATCTTTGTGTCGCTTTATTGAGATTTTTATCAAATTATCTTTATATTGCTTATGTCTAATCTTTTATAGGTTCATATCAGCTTCAACAACACTCACAAATTCTCCAAAGAACCTTCTCTTCTAGCCTATTTTCTTGCAGGTTTCCTTTCTCATCCACTCATCCTCGGCCTTATCTAGTTCTCGCTACAATGTCACCAACTTTGTTAGATCGTCATTGACCCAGCCCGCTTTTTTAATCCAACCTCTCTTGTCATTGTTTTCTATTGCAATATGGAGCTCCCTGCCTTTGGTTCTCTTATGTAGGTGATATACAAGCCCCTGTTGCATCTTGTTATGCATTCAGACTCTTGCAGGTCTGCATATTCAGCTTACAATCCAAATCCACACTCTCAAGTCATCGTCGACCTATCTCGAGCATAGTTTGGGTCACCATCGCCTCGACTAGTTTTATAATTCCATCAAGTTATAGCGAGAATCAACCATTTTGTGCCCATGCATCCATCACATCACATTTGAGGTAACATAAACCCTTCAACATTTCTTAGTTACTAGTTGTTTTTATCGCTAGTTCATTCGTTGATTGGTGATGAAGCTTCTTGTCCAACAATGTGTATATAATTATGGTTTCCTCTTCTTAAAAAAATGAAAAAGAAGAGATGAGCATGTGCACGCGCACACACACATGCACATAAAGGAAAAAAGAAAACCATTGTTTAATACAAGTAATGGTTTTTTTAAATGTAGTATGGCGGTCACGCCCTACCGTGGCCCCCTAAAAACCCTACAACTTCATTTGAACACAGCCACCCCTGGAATTGAGGGCTCAACCTTAATGGAAGCCTTCAGTACTCTCATTTTCAAATACTAACTCCGTGTTTTGGGTGTAACCAATCTCCATTGATGATTGCATTCTTTATCTAGGCCCTTGGCCTTTATCCCCTCACTCTGGTCATTTTTCTACTCACACCCATGTGTGTATAAATATATGGCTTTCTAATGTGGCCACCTTTTATATGGATTTTAAAAAAGATAACATATATATTTACAAATGATTAAACACACACACACACACACACACACACACACACATTTATTAGAATTTATTATATATACCCCCTTTTGCAAAACCCTATTGATGGAATTGGGTTCATTATGAAAATGTAATAGAGAAAATTAAATGAAAATATATGAAGGTAAATAAGTAAAATGATTCATGGTGCCTCTATGGATGCCTCATGCAACAAACTGCAAAGAAGAAATGAGGGGCAAATAAGGTGAAAGAATAACATGAATAGGACTATAAAGTAAAAATAGGGTTTTTAAATTTTCCTTGGGATCAAGGGAGGAGAGTAATTTAATCCAAAAATCTCATTTAACCTAGATAATTCCACTTGCACATTATGGCTTGTGAGTTGACCTTTGGAGGCAAGTGGGCTCTTCTCGCCCTAGATGTTGGAGAAATAAATTTGATTTAAAATTAACAAGTATAAACCTTGTTTAACTAACTCGTTGTCTTGGTAAATTAGCCCTTGGGGAAAGTACAATTATCATATACCCGAAGTTAAATTTAACTCATACTTAATCATGCATTACCACTAAAATAGTTAAAAATATCCCCGACTCAAAATAAGGTTTTGGAATTAAAAATTTGTTAGTATGCAAGTAATTAATAGGGCTATAAAATGAAGGTGATGATGTCACATATAACCCAAATAGGTGCAAGTAACACTTGGTATATTCTCGACAATACTAATTATATTAACGCCATTGCATAAATAATAAGTATGGTTCATATCTAGTACCCATGGTTAATCTAACGACTATGGATTAATAGTCTAACCAAATCATTTACTTGGAACAACAAATTCTCAACCTTATAACACTTAAGGGAATCTTAGTTTTGCACAGTGATGGCATGAAAATCTTTGATAAACCCTCATGGATCAATCGCACGAAGGATACTTTAATAGTGACTCAAGCTACATAAATAGATCTCGCAATTATCTAGATGCGTCATTGTTTTATTTTATCAATCGCGAAAAGAATTACATTACAACATTTACCTTGTTTGGACATAACCCTTCGTGGGATAAATGTGATTTAAAACTCAAATGTTGTTAACTATGAAATTAATTCTATGGTTATTTTATTCATCCTTCACTAGTTGTTATTATGGAATATAAATTGGTTAGTACCATTTGGATTATTTCTAGCCATCCCTAATTTGATAAAATTTAATCGCATAGTAGATGATTTGTTTACCTCTTAGTGGTGGAGATAATAATAAACCTAACTATCCTTTTCATACGAACAATGGTAATAAGGAAAAAGTATTACTTTAGTCAGCTTTAATAAATTTATAGTATATCCAATTAATTTGGAATAATATTGGTTTAATCTCATTTAATAGTTGACTAACATTAAAAAAAAATGTCCCAATTTTTACGGGGTATCTGGATGGTTTTTTTGGGTCATGAAATCATTGGGCATGATAAAACCCTTGTGTGTATATGATAAACTCAAATTTATGCGCTTCTATGTTATGTATGCAATATGCATGTGTATCTCTTGTTTCCTTAGCTCCGTGGATGGTAAATATATAGGTGTTTTTCTAGATGGTAAATGCTTACATTATATTTGTATGTAAAGGAGATCTTAACTTGAATTTTGAACCTTAGTGGCAAGAAAGGGCAACCTAGAATATAAGAAAGGTACCATAAAAAGAGTGATGAAACGATTTAGAAAAAAAAATAGATTAAAACAAAGGGGTACGAGACCGTATAACTAGGTCAACACCATATGTATGGTGTGACCCATTTTAGACCAACACATGATGTGACAATATAGAAGAAAAGCATAACTAAGGATCCCTATAACTTTACACAAAATCGTGATAGAAAGGTGGAACATTGACCACCAAACTAAGCAACAAAGGATGAAAGAAGAAGTGTTATGTCACTAAGATATAGATTCAAGGTTCAGAACTCATGTATATGCAAGTGTAATAAAAACATGATGTAATAATGATTTTGGTGTCTACATCCCCTATGTTAAGTTATTCAATGAAATTTATTAGTGTAAACAAGGAGAAAGTCATACCTAAAAGTGTGTTAAAGAATGAACAACCATGAGCATGGCAAGAGGAAGTAACCGCAGTGCATGGTGAATAACACGAGTCATTTACTAAACCATGTGCAGATAAGGCATAATTGTGTCATAGGTGTCAAAAGGGGATATTGTAATTGTAAAAATAAATATTTGGAGACATAGAGATTTGTATTTTATGTTTTTGTAGAGTGGGGGTGATCAAATCCCTAACAAGGTTTTTGATTTTACAAAAATGTGGGAATTGGGTGCCCTGATGCTAAAGGAAGAGTGTCACATGACTTTCTATTCACCCACTATAACACTTCCCCAAATTTGATCACACCAGTTGCGCAGAGAGATCTAGGTCACGTATATGCGTAATCCCTATAAGGTGAAAAGGAAACTATGTCTCATTTCCCTCACCATGTTTATACAAATATATTATTATAATGTAGGTGCTTTGGTGAGTTTAGAATAATTGATTTTTCCCGTGCATGCTAAATATAGTGGCATTTTACATTCATGACTATGTGTGTTCAACGTGTAACACATTTTTTTGTGTTCAAGAGTGACTATTGGGTGATAGAATTGAATTGAGTTCTTGTGACAACAAGAGAGAAAGGTGACCATGCATAACCAACCCTACTTGATTTGTATATAATGTGAGAGAATGGGGTGGCCTTATATGACCAATCCATTGGATTTTGGTTGATTTGAGAGAGGAAGTGGAGATCACAATGTATGGTCGGCTTATAGAGTAACCCCCTTCGACAAAAGGGATAGTGTGAAACAATGTCACTCTAGTAAAAAGTGAATAGATGATAATGTGGTAGAGGTTGCATAATGCAAAGTGTATAAAATTGGGTAGTGTAATTAGAAATGTTGGATAGAGTGAGAAATAGGAGATAACGAAAGGGTATGTGAGCAAGCGAGACATATGTAAAATTGGTACATAAATAAGGGCATCATTTATAAAACATCTTTCATGTAGTGTAAATGTAGAAGATGTTAGAGATATGATTACAATGCCATAAACGACATGTAAATCTAATGAGTAGGGCTCAAGATATAGGTTAGATAGCTACGAGGCTATAATTGGAGTATTAAGGCATGAAGTAGGCTAGGGTACCTTATGCCCCATGTAAGTTGTTATAATTAGTAAAGCGAAAATAAAAAAGTACTTTTTATTGTTTGATTGTGATTAAGTGTGATAAAAGCTCGAGATTGCAAAAATGCCACGAGCGAGAGAGCCCATCCATCACAATTTGAGAGGATATGAGATGTTGTTTAGGAACAAATGACCCATGAGTTGGTAAGTGTAATTAATGTTGTTATTTTCGTGTGAAATCATATAATTGCAATTTTTTAAATTTGGGAATTTTGTTGAATTTAGCATATAATGATGAAATCGATCGAGTGGTCCTGGTTTTGAGCTTGGGGTGGACTGTACAAAATTGTACGGCCCCGACCTATGAGGTAGAATAAGAATCTCAATGCCATAATATGTTGAGATACATATGATTTTATTATCTACTACATAGATTTTTGTATGTATGGTGATGACTTGCACCATTGCTGGGACTAATACGGTGTGTGTTGTGTTTATGGTTACAAAGAGATATCCACACTTGACACTTCGTGTAGGGCATCATATGACGAAATTGTTCGTATTGGGTCTAGAAGATGCTGGATGGGATATTTTGGATAGAGTTGGTTTGTGACATGTGAGTAGATTGGGGAATCACCCTTAAATATGTATTTGATCACAACATTATGTGAGTGATGGAATGCATATATGTGCACGATTTGGATCCTAACGAGATAGATGACAATGACATTAGAGTCCATGTGTATCATATTTTGTAGTTACCGATGCATAAGAGATGGTATAGGTGTTTCTCCCATACATCCCCTATCATATTAGATAGGCCCAAAGACTTTAGGTGGGGAATGGGGGTATGAACAACCCACACTTAGGTTTATTGTTATTGTGAATTATGGTGTTTCACGATTGTAGAAATTTATTTGTGTCCTATTGGCCATATTTATAGTAGTGGATGGAAAATGGGTATCGATAGCATATATGGTGTAATGGATTTGTCGATGATAGAGGAATATGGGTCCTTATATACATGGATTCATTATGTGTTAGCTCATGTGTACATGGATCTCTATAGGTTCACATTTGAGAACCATGATAGTGGTTGGCAACAGTTAATTTGTTACATGTGTGGACCTATGAGAACATTGTGGTTATGTAACTAATAGGTGGGTCATGCCTAGATTGACCCCATCCAAATATTGTGGCAGTGTTGGGTGATGTCACGGCTACGAGGATTTGATGAGATGAATAGATGTGGGTGATTTTTGTTATATATATTTGACTTATTTTTGTTGTGCATGTATTTTAGTCATTAGCGTGATGTGTTCATTGGATGATGTATGTTTATTAGTAGGATTAGTAAATGAGATGTGTGATGTGTAAGAAGGCTAGAGTAGGCATGATTATAACATTTGTGATTTGATTGAGATTGTGTGGCGATGAGAAAGCGTGAGGGGTGATATGTGTATAACATCTACGTAAGATATTATTAGCATATGTAGAGAGAAAACATATTCTTGAGAAATAAGGAAGGGTCATCCTCATATATGCCATAAGGTACTTAGTAAAAATGGTAGTAATTAAGAGATGTAGATAACAAGTGTAACATATGGGTAAGTAATACATTGTGATGGAGAAATCAAGTGTGGCTAGGTGTGAGTAGTCACTCTAGAAACTAAAATTACAATTTGTGTAAATCATTCATGTAGCTTTAGTTTAATCGAATATGTTTCAATGGTGTCACAAAAATTTTATGAGTCACATGTGTAACTTTTGGTATAAAATTTTGCTCCATGGCCAACCATTTATATGTGGGTTGTGGTGGTTCCTATGGAGAAATAACTTCAGTGTGTAAAGAAATACTTGATATATCGGTGGAAGAATGTTTAGTGAGAGTAACACTTGTTTTCAGATGATGTCTCGAGATGAGGTGAAGTATATTTTTAGAGGAGCGTATCTTGAAATTGATAATGCATTTATCCTCAAGTAATTGTATTTTTTGATCCAATGTGTAAAAATCATTGTCATGATGTTTGATAATACAGTTAAAATTGCAAAAATGACTTCCCTTTGCTCTTTCAAGCCAATGTGGAGGATGGTGGGCATTAAAGGGTAACTAAATTAACTCCTTGTTGATTAGTGTAAGAAATATCATGTGGTCAATCAATATAATTTTAAAAATAGACTAGTGTATGCTTAGGCCTAGGAGGAGTCTTTGGGATAACTCTTGGTTTAGGCTCGGGATTATAAAAATGTTACCGCAGTGTAGAACCTTAACTTGAGTATTATTAGGTATCGATATTGGTGGTGCATCATAGTCATGCATAATAGAAGTAATTGTAACGTTCTCATCATGAGTCTTAGGTTAATGTGGGAGTGTAAGCTCTAGGTCTGGATTAATAACACGTAGACAAAGTTTCGTAAATGAATCACATTTGTCGTAAAGTAATTATTCCTTAAGAGGATGTATAAGACCTTGACAAAATATACGTTACATAGCGATGTCAATGGGGGTGATATAATAATAAGTGTATATTTAATTTGAAATGTAAGATATAGTTAAATATTGATTCAATATCATCTTAGTTTACAGAGGCTAAATGTTCATATGTAACCCTAGGGCCTTTATTGCAACTAAAGTGAGCTAGGAAAACATCTTCACGTTCTAGAAAAGTACTTAGAGATCCATTAGGAATGTGATTAAACCCATACATAGCTTTGCCTGTGAGACTATTAGAAAAATATTTGAGAAGAAACCTATCATTTGAATATGAAACCATAACTCGCCCTGTAATACTTAAAATGTAGGTAAGGATCTAAGGTACCATCAAACAACTGAAATGAAGGCATAACACAATTCATGGGAAATTTGTGATTGGAAGATTTTACGTTGAATAAGATTGCTATAAATAGTATTGGAATCAATGTTAGCATAATACACTTTGCTCTACATCAAAGTATGTGATTTACGTTGTAACTCTCCTATTACATGCATTAGAGAGAGGACCTTTTGAAAAGGTATAACATATACATCTAGTGGCTCATTTAAGGGTTGTGCATTAACATTAATAGTGGCCATATGAACACTATTTCATTTAAAGGAAATATTGGGTGATGAGTTATTAGGTGGAACTTGGGGTTTTATGGACTTGGTTGCACATTGAGGTTTGAAAGGAGTATTACTATTATCCATAAGTAAATCATGTGTGTTTCACATGATTCTTAGACGTTCCTTTGAAATATTCACGAAACAGATTTGGTAACAGCGTAGGAGGATTACCTGTTGAAATGTTGGTTGATGGGTTGTTGCGCGCGTATGCCTTCTCGAATCCACAACCGATCGTGAGAGCTTCCTTTTGGCTAGGAGGAACTACGTATAATGGAAAGCAAGAACACCGTAAAGAATTAAACAATATGTGAAGTGAATTCCTAAAGCATGTGCTAGATCCTGGAAGTGTGATACTTCCTAGATGGTCGTCATCCACTTTTAAAAAAATTTAATGCAAGTAATGAAGAAAATCCTAATGTAATTAAAATGATTTGGGTATCTCATTCAAAATACAATAAGAAAGATCTAATCTAACAAAGTTAAGTTAAATAAGATCCGAAGATCAAATAACTAGTTCCGAGTCCCCTGCAAGTCCGACAGAGGTCTCAAGTAGATCACAGTGAATAAAGGTGATGTGAGATTAGGTGGATAGGTCATTGCTCTGGGTGGTATGGGAAAATACAGAGACCGATGCGGTTAGGGATGACCGATGGCGGTTGGGGTAATGGTGTCAAGTTACATTATGAAAACTTGGAATACCAGAGAATGAGTTGTGGGTCTCCTTTGCGATTGCACAAAGGACTCTGGTTGGTCAGAATGAGGTATTGGGTGATTTGGGTGGGATTTGGTGAGGTTTTAATGGGTATATGGAGGGGTGAGTATGAATGGAGATCAATGGGTGACTGAGGAAACAAAGGATGGCAATATAATGATGAAACCAATGAACCAGAGAAGCACAACGTACTACTTAATGGATCCTGGTTCTAGACGCTTGTAAGTGGGGAATGAAGGTGCTAGCAGGAGGATAAAGGCTATAGATGATCACCAATCATAGGAAAGCTTCTACATGGGTTGCATGTACATTCCTTTTGCTTGGTTAGATCAAGTCCTCGCTAGTGGTCGATGCTAGATGGTCAGGCAGGGAGAAATGCTTGATCTCCTTCCTTGTTTGTGTGTTCTCACTAAAATTCGTTCTCAAAAGACGCGATATCTCTCCTGGAATGTCTCAATATTTTTGCCAAGTCTTTGCCAACCTCTAAAACAAGGTTGTTTTTGGGAGTTAAAAGGTGACCGACGGTAGTTCTGGCTTAACCGACGATGGTTAAGGGTAACCGACGCTCATGGCCAAGGCAGGATTTCCTAGGTTTTACTAAACTAGGGAGATCCTCTTCATTTTCTAGGGTCTCTTGTCGTTAACCCGTGGATTAGACCGGGAGCAGGAATGTGGTTAGAGGGAATGTAGGCATTGATTTTTAGGGTTTGGGTAAGTCTTAGTTAGTTATGGCAACTTACTAAGAATAGGTCTTAGGGTGAGTTGGCTTGATGAGGTGTTTAGGTGAAGTGTATGTGTGGATATTATTTAAATTAAGATATTTAAATAATAAATATGGTGAGGATAATGAATTAATTTAATTAGATTAATTAAATTAATATTAGTGGGGTGAAGGGGCCATGGCTAGTTTAATGTGATGAAGGGTGTTTATTTGTCGAGGGACCAAAGGGGAGTGTGACCTAATTTTAGTGTCTACATTTTGCCCCTTTTTGTTGTGTAGCTTGTATTGGTAAGCGACGCTAACAAAAATAAGATGTGGTTGCCCCATGTGTGGGTGAAGGTGATCCCCTCAAACCGTAAACTCAAGAGGCAGGAGGGAACTAGTGAGTGGTTTGATAAAAAGGTAAATGTGGGAAAGGGTAGGTGTATAAGGTCTATGTGGGCAACTAGGTAATGGGTCGTGGTCAAAGGTAAACAATCAAATGCACACACACGTATAAACCTGCAAAGACACTATCAAGTTGAAGAACAGCAAACTCTACATCGTTCAAGGTCCATAGGTTTATCCAAACAAGGTCAAGTGATTCCGGTATCTAAGGTATATGATATGGTTAGGAAACACGACATAGGTTAGGTGCAAGAATGTTTAGGTATGTTCCAGACACCAAAGGTAGGGTCGGGATAAACGGTCATGACATAATAGGCTAGGTAAGGTCATTAGGTCAACAACACGGTAATAAAGTACAAGGTATAGCGAACACGTGATGTCAAAGGTCACTAAAGAATGGTCCAAGGCAAAAATCTAGGTCACGGAACGGGTAAGGATGAGGGATGGGGAAACTAATGAGTCCCAAAAGGAGGATAAGGGTAGGCAAACCAATGATGAGGTTTCGCAGGTGAGGTAAATGGTCGTGGTAAAGGTTCGGTGTGGAAAAAAAAAGGAGGGGTGGGCGAGGAAATAGGTAAAATTGAGGGCAATGTGTTGTAGAGGGTGACCAATGTCACCAAGGGTAACCGACACCAGTATATGGAAACCAACCACGGTTTGGTAGGGCACGAGACCGATGACGGTGAAGGGTAAACCGACGTCGGTTAGGTCGGGTTTGTTATAAAAACAAAATCCACGATTTTTGTTATTCATTTGTCATTTAACTAATTGAGAAAATGACAAAAGAGAGAGAGAAAAGAGATAAAAGTGTCGGGACGGAGCAAAGTAGTGAGTTGGCGAGTGAACGGCGGGTGAGTGGTTGGTGAGAAGTGGGTCCACAGGATCAGTGTGAGGGATTTGATTGGGTAGAGGTTACGGGTAGCGATTTAGTGATGGCGGAGGCTAGAGAGGGATCGGGCGGGCCACCGCCAAAGGTGGCGATGTGCCACCAAGACGACGGCAACACGACAAGGTAAGCATCCAACTCTAGGTGGATTCGATTAGATAGATGAGGTGAGTGGTAAATTGATTTTGTAGGTTTTGTTTGTTTTTTGTTTTTGTGGGTGGGGAAAAGATTAAATTTGGGAATGGGGGAAAAGTGGGTAAAAATAAGAATGGGGAGGGTAATAAATGGGATAGGGGGATAGGTTGGGATGTAAGGGTAGTTTAGGTCATTTTAGGTGGGTAAAAGGGGCAAGGGGGAGGTTTTTGAGAAAGGGGGTTTAGGGATCGCGGGTTCTCACCGCGACAAAGTTGATCGGTGTCACCAAGTTTGGATGGCATCGGTAGTGTGTAACCAATATCGATCACTAAACAAGTGATTGATGTCGGTTAAGAGGGCGAAGGGGTCGGTTATAAAGAACCAACACCGGTTGGGTTTTGGGAGATAAGGGGCCAAAAGTGCCACAAGTTGGGTAACCGAGATGGGTAAAGGTAAAATAGGGTGTGATAAATAATAGGGGGCAAGTATAGGTGTGATAAATGTAGATTAATGTATTGTTTATATTAGATGTAGGGGAGAGATCACCTGGGTATGCAGGACAGTGGTTCCGCCCCTACTTATGATAGTGCACGCGTAGCGACCCGTGAGGAGCCGCAACATGTAGAGATGGTGGGCCTTAGTGGCGTTCGATGATATTGGCACATAGTCTGGTAGCCTAGTTTGATGGTCAATCTCATCGATAGATGGGATGCCGTGACCAACACGTTCCACTTGCTGATGGGTGAGATCACGGTCACCCTAGAGGACGTGTTCTGGATTCTGCGGCTACCCATATTGGGTACGCAAGTCTATTCTATCTCCTCCGAGGCCTCGAAGGAGCTGATGTTGATAGTGTTTAGCGAGGGGATGGCCGAGCTAACATTCCATAGTGCCAGCATCCGATATGGGGAGATGTAGCTAGCCCATCCAGAGGAGACGAGGCTAGTGGTTCTTTTGATGGAGGCTACTGGATGACGCAGAGGGTGGATGTTTTCCCCGATCTTTGATGGGGTACTCTATGATATGATGGTAGAGGAGACCCACTTTTCCTAGCGCCAAGTATTCTGGTGCACTTGTACAAAGAGTTGTGGGCGTATAGGTGGTCTGTGCAGGCAAATTCAACCTATGTTGTACCTCCTTACTACATTGTTGGGCGTATGAGCACATAGTTTGTGTGCGGCTAGTAGGGATGCCCCGAGTTGATGTCTTTCCACCGTGCCATATATGAGTGGGGTACAGGTAATGGGTGCCGCCTATGGGAGACAAGAGATCTGACAGGCCCACACATGATGTGGCCTATTTCCAGTGACTATTGGAGGGATTGTCCGGAGTGGACATTATATGGAGGCCTTATGTGGGATTCCCGCATATAGACATATGCATAAGGAGCTAGCTGAGCTCTAGCTTTTGAGATGGATAGAGGGTCGTCATGTTGGGGAGTAGGAGATGACCCTAGTGGACAGAGTCATGTGGAAATTGAAAGCTATTACAGGACATACCTCCGCCCTTCCCACAATACCGCATGCAGACGACATGGAGATGCCCCTACCTCTTCTACAGCCGACAGTGCCCACAAGGGAGGAGGAGCAGGTAGTGGACCAACGGATAGATGATGTTGGGGTCACGCACAACATGACAGCAGTGGTGGGTGGCACACTTATGAGCCATACCACCTAGACTGGGGCAGCCAGATCTAGCCACCATCACGGTGCAGAGGGACGCCCTATAAGGGTAGATGGCTACATTGATTACCCAGTTGGGTATAGTGCAGACCTAGTTGGAGAGCTTAGAGGCAGAGGTAACATAGGTAAATGTATAGGTGGCCATCTGCAGCCCGGATGGAAGGTGGAGGAGATGGAGATGAGGAGGGGGATGGTTAGGTGGCAGCCTTACAAGCACAGGTGGTAGGTTTACAGGCGATTGGCCTGGCCCAAGCCTGTGCATGATTGGGGTCTTACAGGCCCAAATACATGCACAGGGGTAGGGGCACCACCACAGGCACCGGGACCGAGTCCGGTTCATAGGCAAGAGTAGGACAAGGTCCCGTAGGATAGGCACAGGACCAAGACCTATGGGACCACCACAGACCGTGCCTATATCCAGGTTACAGGATGCCCTAGGTGAGGCCGATACTACCAGGACTAGCTAATGGTGGCTGGGATAGACTTTCTATCCTATGGAGAGTACCGAGCATAGCAAGTGTCGAGTGAGAGGACTAGATCCCGCACTCACATTGTGGAGAGCACAGGGGGCCATCGATCTCCGAGGCCAACTCAAGGAGAGGCCACCAATGCATGGAGACCAGCTCCTGGGGAGGTGCCAAAGCAGGGACTCGGCCAGAGGGTACAGGTGATATAGAGATGGAGGACATCCGCTGAGATGCCTGATATTTGTTGCCTGATTTTGATGTATGATAGTCATTTTTTGATATATACCACTGCGTACAAAGATAGTGAGGATGTATGAGAGGTTTGTTGTATATCATGAGCATATACTGCTGCGTCATGTCGACGATATTTTGTATTGAGTATCGCTTGCATTTCGACGATTTTAAGATGATGGACATGATGAGATAGCCATGTATATTGTATTAGAGATACATAATTATTTATATGATGAGATATATGAGATTCTTGATTTGTTGATGTTGATGTTTTGATGAGACTTTCGATGTATTTGTGCGTTGATGAGATTTTTGATTTGTGGTCTTGACATGGACGGAAAATTAGGTGAGTTAGGCATGATGGAGTCAGGTTGGTTTAGGCATGGATCAAGTCAGGTTTGTTTAGGCATGGATTGAGTCAGGTTTGTTTAGGCATGGATTGAGTCGGTCATAGGCATGGCTTGAGTCGGAGTTTGTGGTCTAGGCATGGTTGAGTTAGGTTTTAGGCATGGATTGAGTCAAATCTTAGGCATGGATTGAGTCAGTCATAGGTCTAGGCATGGTTGAGTGCAAAGTAGATGAAGTTTGTGATTTATTATTATGTGCAAGGAATGATAATATGAGTCATATGTGAGATGTGGTAAAATCTATGCATAATGATGATAGAAAAATGGTAGGCGTAATAAATGTATTTTGTGATGAGGAGTAAGATATGAAGCAATTTGTTATGTATGTGGTTTAATTTCCAATTTTGGGTATAAAATGGAAACTAAGTGGGGCATGATGCAATGTTAGGAAGATAAGAGATGACTTGTTTAGGGTAGATAGTGGCCAATCTAACCTCTAAGGGCCCCATGCCCTGAGTCCCGCCTACATAGTCCTGACAAAAAGGGACCTCAAGCCGATGTAGTTCTCCCATGAGCTAGCAAAGAATATGATGAGGTAAAAAAATGAGTTAGTAGGCTTTAGACATGGTGTGGGTTTGTAGGTCTGTTTGGTTTTAGGTGGGTTTAAAGTAAAGTGATATAGGTGATGTTGATCGTGGTGAAACAAGAAGGAGATTACCCCAAAAGTAAGCATCGAGGACCAAGTCCTTTATAAGGTAATCAAAACGTAAATAAAGACAGACAAAAGATAAGAGGGGGTAATACAAACCACCTGATTGGTTAGGATCATACCGAGTAGATCACACCTTGGAGGAGGTGATGAACATAAGACCCGAAAGACATTGCATGATTGATTGTTCTAAGGTGAAAGGTTATCACATGATCACCAAATGTCCTGGTTGCCAGCAAGAGGTCCCTTGAGGATGTAGGAAATGAGATTGGGGATTGTGAAGAGGATGAAAGGTGGCTAATGCTTGATAGGGTATGAGGTGGCATATGCTTTGGGTAAGAGATCCTAGGTCACAATGGGCAAGTCCATGACTAATTTTTTTGTTTTTACTTGTATTTGAGATAGACTGATCGATGCGAGAAGTCTATATGAGGTGAGGAAATCCTCTCCTTGAGGTCTTCATGAAGTTGTTCGATGCGGGAAGCTTCATATTCTCTCTCTCTCTCTCTCTTTTTGAAAGATCCTTACATAACCTGTCCTTTGAGGGAGCAATCTATTTATAGTAGCAATGTGGAGAGAAGAGATGTCCTTTTGAGGGAGTCATCTTTTATTGGAAGTTTGACTCAAGGAGTTGAATCCCATGTGAGGGATTTTAATTCAGTGAGGACAAGACGAAGGTGAAGGGTAGGACTCTTGATCAACAAGTAGGGTGAAATGACCATGGATCTCATCTAAAGGTAGATGAAAAGTATCCATGAGAATCATGTTATGTGCGTGTCGGGTACACATATTCAAGAGAAGATAATAAGTGACGGGTACTCACATGATTCTTGTTTAATCATTGGTGAGGTGTATGAAGTGGATAGCACTCAAGGGACGAGCATGAAAAGAGACAAAAGGTGAGGTAGGACCAAAATTCAACAATAGAATGGTTGAAGATGCAAGGCGTTAAGGGGCTCAGGTTCAAGTTTACCATCGAGTGAAGATAAACGATAAGCACTTGATCCATAGGTATGAGTCACGATGTATGGTCCAAGCCAATTAGGAGCAAATTTACCCCATTTACTTTTTTCTTCTTTGGTTACGTGTTGATTTTCTTTCAAGATAAGGTCAATTACTTGGAAGGTTCGTTCATGGACATGTTTTTCATAGGCACGTTTGATATGTTTTGGTAAACTTAAAGGTGATCAAGAGCGTTAAGATGACGTTCGCCTAATAACTTTAGTTGTGCTAAATAGTCCCTGATGAAAATAATCGTCATTGAGCATGTCATGGAGAGAAATGTGGAGTGAGGGAATCTGGACTTCGAGAGGTAGAACAAATGACCTCCGTATCGTAGACCGCAGAAAAAGGTGTGGCAGTTTGTGGAAGTGTGAATACTAGTGCGATATGCCCATATGGCAAAAGGAATATGCATATGTCAGTCCTTCCCAAAGATTGTTAACCACTTTCATGAGAATTTTTTTAAAGTTATTCGGTAGCAGTTGATGATCCATTGATGGCTTTGGGAAGAACGGGATTGATTTCTCCGACAAGATCCAAACCCCATCGAGAGAATGACCAAAGGTCACGAGTGACCTGTAAGGCATAAGTATGCGTTAACATCCCACATGCCCCGCTTAGTCCCTAAGTCCTTTGTTTTTCCCTTTTCCTCTCTTTTCTTGGCCTTTTGCTCATCAGTAATGAAACCGCCACCCTGCATGGGCGGCGGCCTTGTAATCGGGGCGGTGGTCGCGGCTTGCCCCGCCCTGCTCAGAGCGGTGGTGCTTTACACATTTTCCAAAAGTGTTTTTTACCGACTCACGTAAAAATCAACGATTCACTAGCTTTTTTTGCCGACTTGGGCTTGCATTTATGTTTTTGGTCCCCTGGAATAGTGTTTGGCCATTGTTTATAGTTTTAGAGTTCAGTTTGGTTTTGATCTTTGGGTGAATGAAAAGCTATAAATAAATGGTTTGTGCACAAACAAATGATCGGCCCCTCATTCACTTCTCATACTCTCATTTTCAATAGTTCAGTTTATTATTTTGCTTAGAAGCCATAGTTTCAATCCTTTGCATGTTTAGTTAGCATTGTTCAGCTGTTGGTAAGCCACATACCCATCTTGTGCAGGCAGTGCTATTATTTCACCCAATCCATTGGAGTAAAATAGCTTAGGAAGCCATTAAAGTTGCAGGTTTTGCTCCTCAAAACAGGATAGTTTCAGGTTCTGGACGCTTTATGTTGCATGACTCGCAATAAATCCCGCTAGGAATTGCATAAGCCAAGCTCTGTACTCTTGCGCTATCCCTCTCCTACTCGCATTGTATTCAGTCTGTATTCTGAGCTACCTTTGTCCCAACATCTACTTCTGTTGATGCTAGCATTACACGCTTTTCTGGATTCACGTGAACACGAAGGAATGAGGAAATCACACTGAGGGGACAAGATCATACACGCCATTGGATTCGCCACTGTTCTGCAGAATCCAGGTTCTAGCTTTCAAAGTTCTAAAATTAGAAATATATCAAATAGAGTAGATAATCACTTCTTTTCAGTTAAGTTTACTTTCGATATTGCCAGGGAAGCTGTGGGGATTGATAGTTTCTGAGAAACTATGATTCATTCCTCACTTCTGAGGTAGGATCGAGAGTCTGGCAAATAGATTAAGCAAGTTATTTCATTATTTAGAATAGATCTACAAATTGCACAGACAAATAACTACACTCGGTTATTTTGTTTGTTTTAAGTTTTATATTAGTTGTCAAATTCTAGATACGTTTAAATAGCTGCTTTCTTGCATTCTTAAGGTTTCTCAGAAAATACAAAAATAGAAATTATATATATGTTCTAGGTTTATTCCACGTAGTTAAAATTTACTTTGTTGCAGTTAGATTTACATTATCGTTTTGTATGACAATCACGGGACCCAGGGAGCCAGGGAATACGTATTTGAGCCAATTGTGCCTCAACCCAATCTCGTCACGGAAATAGTTGACATAGATCAAAACCTTAGAATACAAATCTTCCAAACAACAACTGATTTACGACAAATCAGCTCTCAGTTGAGGGGATTAAATATAGAAGATGACCAAGCACACACGTTTTGGTCAAATCAACCGAACTACAGATTACCCTAGGCAAACATACATATGACTGTAGAAGGGTTCGAAAGAGAACAAACCTTTGGTTGTGATCCTTTGGTCCCACAGCCAGATGCAGGAGACACTCTTCTAGATATAGATACCAGCCTAAGAATCCAGGTTGCAAGAACACCTGTGAGGTACTCTGAGAAGATCGCGCAGTTATTGATCCTAAATATAGAAGCTGAGAAAGCATATGATTATTGGATACTAGGGATTAGGACTTGATTTCGTACATGACCATAGTAGGACCACAACAACCAAGAGTCTACGGTTGTGATCCACAAATCCCACAACCTAACGAATCCATAAGTCAATCAGACATA
Organism: Taxus wallichiana var. yunnanensis; assembly: GCA_018340775.1. Taxonomy (NCBI): domain Eukaryota; kingdom Viridiplantae; phylum Streptophyta; class Pinopsida; order Cupressales; family Taxaceae; genus Taxus; species Taxus wallichiana. Next base: position 273,607,524 of record CM031233.1, on the reverse strand, counting down.
GACACTGGCCTACGTATATTAGTATTCAGATCTACCCCACTTCCACCTATCATCATCGAACAAATATCCTTGCTAGACACAACAGCTAACAAAGCTAGAGAGTTCTGGACTAGGCCAGAGAACCGTCCATAGAATTGACTACATTTACCATCCACCATATGACCTTATCACGGAGACATACGAAACTATCCCGGTCATTTTCCACGTATTCCACAACCCATAGATCGAATCACGCCAGAGCTCGATATTGATTGGAGCCTTCGAGCAGTCATCCTTGCCGATCGATCTATCACACCAGTTCAGGTTAGAAGGGCCTTCTTTGCCTTAGATTCACAAATTCCACTAGTGCGTATTGAAGACATTAGATTGCCTAACTAGTTTGTCTACATCCCACGCATATTCCATCCCCACCAGCTGTCTCGGCACGACCTCGGGAGGTCGGGTACGTGGAAGAGTTACCTGTAGATTCCCACGCTCGCTTGTCGCTTTTCCGGCGTACAAAATTGGTGAACCCGACGTGAAACTAACAACTGTTTCACCTTCTCTTTGAGAAGTTTCATCTTATCTCATCCACCTTCGCTCCTTCCCATTATTCTGCGGGTATTCATATACCCCCCGAATATGTCGGGATTCGATGCATATGGCAGACCCCTCTTGGGTCTTGAGGCTTACTACGCCCAACAGAATAGGCAATCATCACCATCACTCTCGGTATGGGGTGACAACTACTCAACTAATCAGTTGTCAACACAAACTCCAAGAATTAGATATAATTCGTCTTTTCAAACTGAGGAGTTAGATCAACCCCCTCAAAAACAACAAACAGAGCCTTCAGGCTCGAATAATATGACGTTCACCGGAGAATCTGGATCATCTCCTCAGATGCTATTTAGACCACAAATTAGTAGACAATCAGACCCATACCTGGTCTTAGATGATGAACAATCAATACGTTATCCTAGGAGTGAACAGCGCTCTCGGGGTATGTACCCACCTGTAGGAGGTTTACAAACGCAACCCGAGGTCTCTTTTCAAGAAAATACCTCTATACCATTCCATATAGGAAATACTCTCGGAGAAACTTGGCAAGATAATGATCAGTTCATAGCAGGATATCACATGCCTATACAAAACCATGGTATACAACAAATGCCACCAAGGCAGAATATCGTGACTTCACCAAATGAAGTCATTTCAACGTTAGTAGAAAAAGTGAGAGGGTTAGAACTTGCCCAAGCAAGTCAAAATTCACAATTCGTGCAAACAGGGGGTTCCAATCCTCCACGCCATCCTAGCCAAGAAGATCTTCTCACAGGAGTAGGCACGTTAGGCATGCCTCCTCAGTATCCACAACAAACGCCAACTAGGCCCATCATCTCTAACACCATTCCTCCCGGTCTAGTATCAAACAATCCATTCCTGGACAATACCCCGTCATACTTAAACATGTACTCCAAATCACCACAAGGAGATATGTTCTCCTCTCGGCATGCTTGCTCAAACACAGGTGTTTCCTTATGCCCCTACTAATGCATACGCTGCGCCATATCAACAACCCATCCCACCACCACTCCCTCAGCAACCACCATCAATGGTCGAAACCTATGCGATAGGGACTTATTCAGAATATTTGAAAGAGCCCTTAGACTTTGCCATATGAAGCGTCATGCTTCCAAGACCCCTTCCCGATTTACCCAAGTACAAAGGTGAGGGAGATCCAAATGCGCATATCAAAGCTTACGCTACAGCCATACGAGAACTACTCCCTTGGGATGGGGTTGTTGCTAAAATATTCCCCAAAACTTTGGAAGGCATCGCTCTTGATTGGTATTATAGAATACAGAGGCTTCCATCCATTCATTTAAACAACTCGTATCAGAGTTCATTAAGGCATTTGACATGAACAAACTGTTAAGGACAGGAATCAGGGAGTTCTTACACATCAAACAAGAACACAACGAATCTGTCGCCCATTTCATCCAAAGGTGGCGTACAGTCCTTTATTCCTCGGCAAGTGCACCAAACATGGATCAAATGGAACTATGTGATTTATTCCTTCATTCACTTAGCAGAGAAGTGAAGGAAGAAGTCAGAAGTTCCCATTACGAACTTACGATGAAGTACTAGAGAGTGCTCTTCGAATAGATCAAGTAGTAATTGATAGTGGTCATAAGACATATGGAGCAAATGGGAGGTTAATCACCCCCAGTTAGAACACTACAAATTACCCCACCACTGCAAACATCAACCAAGGACCCAAAATCCTTAACAAAAATCGGGGTGTAACAACAGATGGAGTAACCGATCAGCCCAAGAAGGTAAATGTTGTCAATACTCCATCACAAACAAACAACCAACGAAACAACAACTTTACCCCAACAATCAATACAGTGGATTTTAACCATCCACAACAACAACAACAATGGTGAAATCCCATACAAGGGCTAAGCCAAAACTCATTTGGTTATCAAAACCAAAATCAAAGCCAGAAACAACAAATGCAAAACTTTAATCCTAATAGGCAATCAGTTTGATCAGAGTTTTAGGCCACAATATACACCAAACCAACAAACCAGGAATTACAATCCCAATTCATATTGTGGTTTCCACAAAATTGAGGTCATGATACTAGAACATGTCGTGACTACAATAAATTCATGCAACGTTTGCCAGAAGAACAAAAGCAGGTTCTTCTGATTTGTTTTTAGCAGATCCCGTGTCACCACCACCAAGCACGCACGCAGGGGTAGTTTCCCCTCAGAATGCTCCCCTCAAGATCTTTAACGATCCACTCCCAAATCATGATAATAACAGACTAAATCCAACTGGGACGAACAAGGGTGCAATGACGGGAAACAATGATCATGAAGCCTCGACTTCACTAAATCCATCAGTTGCGCCACAATTAGGAAATCAGCCGAGACCCAAGATAGTCAGTTTAGTAGAACTAGACGCTGAACTACCTATCGAAGCTATAACAAGAACACGAGAATATTTCTCTCAACCAAGCCCAAGTCACCTGCCAGAAATAGATAAGAGTCAACAAATAGTAGAAAAACCCGTGGGTGCCTATGATTTAATTAACGACCTAACAAAAACCTTCTCGCACATTTCATTTTTAGACTTACTAAAAAACTCTCCTACTCACAGGGCTGCTCTTTTAGAAGCATTAGGTTTAGGTCATTTAATTAACATCACTCCACCTCCTGAAACACAGGTAAATCATGTAGATTTTGATATCCATCCTCCGGGACAGCCGGACAAGGATGTCGAATTCATATTCGAAATAAGTAAAATGCCTACAGACGTTGAGATTGCATGCCGAGGTGATCCAGCCTTACACTTACAAGTATGGGTTTATAATAACTACGTAAAACGAGCAATGGTTGATGATGGGGCTGCAGTTAACATAGTCCCCTTCTCTTTCCTTCAAAAGTTAGGATATGGGGAAACAAACTGTTCCACCACTCGAAATACATTGAGAGGCTATGATAGCCTTAAAGCCACTTCGATTGGAACTATAATACTACCGGTCACCTTAGGACCCAAAACAATCTTGACTGAGTTTTATATTATAGATCGGGAAACTAATTATAATATGATCCTCGGCCGACCATGGATACACCGAATGAAGGCAATCCCTTCTACGTTATTCCAAGAAGTAAGATTCTTGCATCTAGGAAAGGTGTTTGTAGCCAAAGGTGATCCAAAACCTTTCGATATACACCTAGTGACTTAAAAAAAGGCCAGGTGTGCACTCGGAATTTGAACTTCCAACAAACCAACTTAATAAACCCACTGACGCAAAACCAGAGGAGAAGTTGGTACCTACAACGGATCTTGAGACTATGAATCTAGTCAAGACAATCCCAACCTCAAAAGGTGAGGCTAACATTGTAGAAACGGTATCATTAGGAACTACTGCAAAAATCGTTGAATTACTAGAACAAGATCTACCAATGTTTCTACCATTTGATTCTGTGGGCATGGGAAATTCCCTAGGTGTTGGTTCTCTTCCAGCTGAGGATCTCTGTATGGTGGAAGTAGAATGCGCAAACACAACAAATATCCCAGCATCCATATTCCCAGCTAAATATTGGACTCTCCATTTTGATGGAGCTAAATGCCGTTATGGAGCGAGGGGCTGGTGTAATCTTTACTTCCCCTGAAGGAAAGGTCCTACCATTCGCCTTCAAACTCAATTTCGAATGTACAAACAATGGCGCTGAATACGAAGCCCTCCTCCTTGGCCTCATTTTAGCCAAGAGGATCGGTATTAATAACATCAGAGTATTAGGAGACTCACAATTGGTAGCAAACCAAGTCTCTGAGATATATGAAACCAAAGCCGAGCATTTGCAGCTTTACAAAAAAGTTGTATTAGATTTAAGCAAGGAATTTGACTTCATATCAATTGAAACAATCCCGCGAGAAGAAAATCTTCTCGCTGATTCAATAGCAACTTCCGCATCACGTTTTACTCCAAGCAATAAGTTAGAGGATACCCGTTTCATAGTATCCCTTCGTGATGAACCATTGATAAAGACAACGACAAATTCTCTTTTAAACAAAAATGAATCTACTATCCTAGACCATGTTGATAGTGATATGGCCACTTTGGATTACTTAAACGCCTATGCGGCACTACATCTCTCCTATCATACGATAGATTTGTCCTTAATCCCACATTCATCTTCTTACTGCGGAAATCCCATAATGGAACCTAGCGTATACACGGTAGAAAGTGGGGACGATTTGGATTTACCTCAGCCCCCACACGAGTTTGAAGAAGGTAATGCCTCTTTAATCGAAGAAACAATTGATGTTAACATCGGAACGGAGGATGAACCAAAAATATTGAAATTAGGGTCCTCGTTAACCCCAGAAGAAGTAAAAATACACACTCAGATCCTCAAGGAACATCAGAAAGATTTTGCATTTAATTATAAGGAAATGACAGGCGTTGCACCACACATTGCAGTGCACAACCTCGTCACTAAATCTGATGCAAAACCAGTTAAACAAAAATCAAGACCCATGAAACCCAAGGTGGCTCTCATGGTGAAAGATGAAATAATAAAACTCCTACAAGTAGGGTTCATCAAACCAGTCGATTACTCTCAATGGGTATCTAATATTGTTCCCGTTCTCAAAAAGAATGGGAAGATACGCATCTGCATAGATTTCTGAGACATTAACAAAGCATGTCCTAAGGACGACTTCCCATTACCATCCATAGATGTCATTGTTGATGCAACAAGCTGGATTTGAACTCTTGTCCCTCATGGATGGATTCTCGGGATACAATCAAATCAGAATATCTGAACAAGACCAAGCCAAAACCACGTTTATAACTCCTTGGGGAACCTATTGTTATGTTGTTATGCCATTTGGCCTCAAGAACGCTGGTGCTACGTACCAGCGAGCTATGACATATATATTCCACGATTTAATTCATAAAATCATGGAATCCTACGTAGATGACTTGTTGGCTAAGGCCAAGAAGCGTTGTGACCATCCAGAAGTACTCGCGTCATTCTTTCACGCCTAATAGAATATGGAGTCACACTAAATCCAGAGAAATGCGTCTTTGGTGTAACAGGTGGAAAGCTCCTAGGTTACATCATATCGTCACGAGGGATAGATGTTGATCCAACCAAAATTCGGGTTGTCCTCGAAATGGTCCCACCTTTGAATGAATCTGGAATCAGGTCATTTCTCGGAAAACTGGGTGCAATCGGAGATTTATCCCGGACTTAAGCTTCGCCATTCATCCAATCAACAATTTACTCAAGAAGGATTATAGCATTGATTGGACCGAAGACTGCAATGAAGCCTTTGATGCAGTTAAGTGTTTCCTGTTATCACCACCTACGCTAATGCCACCCAAGCTAGACCGCCCGTTAATTTTGTATTCACGAGCTACTGATGTCTCGTTGGCCTGTATGTTGGCCCAAGAAGACAATGACAAAAAGGAACGCGTGATTTATTTCATTAGTCGAACATTACTTGACTATGAAACACGTTATACACAGGCAGAATGAGAATGCCTTGCTATAGTCTTTGCTATTAAACGCTTAAGACACTATATGCTGAATCAAGAAACAAGGGTCATGGTAAAAACGGACCATTTACGAACTTTCCTCACACAAGGATCCTTGTCTAAAAAGGTTGGGTGTTTTATAACCTTAATGGGGGAATTCGAATTAACATTTGTAAATCAGAAGTCGGTTAAAGGACAAATCATCGCAGATTGGTTAGCTGATAACCCATTAGATGGAGGCGATTTAGTAGATTTAGACTTTCCAGATGAGTGTGTATACTACATCGAAACCCGACCCTCTATCTCTGAGTGTCCTTGGTACACTGATATCATTAATTATATCATGGACCATACATACCCAGAAGGAGCTACACCGCAACAAAGAAGGCGGTTACGTATTATCGTAGCTAAATACGTGATTATAGAGCAAGTGCTCTATCGAAAAGTGTTCGATGGAATGCTCCTAAGATGTGTCGACACAGAAGAATCCAAGAAGATTCTCCATGAATCCCACAGTGGAATATGTGGAGGCCACTTCGGTGGCCATGCCACCGCTCGAAAAATACATCGAATGGGCTATTTCTGGCCCACTCTAGAACACGATGCAGTAGAGTTTGTACGCAGGTGTCATAAGTGCCAAGAATTCTCCCATGAGATCCACATGCCAACACAAGCTCTGCAACCAATCGCTACTCCATGGCCCTTTTCTACATGGGGCCTAGATTTGATAGGGAAATTCTCTCCCTCATCTACAGATGGCCATAATTTTATAATCACGGCCACCGAATATTTCACCAAGTGGGTAGAGGCTATGCCTCTTACTACTGTACCAGGTTCTGTAATCGCCAAGTTCATTTTGAACCAAATCATTTGCAGATACGGTATCCCACAAATCATTATCTCCGATAATGGAACTTCTTTTAAAAATGAAGAGGTTCGTGAGCTATGCAATAAATTTAAGATAAGCCATCATACGGCTTCCTTATATTACCCTCAAGCCAACGGACAGGCTGAAGCGACGAACAAGACACTAAAAGCCATTCTCCTTAAAACTGTGAAAGAAAACAAACGAGATTGGCATTTGAAGTTATATCCGGCCTTGTGGGCCCACCGAACCTCAATAAGAACACCAACAGGAGCAACTCCTTTCTCACTAGTGTTCGGGGCAGAGGTAGTTCTCCCACTCGAGGTTGAAATACCCAGTCTCCGCATTTCATTACAAGGGATTCTGGATGAAGACGCTTACAGAGAAGCACACGTCTTTCCCAACTAGAAAGCCTAGATGAAACTAGGTTAGATCTTTGAACAGCGACATAGAGTTTATCTTGACCGGATGTCGGCGATACAACAAGAAGGTCTATGAAGCGTGACATATACGAAGGGATCTAGTTCTAAGGCTAGACAGCCGGATCGACAAGAAGACCGGCGAAGGAAGGAAATTCGGCCCAAATGGTTGGGCCCATACCGAGTCATGAAGGACTATGGAAATGGTGCATACCTCTTATGTACGCTAGAAGGTGAGGAATTTGGTGAAACAGTCAATTCCCTTCACCTCAAGCGGTTCTACGCATAAGCAGCTAGCACTACTTATATATATTTACATTGCATCTTCATATAGATTAAGATCATTTTGTCCACTTGTTTCTTACATAAATGGTGATCAAGGAATCTATTCTCAAAGCAATTCATTACAAACTCATGATGTTGTTGGCATAAACTCTTTAATCATACCTCTCCATTTTCATGATGTCATCAAATTATCTCGGAATCATTTTATCAAATAAAGCTAGATATGACAAAGTCTTAACGGTAACCATACCAAGATCTGCAAGTTTATTCTCACTTTGATTTCTTCTTAGGGTAGGTGTCTTGCCTATGGTCTGTTCTAGAAGCTTCATGGTGTCACATCTATCCCATATGTATATCTCTTTGGAAATAAGCACATACTGACGTTTTACTCAAGAAAACAAGTCAAACGTTGATCAAACAGAAAATTTTAATTTTACACATTTCCTTGCCCCACCAACCTTCGGTGATGAGCTTGCGTCTCTTACTAGTGACGTAGGGTTGGGAAAGGATGGAAATGCCCTTACTCGCCTATGCTTTTCCCACGGTGTTAAACCCACGCTTCTTACTAGTAGCATGGGGCAAAGTGTAGGGAGTCCTCTTGACAAATAAATGCAAATGGTCATACACAAACAATTCAAACTTTGAAACTTTGAGTCAAAAATAAATGAATCAGATGTTCAAAATTCCAAGAGAGTTAAAATCCTAAAAACCCAGATTTTGTCTACTATGTGGCCATCTACGGATCTAAGTCTAGATAAACCGCAAAGTAAGTTGCATTCTAAACTATGAAGTCACTCGGGTAGAGTAAGCTTGTAGCTTCCAATTTGGTTCCACCAAAGCTTTGTCTATCTCTCATCACTATCATTTCAGCTACACCTCACAACTTGTGCCCTTTCTAGCTCTCGGTGATGAGCCCTCGCATCTTACTAGTTGCGTGGAGTTAGAAGTGGGGCAAGTTTATCTGTTCATCATACTGGTTTGTATTCATCACTTTGCAAAACAAACATGAGGTATCCAAAATTGCTTACAGAAGCTAAGATTCAAAATCACATTATATCTACATCACCATATATCGGCATCATGAAACACAAAAGGAAACAAACATTTGCATCATTTGTTCTCCATTGCATACATTCTAAAAAGCATATAAACATACATCGTAGTATACATAGGGAAACTGGAAATAGAAAGGAAACCATAAGTGCCAAGGTTTTGATCCAGAACGAATGCATATATATAAATAGTCAATGTTTATATACAATGCCATCATGCACTAAGCATGGTCAAAACGCTCAAAGAGCCCGTGATATACAAAAGAATATATAAAACAAAATCTACGAGAGCCAAGTGGCCTCTCAATCCCTACGCGACCCCTCCGAAGGTGCACGTCCACGCCTAGGACTCCGGCTACGCCGGCGCTCTGAATGTACGGAGGGCTCAGGATCCCGAGGAGTAGCCGCAGTCTCACCACGAGAACGGCTCCTCATAAGACGCTCAGCCATCCTGTACCCTGCTAGCTCGGTGTGAAGGGTCGATACCATCCTGGCCACATGCCAGACTGGAGCAAAGACATCGGTATGCCTACCGGCTGCTGAAGGCTCCCCAGTGTCTACGGACAGCTCTGCATGGGTCCTATCCATGGGGATCATCAGGGAATCAGTACATACCCTGCGGATCAAATCCCGCCACTCATCAACAGTCTCTGCAAACAAAGGAGAAAACAAATTAGAAACTAAACAAGAAACTAAAAGATACAAAATAGCAACTAAGGAGAGCCTACAAATAAACATTAAAAGGGAGAAAGGGTAACTTACTCGGATCACCAGGCCTCCAGGATGGGTCATTTGCCAGGCCGGCCCGCGGATGCATTTGCTTGGCGAGGGCTGCTCTGTGGCAGGAGCAACGTGTCGCCCCCCACAACGGACTCATCCTCTCCACCATGGCCCTAGGAGAGTGGCTCCTCTGAAACTAGAGTATCCCTCTCTGCGCTCTGCTCAGCCCTCTCTGCCTGCATGATATCCTGAGTGTCATGCCACTCAGGATCAGTTGTCATCGGTCTCCTCCTCTGTTCCTCCCTCTGTGAACTCCTCAGACTCGGAGTCAATATCAATAGGGTCATCGCTGCTATGAGCAGGACCCGCAGCAATCTGAAGCAAAGGTGCCCGAGGCGCACCGGCTCTCCCTCTAGCACGTACTATCCTCCTGGCTGCAATGGGAATGCCAGGAGTAACCACTGTCCAACCTCGGCCTCTAGGCCCCCCTCTGGCCTCACGGACTGATCTGTAGACCGGCGCCACTGGGGGAAGCATACCCGTATATGGTAGGCCAAACTACTGAGGAACCCGGCCAAAGGGGTGCACCTCCACTCGTCCCACTCTATCAATGAGGCTGCCTGTGGTGGAGCAGGAGATCAAGGTAAGAGTCTCCTCGCCCCATATGCCCGCCATAGTCTGATACGGTGTCACCTCCATGTCGGCAGTAGTCAGGGAGGCAACTGGCTGATGAGGTGCTCTAAGCACCGACATGTCTATCCATCTGGCTGCCCTAACAGCTCCAGGATCTGCCACCTCCACACCCCTGCCATAAGGGATGAAATGCTCATAAACCCAACTCATGACTAGAGTCGGGTGGCTCAATGACTGCCCCTATAAACGGACCACCCTGTATAGATCATGGTAGGTGGTCCCAAGAATGTCTGCTCCCCAAGCGTATATCCAACCGTGCCCCTCTATCTATGCAATAATGGGGGCCCAAAGCAGTATAATAATGTGTCCCCTCCCTTGTCCCCGATCAATCTCGAGGCAAGGATCCCCATGATGGCCTGTCGAAATACGGGGATAGGCAAAGAAGGAATAGATCGAACTCTCACCCCCTTTTTGAACCCCGTGGAGATGGATTGCATCTCCCATATATGTCACCCACTGTGCAATCTGTGCCCGTGAGCCTGCTGTCTCTAAAGTGAGTCGCCTCCCGATGATCGGGACCCCCAGAATACGGTAGACATCCTCCAATGTAATGGTCCACTCGCCACGGACCCCTGGCAATCGGAAGGTGTTCGGTCGCATCCCAGTATGAAAACAAGTCACAAAGGATGTGACTAGATGGTGTAACATGGGGCACGCGCGATATGCGCAATATGCCAGCCCTCTGAAGTGTGTCCTCCTCATCCTGTGAGAGGGCATCTAGTACCCCTAGGAGCCAATCACACTCCCTCTCTCTACTCCATCGGATGTACTCCTCTCTCGCCTGCATACACCCAAAAACACACAAAACAAAGTAAGTTAGCATCCAGGAAATACCAAGAAAATCATGAAAACATGTAGAAATGCTAAAAATACAAACACAATCTCAAAAACAGGTTCCTTTTGCATTCTGTGCAAAACCGCCGCCCTGAGCAGGGAGGCGGTTTTGTAACCGCCGCCTTAAGGGCGGCGGTCGTGTAACCGCCGCCCTGAGCAGGACGGCGGTCATGTAACCGCCGCCCTGGGCAGGGCGGCGGTCGTGGTCGAAAATCCATGCGGTTTTTAAACTAAAAAGGCCTAAAAAGTGCAAAAATGGCCATTTAACCTAAAAACAGAGCCTACCCAGTAGGCGCCCCCCCTAGGTGGACCTTTTAACACTAGCATTTTCAAAAATGACCCCCCCATTGCAGAGCATTTAGCATTTCAAAATTAAGGGGGGAAAAACAATAAACTGAAGAAAACTAACCTGTGATCGCTGAGGTCGATGTTCCGCACGTGGAGGCATGATCACTATCTCGCTGCGGACGTTTTGACTCTACTCACGCAAGAAACCGTCACCGTGGGTCCCAGAGCTCAAAATCAACCAAATCGACTCGCGCAAATGAATAGGAAAATGGGCCCACTTTCATACATATAGCACTCTGTTTTGTTTTAAAATGACTTTTTCACAGGTTTGGAGCGCTGATGGAGGTAAGTTCCTATCCTCGCACAAATGGTACGTTCTCATTCCCTGTTATCTTAGCGTTTATTTTCAAACTATTGTTTCTATCTGCACTTGAGTTCTCTTTTCATTTTGCAGGTAGCGGGAATTTTGGATGGCGTCATTTCAACACACGGACGTGTCAGGTATAACTTCTAACTTCCCATTTCGGGACTGCCATACTCGGACCCACCGTTTTACACCTCTCCATGGCTAAAACGCTTCTCCGAGGGGGCAATATGTACGTACCCAAAATTGTAAGGTACTGTACTGCCGGAACAACGTGACAAGTGCCCCAATGATGATACAGGTCTCCTCGCAAGGTGTTCGGGATCCGGAAAAGATCTCCAAGTATGCGTTAACATCCCGCATGCCCCGCTTAGTCCCTGCGTCCTTTGTTTTCCCTTTTCCCCTCTTTTCTTGGCCTTTGCTCTCGATGTGAAACCGCCGCTGCGTAGGCGGCGCCCGCCACTGATCGGGCGGCGGTCCTTCGCATTTTCGAGCGGCGGTCCTTTTGTTTTCGAAAGCATTTTTAACGACTCACGTAAAAATCAACGATTCACCAGCTTTTTTTTGCCGACTTGGGCTTGCATTTATGTTTTTGGTCCCCTGGAATAGTGTTTGGCCATTGTTTATAGTTTTAGAGTTCAGTTTGGTTTTGATCTTTGGGTGAATGAAAAGCTATAAATAAATGGTTTGTGCACAAACAAATGATCTGGCCCCTCATTCACTTCTCATACTCTCATTTTCAATAGTTCAGTTTATTATTTTGCTTAGAAGCCATAGTTTCAATCCTTTGCATGTTTAGTTAGCATTGTTCAGCTGTTGGTAAGCCACATACCCATCTTGTGCAGGCAGTACTGTTATTTCACCCAATCCATTGGAGTAAAATAGCTTAGGAAGCCATTAAAGTTGCAGGTTTTGCTCCTCAAAATAGGATAGTTTCAGGTTCTGGACGCTTTATGTTGCATGACTCATAATAAATCCCACTAGGAATTGCATAAGCCAAGCTCTGTACTCTTGCGCTATCCCTCTCCTACTCGCATTGTATTGATCGTATTCGAGCTACCTTTGTCCCAACATCTACTTGTTGATCTTTAGCATTACACGCTTTTCGGATTCACGTGAACACGAAGGAATGAGGAAATCTGCTTGAGGGGACAAGATCATACACACCATTGGATTCGCCACTGTTCTGCAGAATCCAGGTTCTAGCTTTCAAAATTCTAAAATTAGAAATATATCAAATAGAGTAGATAATCACTTCTTTTCAGTTAATTTTACTTTCGATATTGCCAAGGAAGTTGTGGGGATTGATAGTTTCTGAGAAACTATGATTCATTCCTCACTTCTGAGGTAGGATCGAGAGTTTGGCAAATAGATTAAGCAAGTTATTTCATTATTTAGAATAGATCTACAAATTGCACAGACAAATAACTACACTCGGTTATTTTGTTTGTTTTAAGTTTTATATTAGTTGTCAAATTCTAGATACGTTTAAATAGTTGCTTTCTTGCATTCTTAAGGTTTCTCAGAAAATACAAAAATAGAAATTATATATATGTTCTAGGTTTATTCCACGTAGTTAAAATTTACTTTGTTGCAGTTAGATTTACATTATCGTTTTGTATGACAATCACGGGACCCAGGGAGCCCAGGGAATACGTATTTGAGCCAATTGTGCCTCAACCCAATCTCGTCACGGCAATAGTTGACATAGATCAAAACCTTAGAATACAAATCTTCCAAACAACAACAGATTTACGACAAATCAGCTCTCAGTTGAGGGGATTAAATATAGAAGACGACCAAGCACACACGTTTTGGTCAAATCAACCAAACTACAGATTACCCTAGGCAAACATACATATGACTGTAGAAGGGTTCGAAAGAGAACAAACCTTTGGTTGTGATCCTTTGGTCCCATGACCGAGATACGAGAGACACTCTTCTAGATATAGATACCAACCTAAGAATCTAGGTTGCAAGAACGCCTGTGAGGTACTCTGAGAAGATCGCGCAGTTATTGATCCTAAATATAGAAGCTGAGAAAGCATATGATTATTGGATACTAGGGATTAGGACTTGATTTCGTACATGACCATAGCAGGACCACAACAACCAAGAGTCTACGGTTGTGATCCACAAATCCCGCAACCTAACGAATCCATAAGTCAATCAGACATAGACACTGGCCTACGTATATTAGTATTCAGATCTACCCCACTTCCACCTATCATCATCGAACAAATATCCTTGCTAGACACAACAGCTAACAAAGCTAGAGAGTTCTGGACTAGGCCAGAGAACCGTCCATAGAATTGACTACATTTACCATCCACCATATGACCTTATCTGGAGACATACACGAAACTATCCCAGGTCATTTTCCACGTATTCCACAACCCATAGATCGAATCACGCTAGAGCTCGATATTGATTGGAGCCTTCGAGCAGTCATCCTCCTTGTCGATCTATCTATCACACCAGTTTAGGTTAGAAGGGCCTTCTTTACCTTAGATTCGCAAATTCCACTAGTGCGTATTGAAGACATTAGATTGCCTAACTAGTTTGTCTGCATCCTACGCATATTCCATCCCCACCAGCTATCTCGGCACGACCTCGGGAGGTCGGGTACGCGGAAGAGTTACCTGTAGATTCCCACGCTCGCTTGTCGCTTTTCCGGCGTATAGTTATACTTTTGAAGTATCTCATTACGACATTGGTATATACCATTAACTTGGTTTATGACCAATTGGTAATCACCAAAGATGTTGATTGATTTGACATCTAGGGCATAGGCAGCTTGGAGACCTAATACGAGTGCTTCGTATTCGGCGATATTGTTTGTACATTCAAAATCGAGTTTGAAAGACAGAGGCATGGGCTCACCATCAAGTGGAATGAGGATAATACCAGCCCCGCCTCCATGCGACACTTGGAACCATCAAAGAAAGTGTCATTTGGTAGGAGGTTCTGCCTAGGAAAGGGTAGAATTGACTCATTTGGAAAGTCAAAATTAGAGGGTTGATCCCCAAAAATAGGTGCGTTAGCTAATTGGTCGGTGATGATGGCTTAGCCCTTGATGGACTTTTAATGAATGAATTTGAGGTTGAGGTTAGCCAAGAGAATAAGCCAAAGCATGCGGCAATTCTCGCTAATTTTGATAAGGTTTGGCATACATTAAGTGTAAGGTGTCAGTGTTAGTCACAACATAGGTTTTGTGGTTGAGTAGGTAATGGCGGAGTTTGGTGGCAACGAAAACTAATGCTAAGCAAAGTTTTTCGGGGTGGGTGTATCAGGTTTCATAGTCCAAAAGAGTATGGCTTATGTAATAAACCACCGCTCCTGTGTTGTTCATCGCAATGAGCGAGCATGGCTCCCAAGGAAGGATCGGTGGTGAGATGTATAGGTAAAAATGTTGATCATCTTTAGGTGGAATGAGTATGGGTGTTTGGAAAAGGTAATATTTTAGGGCCTCAAAAGCTTTGCGGCAATCATCATCCCATTTAAAGGAGATATCCTTCTTGAGCGAGATGATGAAATGGTTGCACCGATCGATAATTGTGAAATGAAATAGCAAATAGACTACAACTTACCTTGCGAGCTATGGAGTTGTTGAAGGTTAGTGGGCGGAGGCATTTACTGAGAATGGCCTTGACTTTAGTAGGGTCAACTTCTATACCACGAAAGGAAACGATAAATCCCAAAAGCTTTCCCAAGAGAACCACGAAGACGCATTTCTTAGGGTGAAGGAGAACACAATATTCAATAAGGTGGTCAAAGATGGTTTTAAGGACACCGAGGTGCTCGAAACAACTTTTAGATTTTCCCAAGATATCGTCCACATAATCTTCCATTATGTGATGCATAATGTCATGGAAGATGTAAGTCATAGCCCACTAATATGTGGCACCAGCATTTTTAAGGCCAAAAGACATGACTCGATAGCAAAAGGTCCCCCAAGGGGTGATGAACAAGGTCTTGTGTTGATCTTCTGGGGCAAGCAAAATTTGGTCATAACCCGAGAAGCCATCCATGAGTGATAGCATCTTGTGACAAGTAGTAAGGTCAACCAATTGATCAATACTGGGTAAGGGAAAGTCATATTTTAGGCAAGCTAGGTTGAGGTCATGAAAATCTGTGCAAATGCGGAGTCCCCCTGTCGCCTTAGTGATGGGACAATGTTAGAAATCCAATGAGGATAATCAATGGGTAAGATGAAGGAAACATAAAGAAGGCACTGAAGTTCCTCTTTGATGAGAAGGGCAATGCGAGGGTGCATTTTCCTTAGCTTTTGTTTGATGGGTTTGGCATCGGGAATGGTTACAATATTGTGGACTACTATCTTTGGGGTCAATACCGGGCATGTCTGCATAAGACCAAGAGATTGACCAATCTTTAGGATGTGCGGGTCGTCCCGCGAAAGAAGTGATGGCTTCCTGTTCAGCAGATCTAAAGATTGACCAATATTTAGGATGGGCGGGTCGTCTTGAGTATGAATGTTGATCTCGATAGTCGATTCATTCAACATGGTTTGCATCTTAGAGGGTAATGACCGATGAATATATGAATCTTCTACACCAAGGTAGGTGAGTATAGATTCATCATCCTGACATTGAATGACATTAATTGAAGGTGTGTCATCATCGATCATTTTAGGATATAAGAAGGGAAGAGAGAAAGGGCCTCGCCCTCATGTTGATAAGTCAAAGGCCCCAAGGAAATGATGTTTATGAAAAAAAAAAGTTAGGAGGGATAGATTCTACGGATCCCCGACTTCGTTGGCGAAGGTGGCAATGAAGGTGGAGCGGGTGAAGAAGGTGGAGAAGGGCTGATTTCCTCGATGAGCTCAATGCGGGTATGTTTGGTAGGTGGTTCAAAAAAGCCAATACCACTACGGTCATTATGTTTGCGGGTGGTACATGGAATAATGGTATGACGACCTTGCTCATAAAAGCCAAAACCAAATCCCTTCCACGCACATCGATGCAGGAAGGTGTGGATGAAACGGTGATTGGTGAGAGACTGGAAGTCAGCGGAAAATGGGCGGGTTTGTGATGGTGGTTCGGGTGTGTAAGTGGTAATATCAAGTCCCCCATAAGTGAGACCAGTACAAAGGTGAGGAGGACCATAAAGGAGGTGTTCTCCTATGCGATGATCGTAGCGAGGGTGTTGGTGAAGACTTCCATATTCTTGTGGAGTCGGGAAAGTGTTGACAATATATAGGTGGTACTCCCCAGAGTGACGCTGGCGTTGAAAGTCACCTTCTAAGGATCGGTGGTTGGTATGTAGGTAGATGAAATGGATGATGTGTCAAAGGTCGATGCGAAGGTGGAGCTAATGGGTCGGGAAGCTAATGGGTCGGCCGTGGAGGTTGTGGCAGCGGTAGGAATGGAGGAGGTATGTGCGGTCAAGCGGTGGCTATCTTGGTAAGTGGAGGTGTAGGTGAAGTGGTAGGGGTTGTGGAGGTAGATACCTTAATAGGTATGAGCACATCATTGGGTCGGTAAAGCATGTTGCATGTTTTAAAAGGTGATGGATCAGCTGGGATAGTGTAGGTATGTCCTTCATGCTCAAACTTTACATAATGATGTAAAGTGGAAGGAATGCAACCCATGACATGAATCCAGGGTCTGCCAAGCAACAAGTTATATTGAAATTCCCCCTCCAAAACATAAAACAATTCTGGGACCATGTGGGGACCCACGCGAATGCGTAAGATGACGATGCTAGTGTAGAGGTGATAGCGTAATTGAATGAACGCAACATGACAGGATGTTTATGCATGCAATTGTTGGGTATGTGCATTTGAGCGAATGTGTGGGATGAAATGATGTTATTGCTTTAGAGCCCCCATCAATCATTACACATCGTACACGTATATCATCTATGTGGCATAGATAAAGAGAGTGGGTGCAGGTCGTCGATTTGGTGCGGTGCGATCTCTTCCTCCGAGAAGCTAAGGGAGGATATTTGGTGAGTAGGATGAGGTGTGGATAAACATGGTAATTTGGTGAGAGAGGCTACATGACGGGGTTTGATAATGGAGGCTACGGGAGTAGGGTCATTAGGTAAAACCTCAATAGATCAAGAACCTCCATGAGAGATTCACAATGGGATTCTGAGGTTTGGATGAGGTCGTATAGGGACATTTTAAGGGGATATTGGTGTAATTGTTTGAGCATCGAGCGGTGTGTGACCCCGTTAGAAAAAGGATATGTGGGACCGTGGATAGTGATTTTAGGCATAGGTGTGGATGGTATGTTGGGTATAGGATTGGTTGATTGGTCGGTTACCTTTTCCTTGCCCTTTTCTTTCTGAGCACGGGTAGCAACGTGGATCATGTTGATCTGAGGCAAGGAGTTAGGTGAAGTAGGTGAGCCATGAAAGGTATAGCGGCATGAGGGGCAAAAGCCAAGTGGCGGGAAAGAACCTTGTGAGATGAGCTGGGCACATCGACATTTGGGTGGCAATTTGGCAAGTTCTCTGATGCGAACCATGTTAATTTTGAATCTTGGAGGTGGCTCTAGGAGCTGTGGGGGTGAAGGTCGTGGTTGTTGAGTGGGAAGTATGGGAATGGGTGTTGGTGCAAAGCAGTTCCTCATCGAGAAGGTAGTCATCGTCAAAGTTGTCTTCAAGAGGACACAATTTGGATAAGTACATTTTTCAAGGCCTTGTAGTTCTCCACCTTGTGCCACGACATACGATGGCAGGCACAAATTTTAGTGTCATTAAACTCTTTTGGCTTGGGTTTGAGAGGATCACAACGTCGAGCGACGGTAATGTGATGAAAGAGGTCTCAAGGAGGTTGGTTGAGATTTTAGCATAGGACCCTGTTAGTGGGTCGTAATGGGAAGTGAACGTGGGTTTGGGTGTAGGTGTTGTTGATTGTTGAGGAACAATCCTTGCAGGAGGGGGAGTAGGTCGAGCTATGGTTTTAGGTGCTAAAGCATGGTCTTGGGTTTGGTCATGTCTCTGTCTCAGGTAGGGGTATGTTAGATGAAGCGGCGTAAGGGTGTATGGTTGTTTTGACTACCTTATTGGGAGGTAGCGGGGTTTTGTCTTTGGGTTGCACCTTCTAGGGTAAAGGTGATATGGGTGCAGGATCGAAAGGGAAAGTGAATGGGGAAGAGGGCGAGTTACATAGGGGGATAATGGAGGTGCTGTGAAGGTAGATGATGCGGGTCATGCAAGGGGTGTGAGGGACAAAGACTGAAGTGTAGTGGGTAGTGAAGCGGTTGCGGAGGGTATCGGAGGTATGGGTGGTAAACATGTTGTAGGTGTGGGCGTAAGCCATGTCGGCACCTGGGTAGGTTAGATATTTGCAAGGGAGGGATGGGCTGTTGTGTTTTTGGTTTATTGATGGGTAGAGGCTTCTTAACCGCATCGGGAAGCTAAGATCCTAAGATGGACAAGACAGTGTAGGTGTGATTGGCTAAGCAAATGGGTATGAGTTCTATGGGTTTGGTTTTTTGTTTGGGTGCCAAGTGGGTTTGGTGTTGACTTTGGAGAATGTGGCTAAATCCAGTTTGATAGTAGATGAGTAAGGTGGTGATTAGGGTGACCCCTAAGGTAGTTATAGGTTTAGGCGAGGAAGATGATGTAGGTGTGGGTATGGATTTTGATGTATGTTGGGTTATGGGTAAGGGTGTGTGTTAATTTATGATGGGTGTCATGGAATAATTTTTGATAGAGGTGGTTATGTTCGTTTGATTGGTCGAAATATTTTGGGTAGATAGTGGAGGTATCAATGAAGTTACATTTACATGTGTTGAGACATGAAGCAAAAGGCGTCCCCATGAAGGCCCTATCCACATAATCTAAGTGGTCACCAAACGTGAGAACGAATCATCTATAGGTGGAGTTGATGAGGACCTAATGGCAATTCCCGTAAAATGTGATTTAGAGACAGGGAATTGGCTAGCTTCCGCTTTTGTGGGTAAGAGAGCCGAAAGTAGGTCTGCAGGATCTTTAGTAGGCTGATGGAGAATGCTCACCAAGAGGTAAAGGTATCTCAACCGTGTCTCGTGATAGGTGGGGATATGATGAGAGCTCCACTGTAGGTGGAGGAGACGATGGGTGCTCCTCTGTGGGTGGAGGAGGTAAATAAGTATCTTCCATGGAGTGAAGAAGTATTATGGGTATGGGTTCTCTAGGTGGAGAAGCCAAAGGTGAAATGATCTCAATGTTAGTAAAAGGCTCCTCCGTAGGTGAGAAAGGAGGTGAAAGGTGCTCCTTTGTGGGTGAGGAGGTTGGTTCGATGTGGAAGGAGTATTTGGGCTAAAATCTCCTCTACGAAAGGGATATGGGGTAATTGGGAAGCAACAAAGGTGGCCGCTAAAAATAGCGTGGACCTCGTGGGTATGGGTGTTATGAGTTGAGGCCTCATCGGTTTGATCGATAAGGGGGCATGATTGGGAAAGGGTTTCTTGAAGATATGCAGGTTTTGGTTGGTGGGTGCATTAGGATTATCCAAGGTCAACTCGCCTCTCTCGAGCATTTCTTGCACAATGTTTTTGAAAGTAATACAATTGCCGTCACTATGGCCCTTTACTTGATGATAGTTGCAGAAGTCGTGTTCTTTGTACCATGCGGGCATGGGGCGAGCAGGGTCAAAACTAGTGTGTGGTTTTATAGGTGGAAGGGTGATGGCTCCGGCTTTGATAAGCTTTTCTAAGAGAAAAGAGTGAGGCTCCCAATTGGGGTGTATTTCCATTGTTCTCGTCTAAATTGAAAAGTCTGGACGGGTGAGAGATTAGATGAGGGGGTATCCCGATTTGTGAGATGAGTGGGCGGCTTTCGGTACCACCACGTTAGATGTGCCCTTGGCCTTTGAATAATTGTTTTGTGGTTTGGAAGAACAAGAGGTATCATTCGACTTGAATGTCGATTCTTATTGTGTAATTGGATTTTCTTCTCTTCAATGGCCCGAATCTCTAACTTTCGTGCCATGGTGAATGCTTCGTCAAATGTTCAAAAGGTTTGAACCTGTAAGGTAGGTGAGATATGTCTAGCACAAGCTCGCGTAAAGAGTTTGATGAGTTCTATTTGTGGTAGTTGGAAGGTGAGTTGATTGATCAGGCTACGCTAGTGAGCGACAAAATCTGTGATAGATTCGTCCTCATATTGACACGTGGAGTATAGGTCGGTCATGGTAACCTTCTTGACGATATTGATGGAGAAATGATCCAAGAAGGCTTGGGCTACCTGATTAAATGAGAATATAGAGTGTCTAGGTAACCCACTATACCAATCTAATGCAAGTCTAGTCAGAGACATGGGAAAGGTTCTCAGGAGCAAAGCATCATCATGAGTGATCAGGTAGCACCCATGTTTGAAAGACCGCAAATGTTGTTGCGGGTCTTCCTTGCTATTGAAACGATTGAATTTAGGCATCTCCCAATGTACGGGGTATGGACGAATAGGAATGGATGGTTGGATGGGCTCGTTGCAAATCTCCTAGTAGGTGAGAGTGTTGAAGAGCGTAAACCGATGCCTCCAAGGTGCGATCTTGTCAACATCAATTTAATTAGGTCGTTGGTAGGTTACGATGATTGGGTGCCTCTGTAGCATGAGAGGGTTGGTTTTGGACATATAATGGGGGTGGAATTCCACTATATGGTGTTTTCATGTAGGTAGATTGAGAGGGAGGAACTAAAAGAGGGGTACGTACCCATAGTGAATAATAAACAAAACAGGAGGTTGCGATAGTATGTATACAGAGGCGGAAGGGTTGTGGTAACCCTCGTAGTGATAGAATGGGGGTAAGAACTATGGAATGGAAAGGACCACGTTCGAAAAGGTGCACGGGTCACCGACACTAGAGGCGGTATTGTAGCTACGTGTTTATGCGAGACATTAGGGGCATATGAGGTTGTGTTTTGGGTGGTTGTCGAAGGCACAGTGGAGGTGGCGGGTGCAATAGAGGTAGCAGATGTGGCAGTCATAGTTGGTATAGGACTTAGTTGTGACATGACTGGGGGTAAGGTGGAGGTAGGTAGTACGGAACTAGAGATGGAGTTGATGCGCTGTGGGGATGAGAGCCTAGGGGGGGATAGATATGGGCATGCCGTATACCAATTGACCCGAGGCATCTCGAGTGGATGAGTGGGAAAGATAAAACTGCAAGGCGGCAGGGTTTTGGTCAAGGAGCCGTGTGAACTCCTCATCTCTCGGTAGTGATAGTGATGGGTTGGATAGGATCCATGGCTGGTGATAAAATGGAGGCGGTAAAGGGCTAGGTGGGAGTGGTTGACAACTAGCGTGGAATATAAGTGTGCTTGCTTGTTTTTGGGTTAGCACCATGTGAATAAGTACTAATCGAGTTGGGCCACTTCTCTGTAAAATGAAACAGAAAAATAGCAGGAACAAGTGAAACAAACGGTAAGAAGTGGATTAGGTAATGAGATCATCGGGCTGGAAAGTCACACAAAGCAACCGATGCCGATTAGGACAAACCAACGTCGGTTAGGGGTAACCGCTACTGGTCACTATAGAAAATGGACAGTGAGTGAAAAACAAGGTATAAGGTCAAATTTGTGGTATGGCAAACCCGATGAGTTCTATAATGTCAATGGGAATGATAGTAATGACGGGGAGGACTGTGAAAAGAGGAAGAAGATGAATAAATGCCCCTTTGGGTAGGCTAACCAAAAGGAACTAGAACCGACACCGGTTGGGTATAACCGACGATGGTGAGGGGGTAACCGACAACGGTCACTAGATCGACACCAATCATTGTGAAATTCAAAAGCATTGATGAAAGAATAGTGGTTGCGAATTAAAATCTGATGGGGAATCAAACCTCAAATTCTAGGAATGATGAAAATATGGTCTAGGCACACTCAGAAGAAGTCGAAATACACCAACTATGACGAGGAGCATGCAAGGAGAAATCAAAAGTAAATGAAGAATGTGATCTCTCACCTCAAAACGCAAGCCAAGTAGAAACACTAAGAAAAATGTGATCCTAAGAGTGCCTTTTCTATTATGTTTGTTTAGCTTATGTTATTTAAGGACTAACATATGAATTGTAAAATAGAGCTTTTTGGTGAGGATGGCTTCCTACGAAAAAGAGATCTATAAGGTGAGGTTTCAAGTTTGTTATGGTGGGGGTGGGTTTCGCTCTGAAGTATGACTCGACAGAGCAAAGCAATGAGTGGGAGTACCTGCCAATCCTCATATCAGTGTGATTGTTGACAGGCATTCCCAGGAAAGATGTTGTTTAAGAATATGCATTTTTGAATTTTTGTGAGGTTTGGCAAGACTCAGAGAAAGAGAGATGTGCTTTCTATGATTCGTTTGTCAACCATCAGCTGGGAATGACTTCCAGTGTATAGGTTGCCCTCAATTAATGTGAGCTAATGCAACAAATTAGAATGAAATGCAATGATTTTTAAGCCCAAATCGAAATATGGAATTCAATGACACAAATAGATGAAGAGGGAGAGGGATGCTCTTTCACTAAAATGCAGAAAACAAGAAGAAATGGTTCTTTTTAAATACACCAAAAGAAAGGTTTCCTTTAGAGAAAATAGAAAGAAAAAGAAGGTTACCAAGGAAGAAAATTAATGTGTATGCTTTTCAGAAGGGAAACAAACACACAAATTTTCCTAGGAATGAATAAAATGCAAGGAACCCCAGATGGGTCCCACCGGGTGTGCCAAAATGTTTCACCTGATTCTTAGACACTCCTTTGAAATATTGACAAAACAAATAAGGTAACAGGCATAGGAGGAATACCTGTTGAAATGTTGGTTGATGGGTTGTTGCGCGCGTATGCCTTCTGAATCCACAACTAATCGTGAGAGCTTCCTTTTGGCAAGGAGGAACTACCTGTAATGGAAAGCAAAACCACCAGAAAGAGTTAAACAATATATGCAGTGAACTACCAAGCGTGTGCTAGATCAGGAAGTGTGATACTTCCTAGATGGTTGTCACACCCTTTGTTTAAAATAATTTAATTCGAGTAATGAAGAAAATACTATTGTAATTAAAATGATTTGGGTATCTCATTCAAAACACAATAAGAAAGATCTAATCTAACAAGGCTAAGTTAAATAAGATCCGAAGGTCAAATAATTGGTTACGAGTCCCTACAAGTCCGACAGAGGTCTTAGGTAGATCACAGGTGAATAAAGGTGATGTGAGATTAGGTGGATAGGTCGCTGTTCTAGGTGGTATGGGCAAATACGAGAGACCGATGTCGGTTAGGGATGACCGAAGACGGTTGGGGTAGTAACTTAGGTGCGGTTATTGTGAAAACTTGGAATACCGAGAGAATGAGTTGTGGGTCTCCTTTGTGATTACACAAAGGACTGCGGTTGGTCGAATGAGGTGTTAGGTGATTTAGGTGGGATTTGGTGAGGTTTTAATGGGTATATGGAGGGGTGAGTATGAATGGAGATCAATGGGTGGCTGAGGAAACAAAGGATGACAATATAATGATGAAACCAATGAACCATAGAAACCACAATGCACTACTTACTTGGATCCCAGTTCAGGACGCTTCTAAGTGTGGAATGAAGGTGATGACGGGGAGGTGAAGGCTGTAGATGATCACCAATCATAGGAAAGCTTATGCATGGGCTGCATGTACATTCCTTTTGGTTTGTTAGATCAAATCTTCTTTGGGGTCGGTCTGCTGATGGTTAGATGGCAGGGGGAGAAATGCTTGATCTCCTTCCTTGCATGTGTGTTCTCGTTGAAATTCATTCTCAGAAGACGCGATATCTCTCTGGAATGTCTCAATATTTTTGCCAAGTCTTTGCCAACCTCTGAAACAAGGTTGTTTTTGGGAGTTAAAAGGTGACCGACTGCTTGTTACAGGCGTAACCGACGTTGGTCAAGGCGGGATTTCCTAGGTTTTACTAAACTAGGGAGATCCTCTTCATTTTCTGGGATCTCGTGTTGTTAACCCGCGGATTAGACTGGAAGTTTCCTGTAAGCATGCGGGGATGTGGTTAGAGGAACGTAGGCATTGATTTTTAGGGTTTGGGTAAGTCTTAGTTAGTTATGGCAACTTACTAAG
The DNA here is from genome assembly GCA_018340775.1 of Taxus wallichiana var. yunnanensis. Taxonomy (NCBI): domain Eukaryota; kingdom Viridiplantae; phylum Streptophyta; class Pinopsida; order Cupressales; family Taxaceae; genus Taxus; species Taxus wallichiana. Next base: position 273,582,937 of record CM031233.1, on the reverse strand, counting down.
AATAGGTCTTAGGGTGAGTTGGCTTGATGAGATGTCAGGTGAAGTGTATGTGTGGATATTATTTAAATTAAGATATTTAAATAATAAAGATGGTGAGGATAATGAATTAATTTAAATATAGTAATTAAATTAATATTGGTGGGGTGAAGGGGCCATGGCTACATTAATGTGATGAAGGGTGTTTATTTGTCGAGGGACCAAAGGGGAATGTGACCTAATTTTAGTGTCTACAATGTGCACTAGGAAAGGAAATTAGACCGCATGTAACTCAGAGAAGAATCAACATGTTCATTTTTTCTAGTAATTCCATCATTATGCACATTATCATCTATAAGTAGTGGAGGAGAAGTAAAAATAACATCATTGCATTTGGTTTCGAGAGAAGAAGCAAATAACACAATTTATATGATCTATAACATGCATAATAGGAATGGAATCATTTGTATAATTATTGCATTCAAAAGTATTAACAAACATATTAGTTGTACAAGAAAGATCATTTCTTTCACACTCAAAGGGAAGAGTAGAAACATAAGTAGAATCATGTATATGTGAAATAGGAATATTTCAATCAAATTCATTAGTTTTACATACAAGAGGAGTGGGAGAGACACAAGTATGTGTTAGTATCATCGAAAGGGGGTAGAATCATCATGAATGTCATCCGTAGGGCATTCACTATGAATGGAAGCTAACTCGTCATAAAAGACATAAGGGTCGTTATCGATTAATGTAAGTATAGATGGAATACCGTTCTCGTGCAAGCTAGAAACCCTCTCATCATTACTAGAATATATAATATTTGTGACTATAGGAAGGTCAAAGTGAGTGGAGGGAATGGTTGTTCACCAACGTTGTCCAATCCAACTACATTACTTTTGCAACTAGGACCACTATCACCTTTGGTAAAAGTAGAAACACATAAATGACATGGTGTCAACTAGGAATTTGGCCTCTGTAGGGCTAAGGGGAGGAAGACTGTTATGTTTTGGAGAAAAGTGGGGTTCTATGTTTGAAATACAAGAGAATTAGCCTCTTGATCATAATTGAATATGATATCATCCTTAGTAGGAGAGAGTGAAAGGGCATAATTAGGAACTGACCTTTGAGTTTGAGAAGATATCATATCCAAAACTCTTATTTGTAAACCAAGTGGTAGAGCCATCTACTAAAGTACAAAAAAAGGAATGAAATGAGAAAGATCAAGAGACTATGAAAAACCACAAGTGATATGGACCTATTTAAAGGGATGGTAACCCTTGTGGTTTTTCAAAGCCCTATAGTAAGCCATAGTGACATAAAGAACAAGAAAGGAACTAAAAGAAATCAAACGCATGCCCTAAATTCCTAAGGTTTGGGAAAATATCAAGCCTAATGTAAAGGAATTTCCAAGACCCCGAATTAGGTGTAGGGTTCGATCAAAAAGTGGGTTCACCAAAATGTATTAACCCTAATTAATTTTAATTAGGTTTTTAAAATGATACTACAATAACCAAGCTTATAAATACAATTAGATCTATGATACTGATCAAATAGAGGGATCATACAACATGATAATCGCAATAACAAACCAATACACACAATATAGGTTGTAAACAAGATGAAAAGAGGCACTTGGTTGATTCAAGAAGTTATCGGGTATGCCGATGGATAATTTAAGTAGGAAAAAGTCGGTGGTGATCAAATCAATTGTTGTAGATCTAGAAATCTGCGTTCATTGTCATACAAAAAGACAGGACCATACAATATGACATATACCAAATTATGCGGTTCAAGCTATAGGAAACAATGATTTACAATTGTGACTATTCATTATGTGTTGTTATTTGTCACTTTTTGGTATCTTCAAAACCTTGGATGTTGCATCCTAACGTGTAAAATAAACTCTAGATATATCTGCAACACACTCAAACAATCATTAAGTCTAAAAATAAAGATGTAAATACTTATGTCAAACTAACCTTAGCGGTCAACTCGTATGTGAGTCATCAAATGTTTATAGACTCAATGTAGTTCTCTTAGTGCTTTGTGTTGATATGCATGCAACTATCCCTTGACCTAGTTTGGACCTTATACCTCTACACCAATAACGAGCTATATTGCTTCATCCCAATAGAAACTATTACGTGCATATGGAAAAAACATATTCATGCCATCCTATGTTGTGTATGAAATAAACATATGTATAACTTGCTTTCTTATCTTAGTAGATGGTAAATAGATAGGTGTTTTTACGGATAGTAAATGCTTATATTAGACTTCTATATATAGGATTTATTCACTTTAATTTCAAACCTTGGTGATAGGAAAGGCCAACCTAAAACATAAGAAAGGTACCATAAAAAGAGTGACGAGCTAACTCGAGAAGATAATATTTAGATAAAAACAAAGGGGTGTGAGACCGCACAACTAGGTCGTGATTGTATGTACGATCTCGACCCATATGTAAGGATGTGGACCAACACAAGATGGAACAAAATAGAAGGAAACGATCGGGGATCCTTGTAACTTTACACCAAATTATGACAAAAAGGTGGAAAATCAACACAAGACTATTCAAACCAAGCTATAAAGGACGAAAGAAGAAGGCTCATGCCACTAAGATCTAGATTCATGATTCAAAACTAATGTATATGAAAGTGTAGTAAAAACATGATGTAATAATGATTTTTTTGTAAATTTTGGTGTCTACACCATGCTCCCGATTTACACCAAAATAGGGGTGTTGAAATAACACCAAAGCATTATGAAGAAGGGACTATAGTCAAATGGTGTGGTTATAAGTGCCCTCGTAAATATGTATGCAAAATGTGGAAGCATTAATAAGGCACATCGACTATTGGAAACATTTCCTAAAATAAATACGGTCTTGTGGACTACAATAACTATGGGATATGTGATAAATGGGTTACCGAAAATGCCTTAGAAGTTTTTCAATAAATGCAATTAGTAATGTAAAGCCAAACCACACAAAATTTTCCACAATCCTTCTAGCATGTGCCATAATGGGAACTTTATAATAAGGCATGAACATTCATCATAGTATAACATGAAGCTAATTTTTGTTTTTTGTAGTCACAAGTGCCCTTGTACACATTAATGCAACTTACAAAAGCATAAAAAAGGCATGTGAATTTTTGATAAAACTCTTGGAATATATTTTTCTCATAAACTACAAGATATGCACATAATGGGTTTGTTGAAAATACCTTCAAACATTCATGAAAAATGCAATTAATACAAATTTTCAATGGCTAGCAAAATTTAGTTTTTGGAGTAAGAGAAAAACAAGGGATTTTTTAATTATACGTAATAAAAATTATTAGTGTGGGAGCAAGACTATCGATTGATCCACCCAATGGATAGATCTATATTTCAATCACGTGGACATCTTTGAAGGGTTGAACTATAGTCACTCCTTGTCTGAAGATTGCAACTAACAAAATACATTGACATCCTCACATTGTTTCACTAGATACAACCAACATGTGTCCTATTTGATAAATTCACCGTTGTTATCATATTCCCAACCTTATGGATGATATAATTTTTTAGATTTTTACAAATGGATTTTGCGAAGAATTCTAATAAACTATTTATAGTAATGACACACTCTATCACTACAAGTCCGACATGACATACCTTGTTATACCTCTAAAATTACTATTATACCCTTGAGCACTATCAAATAGTAGATGGACTTTCATATAATAGACATGGATGACATGAATCATTTCTTAACAATCCAAACTTTTGGAAACATCTAGGTTCACATCACCAGTTCAATCTACATCATTTTCTGTTTCAAAGGTAGGCACATTGAAAAATACCACTTTTAAATCCACTCGAGAGGTCATCCGACAGTGGAATATAATAAGAGAATCTTAAAGAAGACATGTTGTACCAAACTACGAGCACCGAGGACAATGTATGGAAACCCATTTAAAAAATAATTTAAATCTATTATTATTAGATGTTATAATTACAAATGCCTTGATAAACATGTAAGTAAAATGTGTAAACATTCAAATTGCACACTAATTATTTGACAAAATACATAATGCAAATGCAACCACGTGGACAATGATGATTACCAAATATGCACAAAATGGTGTTTATAACGAGGCTCGAAGAATTTCAAATAAATTTTGGAATGTGATCATTGTATCATATCTACATATTGGTGTTACTAATGCACCTTTTAGGTTTTTGAAAAAATTGCCTAAACCAAATGAGGTGTCATGGAATTTTATCATTGATGGATATGCAAAAAATGAGATTGTTGAAAAGGCCTTGGAGGTTTTTAAACAAATGGAATTAGTTGGTGTAAAATCCAACTCCACAACCTTGCTAACATACTCCCAATGTGTACCAAAATGGGAAATTTTGAACGGAGTATGGAGATCCATCAAAAAATACTTAAAAGTGAACTATTGACATATGTTAATATTACAAATACCCTTATAACCACATTAAAAAAATTTGTAAAATTATAAAAAGGCATGCAAATTTTTGGACAAAATATCTCTACAAAATGTAGTTTACATTTGGAATAGAAACAATAAACATTATTATGTTGAATTTGAGGAAGATTTTGATGACTAATTTGTTGCGATTGGTTCTATGTATTCATTTTTTCTTCATATTTCCTTCGATAATGAATCTTATACACAAGGTCAAAAGGAGAATATTATGTGGAGGCTTATATTAACTTATTTTAAGGTATTCTTCTATGTTTTTTCATAAATTATTTTCTTTTCTTGTACCTAATTTAAATAAAATCTTAAATCTTTCTATCATATGAGTGAGATTGAATAGATATAACAAAGTAATAAACAAGATCTAGCATGCAAAGCACAAACGAGTATACAAGATAGGAGAATGAAAAAAATTAGCTTGTACCAGGAGATCTTAGTTGATCGTGGTCGAAAACTAGTTGAGAAAGTTGGATCTGGATTGTGCGGGCTTTGTCGAGAAACTAGGATCTATAACTTCTTTCGACAAGAGCACCCACAAGAGGACAAGGCGCGCCTAGTGTACTAAAGTGTCTAATCTAGGTCTTTAGTGTCCTAGCAGTAGCCCTGATTTTGGTATTTTTAGGGTCTGAACTTAGTTCCTTCCTTTTATTGTTTGTCACTTCAGATATGTCATAGGGTTATTGTATCACACGTGTTCCTGCAAAACAAACCCTAGCTACTTGTACAAAGCTCAATCAAATGTTAGATGAAATAAGTAATACATATGCTTGAGTCAGACTTACCTCAGTGGTCACCCCAATATGATTGTCACTAAGCGTTGCACTACATTTTAGACTCTGCAGTTCTAGTGAGTGTGTGAGGTGAATTGTGTCCCTTTAAGCTAGGTTGACCTCATTCCAGTAGCACCAAGATAGCGAGCTGCAACTATTTTTCCCCCAAAATGAATTTGTAAGATGGAATTTTGAAATAGACCTCTTATGCATTGAATAATGCAACCCACATGCGATTGTTGAATATTGCTTCATGCCCAGTGATAGATAGTAAGTGTTAGCTCCCAATTGCCCAACCCCTAATGATAGTAAGTAAGTCATGTATATATATGATTCCCTTGTTTGAATTTCATCATTAACAACCTGAAAAGTTGACCCAAAGTGATAAAAAAGTATCTAGAAAAGACACCAAATTTTATGACAATTCAAAATCAAGAAAATGAGGGAAAGGGACAAAAGTACCGAGAGAGGAGAATAACTCTGTGGCACTCCTATCCCTAGTGGGTGGTAGTGTTTGGGATGATCAAAAGATATAATGATCAATATAGAGATGGGTCACATGTCATCTAGTGTCCAAAATTAAAGTGATCATTCCAAAAAGTAAATAATAAGAGTGTAAGAAAGATAAAAGCAATGAAAGAGTAAAACAAGTGTTGTTAATGTCTATTCTTCTCACTTTAAGAATCATTCATATAATGACATACCTAGAGGCGTTGATGTAAGTATAAAGTTTGTGATTTCATGACTATAATACCCAATCTCATAAAAAAATATCTTTCGGGTAGTAGTGTTGGTTGTGCTCTAGGTTTTATATTTTTAGTTATCTTTCACCTTGTGTTTTTATAGAAAGGATTTCCTAAGATTCAACAAAATGCCTCAAAGAGATATGGTCTCATGGACTCGCAATGACTTTAGGATATACACATAATGGGTTTGTGGAAGGCACACTTGTAACATGTATGTCAATTAAACCTTTGGTGATTTTGTGAATGTGTTCACTTAATGGTTGTAAACCACATAAACATACAAGGTAATACCCACCTAGTATGTGTTTATGGCCACACTCCAAAAAAAGTTTACCTCAAGATTGATAAAATACAATTTGTCACAAGAGATACAAATCACTTCCATCATTTCTTTTGATGATGAATCAAGTACATGATGTCATGGACAACATATTAAATGGTGTCCACTAGTCACTTTTCCCAAGGTATTTGCACGTGCTTTTGACTACATTAACTACTTTAATTGTGCCCAAATTTATAGATTTTTCTTTGTGGTAGGTATTAGTGTTTGATGTGCTCAAGTTTTGTATTTAGAGCTATCTTTCACTTTATTTATTATAGAAAGGATTGCCCTAATATTTAATTGTTTGCACATGAACCTGTTTGATAAAATGCCTTAAAGAGATGTTATCTAATAGAGCACAATGACTCATGATATTCACAAAATGGGTTTGTTGAAAAAACCTTAAAAACCTTCAAACAAATGTTGTTAAAAGATGTAAATCCCGAGTCCATAACCTTTTCGGCATACTCCCAAAAAAAGGGTACAGGCATTTATCACAACATAAAGGAAAGTAGATTTTTGTCGAATGTTTTAGTTGAAAATGCCATGTTAGACATGTATATGAAATGTGGAAGCAAACACAAGGCACTTAAACTGTTCAAAAAAATGACTCGAGATGTCCCCTCATCTAATGTCATGATTATAGGATATGTACAAAATGGTTTTTGTAAGGATGCTCTCAATCTCTTTGAAGTGATGTACTTTGGAACATTACCATGACTATGTAAGCTACATTTTTGTTTTATTAACATGAAACCATGTAGGTTTAGTGAACAAGGTTGTATATATGTCAATAACATGATTGCATGTTATAACATTACACATAAATTCAATATTATGTCTACACATTTGACATTCTTGGTTTTGATGGTTATCTTGAGGAAACTCTACACTTTATCATCAAAATTCTAATTGAACCAACAATAATTATGTAGATGTGGATGTGTTTGTGTGGTACATTTCTAAATATTAATTTTGGTAACACACACTTTGGTGAATGGATGAATATGTACATATATGTATTTTATCACAACCATTAGGATGCCCACACCTAAAATGTCCACTTTCTCAAGGAAAATTCCATTCCTTTCACTCATCAACCAAAAGGTAGGCAATGTCATTCATTGCAATCACGATCTTAATCTCACAATATTATGTAGGGTGGGTCAATAGAAATATGCACTACATATTTTTCTTATTACACACTATCCCCCTCAACCCTCTTCTACTTATTACTTTTTACCATTAAAGACCTACATTTCCAAGAAAATGCTTTCAAATGTAAGTAGATCCATTCCCATATCAATAACATGGGATTTCAGTTTTCCCGCACAAACTTTTACAAAAGATGTTAAGTTTATGCTTCATTGAGTGTTTGACCAAATAAAGGAATGGGACCTCTTCTCGTGGATTATCATAATTACATCTTACACAAGAGATGAGTATCCTCACGAGGAATTGACACCATTTCACCAAATGTAATAACCATGTATCCAACCCATTGGTTCACCTTTGATAACATACTCCCAACTTGTGCCAAAATAGGAACTTTGATATAGAGCATGAATATCCATCAAAGCATAATGTAGCGAGGAGTTTTGTCGGAGGGCGTGGTTACAAATGCCTTTGTAGATATGTATGAAAAATATGGAAGCATACATAAGGCACACCAACTATTTCAAAAATGCCTCAAGAATATGTGTTCTCATGGACTCTAATAATTGTAGGATATGCACAAAATGGTGTTCTTGACAAATCTTTTTAACAACTATTGTTTCAAACTTAAAATCATACTTTATACTTACATGAAAGGATTTGAAAGGGGTAGGACACTTTATGCAAGAAGGAAAATGCACCAATTAAGTTTAATAACATGTCAAGAGATTTCTTGGGGGTGGATCTTTTAAGAAATTTTGAACTTTAGCTCCTTTTTAAAAAAATTCGAGGGATATTTTCTTTTAAGAGGAGCCTAAAAATTGTGTTGGTGACATGTTTTTCATACTGAGGCGAGCTCAAGAAACCTTTATAGTTTTAAAATACATAAAGGTCTTTGTAGATTGATATTAAGGTTAATACAATTTATTAGATGAAGCATGACAATTTGATATGTAATTAGTTAATCTATTCAGATGATTTGTTAAATAATTTTGAGTAGAAGGACCTTGTCGTATTTTCATGTTTTTGGGTACATCATGGGTGTTAAATTAGTAGTTTTTCACGTTCTAATCAAATAAATTGTCTCAAAAAAATGGTTACCGCAACTCTAATATTGATTAGGGGATTTAATTTTAATCTTTTTGTTGAATCTCCACCTATAAGTGAATGTGTATATTGACATATTTTGTTCATTACATGATTATATGAAATGGGCTTCAATACATTTTAAGTGAAGATATTTTTATCGGACATGATTGATCTAAACTAGTATATTTGACAATTGGCATCCATGCTTATGTTATAAGTTTTTATAATAACTCATTTACAAAAATGAATATCTCTTTTAAAAAAATTGTTCTTAATTTTTGTAATGTGTACTTGATTTACTCTTGTCATATGAAGTGTAAAATATTTGCCGATAGGCTATATTAGTGGGGAAAATGTTGCCTCTCAAAAGAGGCCTCGCGCTGAGTCTCATATCCGAATGTTTTGTTTTTTCTGGATGTAATATTGTTTTTGACAAATAATTGATAACCCTAACATGAGGTCCAAAGCTAAAGTATCATGTTCGAGGGCATTTGCTAAATATCTAGCCAATTTTAACGCCCACTATTTGGCCATTATGTGTCATTTTGTTGAAAACTCTAGTAAAACATCCATTGTGTAAGTTGGTTGTTTTTCGTTTCCTCTACATTTAGAGTGGGCTTTGAATAAGGCTATAACAGAGTATTATTACAAACTGAATGTTTATATTGCAGCAATGGAGATGAAAATGTTTGTATTTTGTTTACCCACTTTATGCATTTAATTTAACTATTTTTGCGACGTCTCGTAAAGAAAATATAAAGTGCATAATGTATAGAAGGTATATTTATAGGTATGGACAATACCATAAATGGCAAGACATGCAATTGTGAAGTGTATGAATACACACCATACTCCACGAACAATCATATAACGTATATACACATTAGAGACATATATGGATATGATATACACATTTATGGAAAAAATGGTTGTCATGTTTCTAGTGGCATGGAAGGTAAATCTTGTTGATATGACTTTGACACGTCTTTTTCAATGGTATCAAAGATGATTTTTATATAATTTATTTTCTAAAAATGCAATTTTGACATATCTTCAATAAAATATTAATTTTGTTTTTAGTACTTTATCAACAATATTGTATAAAAATAGATTCAAGCATGTTAAAGATTGATTGCTAATCAAACCAGATTAAAGATTGATTGCTAAACATTGTATGCTACTCTCACATAACAATGCACTCAATTTTTACGTACCTTAAAAGATCTTCCACATCATAATTCCCCACACTTATTATTTTTTAATTTATTTACTATGAGGAAAGCATTTGTTTGGATGGAGAGGAAGGAGGATATAAATTTTGGAACTTGCATTAAGGAGACAAAATGTAAAAGCAACATAAAGGTTCAAAAAATTGCATTTAATGAGGCGAGGACACCACGCGGATAAAGATAAAACTTATCCCTCCTAAAACAGAAAAATAAAACCAAGGCTATCGTCTCATATGGGGGCTCCTTGATATTTCGGTGGGTGAAATACTTGATAGGTGTTGTTGAAAATTTTTAAGGGTATTTTAGTAGATCCAAGGTCTCTGTGTTTTTTTATTATGTTTCTCAACAATACTCGTTGAGATATTTTAGGATCCCATTACGAGAATATTGATAAGTTACTGGGTTAATAAAGATCAAATTTCCTACCAAAATCACAAAAAATTGATGGTGGGAATGCATATCATGTGCCAAATGGACAATTAAGCGATATGTTATATTCTTGGGGAAAGTGTTACCTCTCAAAAGGGGCCTCGTGTAAGAATTCTCATACAGAAGCCTCACGCCATAATGTGTTGGACCATGATTGCCGTTAGACCAAAACCCATAGGTATTAGTCTCCGCTGATTGCGAGTTAGGATCTATGAGAGGTGGTTAGTCCATGTCATGAAACTCGTGGGGAGCGACTGCCTGTGAGACATGCCAACAATCTTCCCCTTAGCGTTACTCAAGTGAGTTTCAAACTTGAGACCTGTCGCTCGCCCGATACCATTTGTTGGACCACAATTGCCGTTAGACCAAAACCCATAGGTATTAGTCTCATTCTGATTGCGAGTTAGGATCTATGAGAGGCGGTTAGTCCATGTCACGAAACTCGTGGGGAGCGTTGCGAACAGACATGCCTTGCAATGTTTTTTTTTCTCGGGCATAATATTGTTTTGGAAGCATTGACATTGTTCTACCATAAGTAATGAACATGGGTCCAATCCAACCAACAATCACCATCCAAGAGTGTTGTATTGAGTTTTAGAATTGGGTATGGAATCCCATCGAAGCATAATGAAAAGAGTCCTTTTTGTCAAATGTGTGCCCTTGCCAGGGATCTTCTAAGCACGTGCCGTAACGAGAGCTTTGGAACATGTTATGGAAATCCATCAATGCATGATGGAAAGTGGATTTTATGCGGGTGTAGAGATAGACCCCCACAACGTTTCCAACACTCTTTTGATGTCTTCATCTAAATAGGGACATTCATCAAAATACGCAAAAATCTCTAAATAGAACATTTATAAAAAGAAACGTCTTCAAAGTTCATTGTTTTCACTAAAAAATTGACATGTCCTTTTGTCATGAATGTTCCTATTACAATTGTGTGTGGCAATGAAGATGTTGACTTGATTGTGCAATAATAAATGATGACACTTTCTTGGCATATGCCATTTAGACTATTTTAATTGACCCGTGCAAGTGGTAATCAAACAGAGTGCCCCTTACGAGAGAGTATCACTAATGTAAAACTTAATAAGAATGCATTAATGCTTGATGAAGAACTAGAATTGTAAAAATTAATAATTTCGTAGTTTTCTTTGTAAGTTTTTATTAATAAGTGATGACTATGTCATAAAAAATTAGGCATTGATCATAATTTGTTGGGATTCTTATGTCAACAAGGGTGACACTACAATGGGAGTGACATTATATGGAGGCGACCCTCCTAGTAATATAGTATGCCAATAACGACGACACCCCAAACTCTGGCTTTAGCTTGGCGATGCCATCGATCTTTGCTAGAGGTGGCGGCAACAAACACGTTGAGTGCTACACATATGATTTATCTTGGAATTGCGTATACGCCTCTAAAACTTTACATGAAATCAAGAAAACAATTCCGCCTAAACTAATTTCAACAACTCTACAAACTCTCATATTTTACTATCGACTTAACATTACATCTCCTTTTAGTACAAGTACTAGTTATAGTGACACAATATTTACGATCCAAATTAAATTCACTCTAACCCTTCAAGCCTCAAGGAAATAACAACAAAGATAATCCCCATAGAATACCTATACACCGCATATATGACGTAAGTACCTAACCCACCCTCTCCTAGGCATAAATATGCAGGTCGGACATAATGCTAAATACACATGGGATATGATGCTCTCCACCTAACCATTCAACAACCGCCACAAAAGCGAACAAACAACCCAACAGAAAATCCGCCAACCAAAAAAATATACAATTTAATATAATTCAAAATAATATGCTTACAATATTCGCCTGCCGAATTTCTATTTCACCGGCCCTGTCAAATCTCAGGTATTCTTTCATCTGCATTCGACGGCGTTTGTTTTCAGGCGACCTCCTAATAATTAACGTTATCTCCTGATAAACCCTACCACACGCCTGCAATTTTGGATGAAAATGTTGTCTTAGCGTCACATATTTTGCGGAATCCATTCGTTTTTAACCAGCCTCGACTTCACGGCTGCAGAGCCTGAATTTTCCTGATCCGAACGGTAGTCTTTTTCTGGAACCTGTCGACGTAGTCATGATTAACGGTGATGTTGCACAGAAGCCGGCGGCTACAACGAGGGACTTTTCTGTGTACAGTGAAGTTCAATCGAACCGTTTGGATCATCAGCTACCTCTTCCTAGCGTGTTAAAGGGAGTCTTTGGGCTTGTTAGCGGGCCTCCTTCGACAGCAGCTGGAAATCCAGGTTTTTTCCTTTGAATGCTCGTCCCTGGGCTACAGCACCGTAATGTGTCTCAAATTTCAGGAAAACAGTTTGATGGCATACGTTTTGAAAAATACAATTATACTTGAATTAAAGAAAAATAATACACGCAGAGGAGCTGAAGTATGAAGCTTTTTTGAGTTTAACTTAAGAAAATTGATTCACATATTAAAATCTAAGTATGCTCGGCGCTATGTAACATTTATTGTTGTTCAGTGTGCAGCATAAAATATAACCTGCATCCAATATAAAAGAATGATTTTGATATATCTAAGCTTAAACACGAATGGTGCAATGTAAAATTTGTGTTTTGAGTACGAAGTACTTGTGTCCAATGGGGAAAAACAAATTTTTTTTTCATAGATCTATGGAAGATTTGTTTTAGAGGCGAGTGCGGGATAATAATGATCAGCAAATTATTGAAATTCTGGATTCCACCATGTAACTGTGCAAAACATTTTTGTCAATTTAAATTGCATTAAAGGACAGATCAAGTGCCTTTTTGCCTCAAATCCGTATTACCGTGTCAGACGTGTCATTTAGAGTCCCATTATTTAAAATTTGCTGATCTGTATAACCTGTTTTTAAAATCTTAATTGTTAAGGCTATTTAGGCATTATTGAGACTTTCTACACTAGATGGTCATTTAAAAAAATAAATCACGTAGAAGAATTAATATGCTCGTAATTGAAAATATTGATACAGTTTTATCCACAAAAATTTCATGCAAAACAGATGCACTACGAAAATGTGAGATCATAGTTACTAAGGTTGTTTAGGTATCATTGAATATTTTCTGATTTGTGTTGTTTCTAAATATTTGAACTCGCTATCTTCTTTTAGAGGCTGAGGGCAGGCAATGATGATCATGCTAAATGTTTTGTTGCTTCAAGTCTTTTTGAACGATAAGTGATTTGTGACACCTAGAGTTTTACATTTGAATTTTGCCAAAATAAATGCAGTTTTAGGTGTTTTCAGTTATTCAAATTTTCTTAACTAGATGTCACTTTCCCGTTAATGCTATATTGCTAAGGTTGATGTAGGCGTCATTTTTTCCAAGGAAAAATCTTTAGTGTTATGTATGTTTAGGCATTATGGATGATTGAGATTTGTTGGACAAAATGTTGTTTTTCTTCTTTTTGTAGGCCATATAGCTAAGACTGTTTAGGCCTTATCGATCATTGAAAGTTGTTGAACTAAATGCATTTTTAAAATTTGGTGCAAGGTTGTTATTTTAAGATTTATATAATATATTGCATTTCTAAATTGTTAATGTTAAGGTTGCTTAGTTTCTGTGTTGAAGTTTGTGTTGTGTAATCTATTTTCATTGAGACAATTGCGATGCATTTTATTTAATGTTTTTTTGTTTTGGTTGAGATTGTTTGTAAGGTTGTGCTTTATTTCTTCTTTGTTATCTGTCATTTGTGCAGAGGAGATTGCAAAGCTATTTCGGAGCTGTATGGACAGCCGTCGATTCATCTTGTGCCAAGTGACACACCGGCTTTGAGATCAGATCAGACATTAAAGGTTGGTGTTGTGCTTTCTGGTGGTCAGGCTCCTGGAGGTCACAATGTCATTGCAGGATTGTTTGGTGAGTTAGATTGTCTTATGAACAAATTTCCTTGTAACCTGCATATAATGTATTAATGATATTAAGCTGGATTACACAATTACTTGCAGTCATAAACTAGTAAATTAAATCTTAAATCAAGACCATCAGACAAATCTTAAACATGTTAAAAGGATATAACACAGCTGGTTTGGGATACATTAGCTAATATGTTTATCTGTGGATATCTAAAAGATCTAATCTAAAATCAAGACAATTAAACAAAATCTGGAGATTTTTTCTAAAAGTAAACACTCATATAAACAACCTAACCTTCCAAGCAAATAAACACACTTTGATAGGTCCTGCAGATCATTTGGTTCAATGGACACAATCAGATTTTCTTATATTCTATTAGCAGCTGGACAAGGTGCTTGCATATCTTTAACATTTCCTTTACCAGTTTATATATTTTCATTCTTTAATACCTATTTGTAGCCCAGGATTAATCTGAAATTTCCTTCGTTATCAATCTATAATTTACCTATTTGTAGCCCAGAATTACTTTGAAATTTTCCTTCGTTATCAATCTATAATTTATTAATCATAACTATATTTCTAATCACCATTGTATTGCAAAAATTATAAATGCCAGGGTTGTGATGTGATGATGGAGAACATTAAAATCTAATACCTGTAGTTATTGTAGTAAACTATTTTTGGTGCAGTTAGGGATGTTTATGATCTGTAATCAGTATACAAGAGAACAGTTTTTATTACAGCACTTAACAGGCAAGAACATGCATTGTAACAAATCGACTGTTGCTAGAAAGCAGTTAAGTCCAGATGGATGTTCATGCAAGTAGGTTGCAACTAGACAAGACTGTAGTTATCGTTCATTATCTGTCTTTCAATGGAGGGTTGTGTACCTAGGTGCAACATATTATTAGCTTATGTTTATAGGCTGTTTTTTCCCCAAAGTCTATAGTCTTAGTAATTATTATGTAAGTTGTGTTGTGTTTTAAATTAATTAGGGGTTAAGTCATGGATTAATTAGGGTTTCCTTTCCATTTAGTATATAATGAAAGAAAATCCTAAGTGACGTGCATTTTTCATTCTTCATCCTAATGCAATAGAGAGAGCTACTATTGTATATGAACTCTCTTGGGTTTACAGCTGCCATTGCGTGAGAACTCATGTGTTTACATCCAGATTCATAGGTACAATCCATTTGGGGTTAACAGGTGCCCCCATTTTCGGCCTATTTAGTTCTGCAATTTTATATTATTTTGCAGTTGTTTTTTTGCTAATAGCTTACTATTTAGGAGTGCAATAGGGAGCTAGAGGTATTTGTGGGAAGGCGAGGAGAAAGAAGGATGTAAGGCTGTTTTTAAACAGAGTGGAGGTCTTTTTGATAAAAGGATTTTGTTGCTGCGCAAATGATTTGGATAATGTGTTCTGGAATCCAATTAGTTGCGATGCTCTTTGAATTTGTTTGTTTTGTGTGTCTGTACTGTACTATAAATTCCTGTATTTTGTTGTCATTCTATCCAATGGCAAGAGTGGAAACTAATAGATGGATTTTTCTGTGCAAGTATTCTGACAAGGGGATGTTTAATCTATAATATACATAGGCTATTGCTAGCAGATCTATTTCTTGTCCAAAAAGGTTTGTAATTTTCATATCATGCAAGATGTAGTATATACTACTATATACTATATACATATGGATGGCTATAATTCAAACTATAAGTTAGCAGGTTACGGTTATGGGGATTCACTGACTTTTAGGGCCCAATGTTTGGCATGGCTTGTCTAAGTCGGTACAAAAAATTAAAAAAAAAAAAAAGATATAAAAATATAGAAAAACATGTTAATTAGTGGTCGAGTTGGGATACATATGGATGGCTATAATTCAAACTATAAGTTAGCAGGTTACGGTTATGGGGATTCACTGACTTTTAGGGCCCAATGTTTGGCATGGCCTGTCTAAGTCTGTACAAAAAAAAAAAAAAAAAAAAAAAAGATATAAAAAATATAAAAAATATAGAAAAACATGTTAATTAGTGGTCGAGTTGGGATTAGTTAGGCACTTGTTTCTTTTAATGTTTTTAATTTTTTTGCAAATCTTTATATTTTTACGTTTTTGTTATGAAAGTCTTTTAGATAGGCAGGTATGTCCTGGGTACTGCCGGGAATGCCTCAGGAGCCATGGGTCCTGCTGGCATATGTGCCTGGGTTATTAGGCAAATCTGGGATGCACCGAGAGATACTCCCATCAGTACGGGCACCAGAATCATATGTGTACAAGAATGGGGGTCTTTAGGGAAGTATTGGGTAACATCAATTCAAAATAGTAAGGATATTGTGAAACCCAGGGACTCAAAGCAGATTACCATGGAGTTCAGAATTGACACACTCCAAAATTCCTCCCACTATGACCCTGTCAAACCCACTATTTTAAATTCCTGTATTGAGTTGTCATTCTATCCATTGCCAAGAGTGGAACCTAATAGAGGGATTTCTATATGCAAGTCTTTTGACAAGGGGATGCTTAATCTATCATATACCCAGGTTGCTGCTAGAAAATCTTTTTCTTGTCCAAAAGGTTTTTACTTTTTATATTATGCATGATATACATATGGATGGATGTAATTTAAACTATGAGTTGCCAGGGTATGGTTATGGGGATCATTGGATTTTAGAGGCCAATGTTTGAGATGGCTTGGCTAAGTCGATACAAAAAATAAAAAAATATACAAGGCATAAAAATATAAGGAAAAAAGTTAATTAGGGGTCGCGTTGGGACTAGTTACGTGCTTGTTTCTTCTAATGTTTTTCAATCATGTTTTTTAGTTTTTTTTCAATCTTTATTTTTTAAGATTTTCATTATGATTGCCTTTTATATAGGTTGGTACGTCCTTGGTGCTGCTCAGGAGTGCCTTGGGAGCAATGGGTCCTGCCCGCAGCAAATCCAGGACACACCCAAGAGGTACTCCGATGAGTATTGGTACCAGAATCATATACGTACAAGAATGGGGAGGTCTCCGGGGATGTATTGGGTAATATTAACTCAAAATAGAAAGGATATTGTGAAACCCAGAGACTCAAAGCAGATTAACCATAGAGTTCAGGTTTGACTCTGAAATTCCTCCCAGCCAGTAAAATGACGACTGTTAAACCTGCTATTACACTTAAAGATCATTTCATATTAAACATCCTTCTAGTTGACATTGTCTATTGATCTATGTGCAACCTTGCAGCCTGTCTCTCAGCAGCTCGCGGCCGCTCAAGCGTCTTCCCCTCTCTTGAAGTCTTTGTCCTCATTAGCCTTGAGGCATCTCATGGCATGCATGCTGAATCGTGGCATCTCGTAGCATTGACGCAACTCCTTGCAGCCTACCATGCAGCTCCACAATGTCCTGCAGCTCGCCCAACACTTTGAGCCACTTGCAAATTCTGGCAGTACCTCGGTGTCCCACGCATGCTGCACACTTGATTCGCAGTTCTTGAAGCTTTAGTTGCCTGCTAGTATATCACAATAGTTGTAGCTTCTGCAATGCCGCATACTGCTTGCAGCATTCTCAGCTTCTTGTAGTGCTTCCATATGCTCGCACCTTGTTTCTTAGCACGCCGCATATCTCCATAGTTCTGCACAGGGCTCCTGCGATCCATGTGCACATGTCAGTCTCCTGCTGACATGTAGCACGCCAGGTGGCACACTCTACACTTGTGCCATGTCAGAACATCTTCTTAGCAGTGCCACGTGTCAGATCACAACTGTCAGTTAAGGAAGTTGAAGCGACTTTGTAACTGTCTCTCCTGCAACTGTCGTCAGTTGTAATTGTCTCCTTGTAATCATACGTGTATATAAATGTATTGTACACCCACTCTTGGGGGATCAATCTATGTATCTATAGACATCAACGAAAGAATATAAACATAGACTGAAAATAGGAGATAGTTAGCATGCCTGGAGTATCTAACCTTCAAACACATGTGGTTCTTCATACTTTCATTATTCTAGACAAATTAGCAAGGAAGCTTCATCCCTTTTAATCACAAGGGCTTGCATCTCTAGTCTTACTGAACATTGTACACATCTGTACTTTGCCGTATTCAGCATATTGAATAGCAGTTGCATTTCCTGCGATAAGTCTTATGCTTGTTTTGAATGTGTTTGGTAGAATTAATCAGTTTAGTCTTTCATGCACATTCTACAATCTGCAGCTTATCTCAAGGTGTGGATTTGTCCCTGCACATGGCCTTTAAGTTTAGGCCATGCAGTGTGGATCATTGGTATCAGAGCATAGCTCTCTCTTATGCATGTAATCACGTAAGTGCAATGAGAGAGGAGGACAACAATTTGGCTCTCATTTAGTTTATTTGACATAATGCTGTAACAAGAGCAAGATGATTGACGCCCAAAAGCACCCTAAGGCACCCCCAAACGTCCAAAAGCTCATTAAGGACACTTTGGAAGCACATTGCCCCAAACTCTTTGGCCAATTACACAACTTAATGATGCAGCTCAATTCGACATCCACATCCTCTTTCTCACAGTCCTCTCACTAGTGGTTTCAACATTAGACCCTTTCAAGGTCCAAGCAAATCTTGACATCCCAATGTTTGAAGGCAAGATTGATGCCGTAACATTGAATAAGTGGATTGGTTAGCTCGAGGCCTGCTTCGCTCTCAACTGCTTCGATGATGAAAATAAGATCACCTTTGCAATGTTGAAGATGTTCATTTAAGTGTCCCACTAGTGAGAAACATACAATGCATAGTGCGAGAAAGATTTTGAGTCCATTTGGACTTGGGATGATTTTGTTAGTGCTTTGCAGAAGGAATTCTACCCCCTCTAACACTATGAGAACGAGTACACAAAGTTTGAACAGTTGCAATGGTGTAAGGATCAGTCAATGGAAGACTACACCAATGAGTTTCATGACTATGTTTGGTGCCTGCACAAGGACCTCATGGAGTGACATAAGGTGCTGAAGTACATAAGTGGACTCACCTTATATTCGTGCAAAGATGGAGTTCTTGACTTTTGACTCTGCAATGCTACCAAGATTGAAGCCAAGGCAAAGATTAAGCAATGCTTCCCCTCTTTATCCCTATGCACTTGTGCTAAGAAGCAAGCCCATGCATAACACACCATCTCAGCCTCCTTTGTAGAATCAACGCACATCGCGAGGGAGAGCAACCTAAGAAGGCCGCACAACACCAAAATGCTCTTGTGACTTACCTTAGACAAAGGAAAGAAGAAGCTAGGTGACAAGTGGTGTCATTGACATCATTCACACACTTATGATGATTTTGAATTTTGTGCCCAATAATCCTTGTATTTGCAATCTACATCAGGTCTCGCCTCAACAGATGACATTGATCCAAATATTTTGCCATTGCCACTGACATTTGGAGGAACGCAAGTGTCTCTTCCCCTCGAAGTTTGGTTCAAAGGACATCCTCCCCACATCATCATCAATAGTGGGAGTCGAAAAAGAACATCATTTGACAAGACATAGTTCGGTGCCTAGGTCTATCGATTGTGACACATCCTCGTCCATACTCGCGTGGATGGCTTCAATTTGGCAAAGATATATAAACCCGACAATAATGCATTTTCTAGTACAAATGCAAGTCCATGGAGAAAAATCACTTGTGATGTCATGCCATTAGAAGTTTGTGACATGTTCTTAGGGGGATGGTATGTATTCAACTAAGATGTTAAATATCAAGCATGATCGTAGCATTGGATTGTAAGCATCAAAGATCGTTTCTTCAACCTCGAGAGTCCACTCATTGACCAAAGTCACTTTGGTCTTTGCCAAACAATGCCACAAATCATCTCGCACACGCAGAAGTTCATGATCCTCATGGTTCATCCAAAAGCACCTGCTTTGGACACCAAGAAAGCAAAGCGGCGTGCATTCTCGTAGCAGAACAACAAGTGGACAAGCTTTGAAGCAACATGAAGAAGTCTTCGCAAAGCCCGAAAGGCCTTCCAATGCACTTTGTTGTAAAGCACCGCATTGGTTTGGTTCCTTGATCCCCTCTTCCAAACAACCCCCTATATTGCAGGTTAGTTTGGGAGAATGATGAAGTCGACACCAAATACAAGAGCTCTAGATGAGGGCAATATTAGGCCTAGCCCTTCTTGTTGTGGGAGTCCAATAGTCCTTGCGCCCAAGAAAGATGGGACACAACACTTTTGCATAGACTAGCGCACACTCAACAAAATCATGGGTGAAGAATTTGTATCCACCTTTGCCATGCGCATTGATGACCTCATGGATCAGCTCTCCGAGGTGCTCACTACTTAAACAAGATTGACTTGATGTCGTGGTACCACCGGGTTCTTTTCATCCCGAACATGTCTAGAAGACAACTTTCAAGACACGGGGAGGATTGCACGAATGATTGGTTATTCCTTTCGGCTTGACAAACGCACGAACAACACTCATGCACTTGATCGGTGACATATTTTGGTCTTTTTGAACTCTTTAATCATTGTCTACTTGGATGATATTCTCATCTACAACAAGATTTGGGAGGAGCACTTGGAGCACGTTTGCACATTCTAGATACTTTGCGTAAGCACAAGTTGCAAGCCAACTTAGCCAAGTGTATGTTGGGAACTATGAACATCATTCACACGGCGTAGCTCAATGCCTAGGTCTTGAATTGCTACACATCCTCTCCCATACTTGCTTGGATAGGATCGGTCTAACAAAGATATACAAATCCGACAACAATGCACTTTCAAGTACAAATGCAAGCCCATGGAAAATAGTCACTTGTGATGTCACGCCATTGGAAGTTTGTGACATGTTCTTTGGCGAGATGGTATGTATTCGACCGAGATGCTAAATATCAAGCACGATCGTAGCGTTGGGGTGTATGCATCAAAACTCGCTTTTTCAAATTCAAGGACCAAGAAGTGACCTTTGAAGAATCTGCATACACATGTTAGCTTTTTGTTGCCACGTGGCACACTCCCCACGACTCGGGGTTTTTTTTAGTGGAGAATATTCGTAATATGCCGAATATTCCATTTTTGAAAAATTTGAAAAGGCAAATTTTCAGGCGCGGGTCAGTGACCTGTTCGCCTAAAAATTACAGTTTAATTTTTTTTAGGGGACGGCTTCGCCTACCCTTGAAAATATCCCATATATAATCCTAGATTATTCGCCAGGTAGAACACTACTAGCTCACTCATACCACCTGGGGGCATATGTATTATCAATTACAATAACTTTAACAGGGAGGCGGAGGCTACGGATGCGCGGACAGAGAGTTTGTTGATGCGCGGCAAGGGAGAGTTTGTTGACGCGCAACAGAAAGCGAAGGTTGCGACGCACGACAAAGAGTTTGTTGACGTGCGACATGGAGAGTTTGTTGAAGCCTACGTTCTTGGATACGAATCACGAGTATCCGTTTGGATACAGATACGATACGCGGATACGTCAATTTTAAAAAACCCTTGGATACGATACGTCTTGGATACGTCCGTACATATATATATATATATATATATATATATATATATTTATGTACATCTACTCATTTTACTCATTTTTTAGTCCATAAAAAACTGAAATAGTAATACAAAACTTGAATCAATGTTCAAAACATTCAATATACTTAAGACTTTGCATTTTTATTGATCATGTGGCTGCCATACATATGATATACGAATATCATGTTAACATGAATACGAACAAAACTTGAAATTTGAAAAATATACTAGTAACTAGATCCATGTTCAAATTTTCAAAACAAACAATATACTTAAGATTTTACATTTATGATTTCATTGTTCATGTGGCTGCCATACATATGATATAGGAATACAAACAAATCTAGAATATATCATCTAGATTTTCCTCAAAATCAAGTTCATGTGTGCCACTTGCGCTAGCTCCACTCTCATTAACTCCACTCTCCGCTCCTTGCGAACTCCCTAGAGCGTCATCTTCGCCATCAAATAATGAAAGTTGGGCAAGCGTGGCTACGGAGGCATCCAAGTCTGTGGTCTCTGGAATAAGATCCCAAAGTTTGTGAGGCCCTTTAGCATACTCCTCGGACTTGTGTGACAAGGCGCAAAGTGGAGTGCACATATACCAAATCCTCGGCTTTTTTAGATGCCAACTTGTTTCTTTTAGCTGAGTGGATAAAGCTATAAGTACTCCAATTCCGCTCTGCGGAAGAATTACTAGCCACCTATTACAACAAAGTTAGAAAATTGAAATTCAAAGACAAGTTAGTATCCTAAGTTCTAACCTAATAAAATTTAAAATATTTGAAATGATTCTAAATTTTAAAATTTATAAATGTTATACCTGTGAAAGAACTTTTATAGCAATAGGACGTAAGTACTTGGCATCATGGCCATGTACACGCCACCATGTGGTTGGAGTCAAGCTACTCTTGTCAAAAAGAGCCTCAATCGATCCATGTGATGCCTTTTGAACCAGTAAACATGCCCATTTCACTTCTGACCACACTGGCTATAGATGGATCAGGAAAAATTCTTCTGAATGCTGCCCTGGTTCCATTTCCAACTTCGGAGTCAGAAAATGGTGCTTGCCTGTTTGGTAGCCCAAGTACATCAGAGCTATAGTACTTTGGGGTCAGTGCATAAGCAAGGAGATGTAATGGGGTGGTCATTTTATTCCACCTCTTCATGACCACAGTCTTGACCTCACCGTAGAAGGTCTCTTCTGGATCTAGACCTTTTTTTTGTATTATATCTCTGATACGCTCAAGCATGGAATCTATGCCATCATATATCTCTCCCAAGCATGCTTCATCAGTATCTACATATCGGATCATGGAGAGAATGGGTTTGTAAAACTCAACAAGTACTCAACCTTGGCCCACCAATCCTCATCAAGGACCCATGATTTTACCCTTGTAGCTTTCTCTGTATTTGATTGCCTCCACACTGACCAAACATTGCTGATCACCATACTACTTAAAGCCTCTCTCACCTTCACAAGCCGTCTCAAAACAAGCGTGTGAGAGGCAAATCTAGTTTCTGCAACCTTCAGCAACTCTAACCTTGAGAATTTCCTAAACATGGCTTGTGACATATGATGGTTTGTGATAAACATTTGAATGTCATTTGCCTCAAAATAAATTTGCTCAATCCATGGGATTTTCCCAATCTTTTGGAGCATCAAGTTAAGGGAGTGGACAGCACTGAGAGTCGAAAAATGTGCTCATATCTACCCTCTATGATCATTCCTGCTGCTTTACAATTTTTAGCGTTGTTCGTGATGACTTGGACAACATTATGGGGCCCACCGACTCGGTGCCTCTATTAAAATGTCAGCAATAAATTGTGCATCCTTGACTTGCCCTTCACAGTCAATGGCTTTAAGGAACATTGCCCCTTTAGGGCATACTGCAACAACATTTATGAGGGGTCTATTTCTAGCATCTTTCCATCCATTTGAAATGATGGAAACCCCTGTTTCCTTCCATGAGTCTCTGATTGGCTGCAAAGTCTTGTGAATGTTTTCCACTTCCTTTCCCAAGAGTGTGGTTCGAACTTTTTCGTAACTTGGGGATTTGTACCCTTGTGGAGCTTCATTGATACCCTTCACCATTTGATGCCAATATGGAGATCTCAATACATTAAAGGGCAGCCCACATGCATAAATGCATCGAGCAACATTCTCATCAGCAACCTCCCTCGTTTCAATATTAAATGCTCTCTCCAATGCTCCTTTTGGCCTTTTTCGTGAGCTCTGTGGACTCTCTTCATCAAATGGTTCACTTTGAGTTTGAATGAAAGGATGAGAAGTAGGTCTAGGTGTGGGTGGTAGTGATGAAGGCCTTCTTTGCGAAGGAATTGTTCTAGTTCTATTTCTTTCAGCTTGTTTATCAGCCTACTCTTGCTCTCTTAGGTACTCTGCCATTTTTTCATTTGATATTTTTAGGCACCTCTCTATCCCCACACCTCCAACACCAGTCAAATGGATTTTCACTCGACTACATGAGGATCTGTATTGAGTTTGACAACCATGACATATCCATACCCGACACCCACCACCAACAATGTTGTCTATCACTGTCACATGTCTCAAAGAGGGGAATTAGGATCATGTCTCACAGGAACTGATGTGTTTTCAGCTTGGCCTTGCATTCCACCCGAAGTAGAACTTGATGCCATCCTAATCTGTTTTGATCACTAAGATCACCATAATGGCGCGAGGTGAGAGCATACGAGTTAGGATGTTTAAAAAATTAAAAACATTTTGCCTTAACATAAATAAATTAGTTATGCCATCCTAATTTGTTTTGATCACCAAGATCACCATAATGGCGCGAGGTGAGAGCATACACATGAGTTAGGATGTTTAAAAATTAAAAACATTTTGCCTTAACATAAATAAATTAGTTATGCGGATGCCATCCTAATTTGTTTTTGATCACCAAGATCACCATAAAGGCGCGAGGTGAGAGCATACACGGGTTTAGGATGTTTAAAAAATTAAAATACAATTTGCCTTAACATAAATAAATTACTAATTAGTTATGTCATCCTAATGCATTTTTGATCACCAAGATCGCCATAAAAGCGCGAGGTGAGAGCATATGCATTTAGGAAGCTAAAAAAAAAAAATACATTAACAAACAATGCATTTAAAATAACAAAATGATTGTTTACCAATTAATAAATTAAATACCCCTAAACTATGCCATCCTAATCTGTTTTTGATCACCAAGATCGCCATAAAGGCGTGAGGTGAGAGCATACACAGATTTAGGATGTGTTTAAATTATAAAATTTTAAAAAAATGCAACATAATAAATAAATAAATAACCGTAAAAAAATAAAACGAAAGGATGAATTAAAAATAAAAATAAAATTAAAATACGGTATACGTGTAGTGTGTAGAGTGTAGTGTAGAATCGTAGATCCTGGTTGCCTCTAAAATTTTAAAACAAGCTCTTCCTCTCAAGTCTCAACAATGGTTTCTTCTCCTTGAAGTTCTCCTCCTTGTGATGATGGACTCCAAACAATAGAAGCAATCGCTGCCCCTCCTTCAAATCTTTGCCTCCTCTAAGCTCTTTGCAAAACCTCCTTCCAATCTTTGCCTCCACTAAGCTCTTCACAACTCTTCTTTGGCTCTTTGCTCGTTCACTTGCAAAAAGACAATGAAATTGTTTGTGTGATTTCAAATGAGAGGGATGGGTGCTTTTTATAACTTTTTGTGGGGTAGAGGGTGTATTATTTTATTCATTTAGTGTTTAGGGTTCGGTTTTAGGGAGTAGAAAAGTCAAAAATTAAAAAAAAATGAAATAGAACTTTAAAAAAATGTATTTGAAGGCGGATACGGCCGGATCGCGCGGGATACGTGCGGGATACGCGGCGGATACGTGCATGCGTATCCGCCGTGTATCTGGAGTATCCCGGATACGCGGCGGATACGTCATGCGTATCCGCCGCGTATCTGGGGTATCCGGGCCTTATCCGAATCGTATCTTTTGTGCGTATCTACGGATCAATACGTCTCGGGCGGGATTCGGCGGGGGTTTGAGGTATGCACGGTAGGTTGAAGCGTTACAAGAGTGTGGAGGTTGTAGACGCGCTGCAGAGAGTTTGTTGACGCATGACATGGAGAGTTTGTTGATGCGTGACGAGTGCGGAGGCTTATTCGCGCGACATGTACTAGAGAGTTTGTTGACGCGCGACAGAGTGCGGAGGTTCAATATAACGCGTGACGGGAGGTATTAGATTGTCATGCTGCAACAATTTTGTTGTCGTGATAGCAAATTTCTGTCGTGCATCAGCACCTTTTCGATCACACCACTTGAAAATTAGGCAAAAAATTTGCATACAAACCATAGTTAAAAATTCGTGTTTAGTGAAATTGGTTCTAGGATATTCACCAAGTATTTTCCACCTTCGATTTCAAAAGGTCTCTTAAAATGAACCCCGCCCACGTCTTGTCAAAGAATCTTTCGGCATGCCATGCATTGGATCCACAACCATCACTTGTTGGGAAGATGAAGCGTGGTGGTAACCATCTCTCCTGACCATTGTCATGGGAAGAACATCGCCTCCTTGTAATCATACATGTATTATCGCCCACTCTCATGGGATTGATCTATGCATCCATGGACATCGGTAAGAGAATATACACGCATCTTAGATAGGATATAGTTAGCATGCCCCGAGTATCTAATGCTCAAACATAAGCGTGGCTCTGCATTCTTTCATAGTTTAGACAAATTAGCAAGGAAGCCTCATCCTTTTTGATTACTTGGGCCTTGCACCTCTAGTCTTATCGAACATTGTATGCATCTATCTTTCCTATTCGTATATTGAATAGAAGTTGCATTTCTTGATAAGTTTTCCGATTGTTTCAAATGTGTGCGATAGATCAATCGGTTTTGTGTATCTCTGTACATTCTACAATCTGCAAGTTATCTCTAATCGCTGCTTTGTCTCTGTACATGGTCTGGAGGCCACTTGATGTGGATCATATATACTAGTTAATGTGCCACAAAAAAGGCTTGCTACAAAAGCCATATAGAAAACCCATAGAACATAATAGTACCGATAACTTGCTTCTTCATATTTTTGTATTATCATACCAGACTTTGGATAGCATGCTAGTTCGGATGAGCTGTTGAGAACTAAGAGATCCAAGTCATCTGCCACCAACTCATCTGCAATGACTATCTGGTTTAAGTCTAAAATTTCCTATCTGAGATGCAAAGATCTCTTGGAAAATATTTTCAAATTTGTTTTTTTATTCTCTAGGATTTGAACTTTGTGCTTCATGCTCTAAAATGAACATCCCCGAATCCTGCTCTCTTCTCTTCAATTTGCTAGGATCGTTCACCATACGGACATTATTACCAACCTTATGGCCTACACATTCTTTGATTTTCATTTCCAGTTTCCTCTTGTGTTACGGACCTTGAGCGAGATAAAACCCAAAATGCTCCTCTTTCACGTCCTCCTTGTCACACTGAAAATCCTCCCCTGATTCCATTCTCAATTTCCATTCTTTGTGATTTCCTATACATATTGGGCATGCTTAACTATTATGCTCATCAACTTGGCTACAAAATGTCGACTTTATGCCTCTTGCTCTTCTTGTTCTCCTTTATTCCCCCTGCATGAAAACAAGGTAATTGTTGGCTAGATTTTCTGCATAGCACAAAACCTAGGCAATCATGAGATAAATCTCCCTCATTTACCGGTGAGGCTCCGTGTCAGATTTGTCAATTTATAATATGCTAATATCTAAATGGGGTTTTACTTTAACTACTCAGTTCATGAACCATAACTAAACAGTTCTGCAGCAAGTAAGCAGTTGTTTAAGAAAGGAAATATTTATAGAAGAAGGGAAAAGGAATTATATCAACACAAAGAAGAAATGAAGAAGATGTGCATCCCAATCAATAGATAGCAGAGTTGATTGTATGCACATAGAAGAAACCAATAGATATAAACACATAATTCTAAGCAAAGGTAGCTCTAGATCTAGATCTGAAATAACACAAAGTTTATTAAGAGATCTAAGATAAAAAGCAAGAAACACAAAACACCGTGACACAAGGCTCTCCGGAAATCTGCTCCTAAATATCCTTTGCTTCAAGTGGCTCTCAAGGGTTTCACCACAAAGTCTGGAACACAAGGTTGCTGCGTACAAATTCTGATCATTAACCCAAAGGTTCTTCCTCTACTTATAGAATGTAAGCTGGCACATGTGGAAGTTGGAAAGGAAACCAGCGATCTCCCTCCTGGAATTCCTCTTTGCATGACATGTATGATTCTGTTGAAAATAGAACCTTCTATTTTGCACGCCCGCCACCTATCTCCAGTAGTTGACTTCTTCAAGTAATGGCTTTTAGACCAATCGCTTTAAGTTGTATAATTTAATTGATCGCTCAATTACTTTGTCGGAGGAAAGAAGAAGGAACATGAAAGTTGCAGTTTTGTCCTTTTTCATGTATGCACATGTATTTGATTCAAAGCTGGTGCGGAAGTAGTTGGATCGGAAATCATTTGGATCACGGAAGTGGCTGGATCTGGAAACAAGCTGGAATTGGAAACAGCTGGATTTTGCCTTCGCCTTGTCTTCTCTTTTATCCTTGAAGCTTTTGTAGTTCTTCTCCAGTACATGCATCAATGCAATGTTTGCCGTAGATAACTCATCATCCTTATTTTTAATTGCATATGAGCAATTAAAAATTCTGGAAAACACTCCAGGATGAATGAAAATTCAATGAAGGCTTCAATTGGAAGATGGGAGCATTTGCACAAGATCTTGGAAGGAATTTTCCATGCACCGACTTCTTCATGAGCTGCATTGAAACAAGAGGATAAAACCTTTGTCTTTGGAAGCTTTGCAGACTATGAGATCTGATGCGGATATGGATTTGCATTGCATCTGCATCTACATCTGGATATAGATTGCACTGCATAACAAACTCGCAAGCTAAATTTGTGGATGGAAAAGGCTGTAACTCGAATAATTCCCCTGCCTTTAATGCGCACGCATGAGTGAAGTTTTTCACCGCTGGGTGAAGTCTTATCAATTTAGCAAGAGGTTCAGAGCCTAGATCCGTGTCTTCGATATCTGCAAATTTAGAAGTGATGCATGACTCCGTTGTGCTTTCTTTTTCATCTTTCTTCGCCATAGCTTTGTCTATCTTTGTCTAAACAATTCTTTTTCTTCTTATTTGAGTGGAATTCTTCAAAACTAGTGTAGATCTGGATAATCCTTCAGATTCGAAAGAAATATTCAATGTATTAGACATTGATATAAGTTTCTTTTCTTTATAAAAACACATTGTATCTAACTCTGCAATTAATTGGACAAAGATGGCAGCGGAGCATGCACATGTGAATTTTAATCACAAAAATCTGC
Source organism: Taxus wallichiana var. yunnanensis (assembly GCA_018340775.1). NCBI lineage: Eukaryota > Viridiplantae > Streptophyta > Pinopsida > Cupressales > Taxaceae > Taxus > Taxus wallichiana. Next base: position 273,553,954 of record CM031233.1, on the reverse strand, counting down.
ATAATTCAAACTGTTGCCCCAAAATTTGACGTTTTATTTGCATGCAAAGCAAGCATGAATTTTACCAACATCACCGAGCACTGTATCACTTCTACAAACAATTATGCGAGACACAAATCAGCCTTCTTCAAAGCATGCGCCAAAACTAGAAGCTTTTAGCATCAAATCCACTTTTGTCCGAGCAAAATCCTCTTCAAATGAGGCAATTTTCCTCTGGGCTGCACTTCTTCACCTGTGAATTAATTAATTCACCCTTATGGCAGCCCATGCTTATATAACCCTCATAATTCTATAATTAATAATTGCCCTTCCTATTCCTGACAATTAATTAATTAAAAATCATGCTCTTCTCTTTAACTGGTGTGCTAAAATTGCATGTTTAAGGACAGCCATCCATTAAATTAAATTTAATCAATTTAATCATCCACTCTTCACTTCACTTAAGCTTCACAGTGTGCTTTGACCATAGCCACTGAAAATAGAATTTAATTTAATCAATTAATACTTTAAAAAGTATTATTTCCTTCTCAAAAGGGGCTGCATGTAACATCCTCAATTTATACATTAGAACAAGTCAAATTTTTTTTTTTTTTTTTGATAAATGTATCCCGGTTCTAAATACGTAATTTAGAACTCACAAATCAAATAACCATTCTTATAATGAGATAACCATATGCATTGTAATGACTCGGAGTACCTCCGATCTATTCATTCCATGACTCGGTAATCTACCGGTCTATTCATGAGTAATAAGAGTTGGTGTTTTTATTTTTAACACACCACTCTTGCGGTTCTCTTCCCTATGCGGGATTCGGAATGCTCTGTCAAGGAACCTATCTCGAATAATTGTTACCATTATTCATCGACATCTCATCCCTTAGACTAGGTGACTCGGGACAACGCAATCAAGCACTTGCGATACTTTGGCCAAAGATTTGAAACATAATGCTTATGTCTCGTATTCCTTGACGGCATACTCGTCCAACTGCGGAATACGTCCTTCACCCCATTCCCATGTTATGTAGAATGTCTTATCGACTTCATCAGGTCTCACCTATCCCAAGTTATTTACTCGGGAGCAGTTAGTAAGGTGACAAGCGTTATATGGATGCTCGCGAGGACTAGGGATATGATGACATCTTTGGGTCAACCCTAGTTAAACCAGTGTGTCAAGATACCCCAGTCTCCTGGGCAGCCTTATAACGTGACCACATTCCTAATCAGTCCCAGAGTAACTTGTTCGAGTTAAATGTGTAAATCTTAACGATCAATGCAAAGGGTGTCGTCAAAAATCACCTGCGTTGTTGTATCTTTGAGAAGATCCTAATCTTCTCGAAGGTACAACCCTGCAGTTGACTTGTGCCGTCAACCTTTAAATCCGCCTCGAAAAGATCTACTTAATAATAAGTGTTACGCACGTTGAGTTAAAATTATACTAAAAGACGTTCCCCGAAGGTTAGCCTTTCCCGATCCCTGGGTTCCTCACTATAGAATGACCTTTCTTAATAAAACCCATTACACAAGAGAAGTTATTATGACTAGAGGGTCCCATCAGGGAGTTCATAGAATTTACATAATTCTAAATCAACGAAATTGGACAATAACCCATAATCTTCACATGTGATTGTCAACCGAACCCTTTTTAGGTTTATTTCAGTTCTTATAACTGAATTTATATCGTACTTATTAGTATCAAGATATAATGATTAAGAATCCAATTAAACGTTGTCCTGGCTTAATCAAGACTAGGAATTAATAATTTAATCCAGCTTGTTTAGCATCTTGCTTAGGTTTATTTTTACCCTAGCTTCCAGTAAGACAGTGATCTAAATCTTAATTTAGCTGTAGATAGAACATACTAGAACTGCTAAACAATCATAAGTATTCATTCACATATTCTTGCAAGCTTACATTGATAATCACAAAAGTCTCCAATTTAAGCAATAATAACAATGCTCTTTAGATCATTTGAACCGAAGAAAGTCAAACGATCAATATACGAATACAAACATATAAGTATCAAATATCTATTTCCATTCCCTTCAGAACTAATCAAATACATTTTATGCATTCAGCATACTTGATACAATACTCAATGGAAAAAGAACATCTTTTCTCATATAGTACATTTAGAGAATCAAACTGTAATTCATCATAACCAAATTTAAACAATCTGAACATCCTATCAGATCTGCATGCTTTTACCACTTACGGCAACCATCTGCAAAAATTGTCAACATGGGTCGGATTCGATGGCCGAGCATGATAAGCACTAACTCTTAAAACAATTGCAATCCACCAACTGTTTTCATTAAACAACCTGTTTAAATGAGATCATTTCACCAACCAAGTAAACATATTTCAGACTGTGCTTTTGTAATACAAACATGACTATAAACGCGTAACTCAAATTATCGTTACAGAATAGTCCTAGATACTTCTCAAATATTTCATCAAAATATTAGGGATCAAGAAGAACGAAAGTATCCAAAACAACTATCCATCTGAATCCCAAGGACAACAACCATCAGACAGATCATTACATTCAACAGTAAAAGGAATATCATAACAAATCATGATTCCATCAAAATGTTAAAAACAGTTCCAACGGTTACATACAAATATCAACATATACTTTACAGCAGAATAGAAAGAAAATAAGTCATTCATATTTCCCCTCAAACGAGCTCATGACTGTACCGTCTCATCGAAAGTAAAGCATTCACCTTATATGCAAACGAATAAGTCAGACGAGCCACAAAAAGAACCACAGTTTTGTTAAAATCAAATATAACAAAACCCTTTAGCTTACTAGCAGTACAGTAGTTCTCACGCCAAAACAGTGATGAATATCAACAAACAGACTCCACATGACCTTCCACACGAAGCGACAAACAAGAAGATATTCAATGACATCACCTGTCGAGGTGCAGTCGATAACTCCTTAGTTTAGTCAAGCTCAAGACTAGATATCCATGCAACAGAAGACGTAATCATGCTCAAACACAACAACAATCCTTCTCAGCAACCTACAGCTCATTCTAATCCCTACTAAACACTGTAAGGTTTTAGATCCAAGGTCGAAATCAAAAGAACTTCCCCTTTTTATCTCAGTCCACAAGAGACTCGTTAACATTAAAGCAATGATGTTTCCCTAAGACTATGCAGAGATATTCATACGAAATCCACGCAGAATGCACAGCCTCAATTGACTGCAATTAAACAGAAAGGAAACACAACATGCCGTATTCACATCTGAACTCGTTCAGAGGTTGAAAAGTAAGGTAATCACGACCCAATTTTTTGAAGCCAAGATACATGATATCTATCTAACTTAAGGAACCCAACAGAGCCAAAAACAACAAGTGTACAAAAACAGGCTTATATAGACTGGTTACCTGTCAAGGATTTCAACTGAATCCGAACAACAGTCTACTCGATAAAGCTTCTTCAGAAGTCGATATACAAGATAATTATTAGTTAATGATTCCAACCGTGCCAACAATGGTAGATATCCAAAATCAGGCTTATACAAAAGCTAATTACTGATTTCGTAACAAGGAATCCAACTGAGCCTCTAAAACATTATTCGCTCAAGCTTACACAGATAGGAAACGTAAAAAGTACACCAACTGAGTCTGTACCAAAATTTCATTACTTAAACGAAGGTATGCATTACAAGATAACAGAAGTCGTATTACTAGTTACCCCTCCAGGACTCCGACAGAATCATGCTACCAGCATTCGCATACATGACTTATACAGTAGTCCACAATATACGGACCAATCCAAAGACTCCACAGAGTCATCTTGTAAATAAATAAATATAATACAAACCATCAATGGGTTAAATCCCGTAACTGCAACACAAGGAAGGGAAAAACAACTTCTACAGGGTCGCAATAAAATACTGCAAACACCGCAAGTTATCCGTTCAACATAACCTAAGTATCATAGCGAAACCCAACAAGATTTAGTATCCACCACCTATAATAACCACGACAGAACTTACAAAGAAGTCCAATTAAACTGAACATTCAAACCAAAGTCCAACAGTATCCTTTCCGACAAGTATCAACAACAACATCAATCATCTGTAACCTGAACCCCAAAAAGGAAACAATTCATGGGCTCCCAAAGAGCAGGTTTAGAATACTTCCTAGCATGCATTTCACACACTTTGGCGGAATGCAAAACACAACTAATAGAGCAACAGTTCGAAACATCATGCACACCCGTCAAGGGTTAATTGAAAAATCGAACCAGCAAGAAGATACAGTACTAAAAATCACACAAAGCTACCATAAAAACCATCTGAACCCATAAATCATCTGAACAGAGTTGTTCTAATGAAATCACTTGAAAGAAAGCAAGATTTTTAAAGGTTAGGGCCTAACATGCCTGGTTATTTGCTTAAAAATCCGAAGAAGACCACTGAAAGAGCTCGAGCCTTCTCCTCTTTTTCCAAGTTAGATTCACCAACAAAAATTTGTTATTTCCATGACTTATAAATTTTCCTTGCCAGAGAAAAGAGCTAGTTACGCTCATACTTGCCATGCAACACCAAGAAGACTGGTGCGAAGAACCAGCGATCAGACAGAGGGAAAACCGGAGCGCATGAAAAACCAAACAAACTACTAATTTTCCATTTTGCATGCCTTCCCGTGAAACCCGAGCTCGAAGACCGAGTTCATAAATGGCATTTACTCCAAATTTCCCGCTTAATTTCCATTGCCACCTACCGCCATAGTTGGCGATGGATAAAACCAGTTCGAAGACCATTTCCAACTTTGGCGACCTGCCACGTCGGCTCTAGCTAGCCGTTTTAAAAACTTCTACCAAATTACCTGTCCTTCATACTTATCCCCCATTTAATGCCATAGAAACTGCCGCCCATGGTTCGCACCCTTCCATAGGTCCCCTTTCTTCCTTGTTCATAGTTAGGTTAGTAACTTAGGTTAGGACTTAGGATAACACTTAGTCTAACCTCATAGCACATAGTTACTAACTTAGAACATTAGCTTATAGCCTAGGCCTAGGTTAGATTAACACTAATCTAACCCCTAGGTTATAGTTTAGTTTTAGGTTACTAACCTTAATAAATCCAGTTTAGGTCTAATATTTCAAATGCTCAGAAAAAGAACCTACAACATACATTCACGAACAGGGTTCACTCCTGCACTGCCAATAGGCTAGTGGAAATAAATGTATCTGAATTTATTACCTGGTCCATGATCAAGACCTTCCTGATATTACGATATCGGGAACCAATTCATTTAACATGATCAGCCTGAGTTAGACTCCGGAACAGTTTAGTCAATGCATCCAGACCTTGCAACCTGCGAAAGGTCTATAATTTTAGTTCATCCCAAATAAACTTAAAGCATTACTTGGATCAATGCCACTGATCCAAGGCTGGGTCTTATAGATGGATAACTCCATAATTCATTCCGAGATCAGATTAAATTCAGGTGTACAATGAAAGAATTAAAAGAGTCCAATTAAATTCCGACTCAGTCAAAGATCTGCAATTTCAAAGAAGATACAGTCCATATCAAGCATGACTTCACAATCAAAGGAACACATCCTTTTTACAAAAGAAATCACATATCAACACTTGTATGCTCAGGAGGAAGTAACAACAGTTCAGGATGTTACACTTTGCATTAAATAAATTAAATTTATTTAATTTTGGAATTCTATTTTTAAATTCCTTTTGTCCACTTCCCTTTGTTGACTTTTCCACAAGCCTGGGTGCCAAAATTGGGTGAATAAATATTAACAAATATTTATTTAATGCATTATTATTCACCCAAGGTGGGTCACACTTTTTGGAATAATAGAATTCTATTTTTAAAAACACATGGCAATGGGAATTTTTACTCTGCAAGGCAGCCCGGAAATCCCATGATCCACTTAAGTGATTTGACTTTGACAATGGGATTATTTACCTTGCATGGCAGGCAATAAAATCCCATGATTTCACTTAAGTCACTTTTCTTTTATTTCACTTAAGTCAATTGTCGTGTTTGTCGGAGGTGATGTTCACCCCTTAAGACATGCTTTCAACTCAATAGTTTTAGCTAAAAGTGATAGTTGGAAGCTAATAGTATCAAGCCTCACAATTGAATAGGGGACCAGAGGTTCCAAATAATGCATTTAGATGTGTTAAGACTTTGGATATATTTGTGATCGCAATTATGGGTTTTAGTTTATATAGGCTAGTTTAAAGACTCAACTTTAAACTACTTGGGTTCAGGTTTGTTTTATTGCTGAATTATGTATTCTAACAAAGATATATTATGAACATTCATGCTTATTGCTACAAATGTATCCAGAGAAATGGCATTTTGGTTGAATGCAATATACACAACAAAATCCCTAGTTGGAAGATCTTTGAAAAAGTTCTTATAAAATGTTCCAGAGTTCAAAAAGGACTAGATTCCATTCTTGAGGGTGGAATTTTGAGTTCCACTGTCTTGGGGAAATGTTCCTTTGTTTCCTCTGTTATAATTTGACAAGAAATAATTATTTAGGAGTGAGAACATTTGCTATAGACAATTTACTTTCTTGAAAGAGAGGAGTGCCTCTTATACTTTATAGACATGAAAACAAACTTAAACGAATTCTCACTGGTATCCATTGAGTGTTGATTATGACTATTTGATTTCTATACGACACTAATGCGTAAATTAGAATTTGACTAAACGAGGAACCTGTCATCGGGCAAGAAAAATGAGCGCAGCGGTGACACTTCCTTGTACTTGAGTCAAAAGCAAAGAGTGAAGCTGAGTGTAATTGACTGTCTTCATATGGTTGGATTCAAGCCCCTGTTAAGCTTAATAAATCCTTGGAGCTGATAAACATTGCCCCATTCCCAGAGAAAATATTACCAAACATCAATGAAACCTGTCAAAAAGACATGGAATTGAATAATTGCATAACAATCTTTTTGTTGGAACAAACTGCATCTATAATGGATTTTGCATTAGCTTTGCCTTATAATCTTTAAATGTTTTCTTTTTCCTGTATTCTTATTGTGCTTCAGTTTTCATTGTGCAGACTATGTGCAAAGTAATACTAAGGACAGCACATTCTTTGGATTCAAGGGCGGCCCGGCAGGAATAATGAAATGTAAATATGTTGAACTTACAAAGGAATTTGTCTATCCATATCGCAATCAGGTACTTGCTTATTGGATTGTATGCAACCATGAATGGTTGAAGCATAAATTTAGCTTATGTCAGATATACTAATATAGGTGATGAATTTTTCTTTTTCTCACTAGAGAAATGTATATAACTCATTGTATGGTTACCATGTAACTGAGGCCTAAATTATTTCTATATGGTAGGTCCACTAATGGCATTGGGTGATTACAACATTTTTGTATGGTAACTGTTCAATAGCAGTTGATAAAAACATTCAAGAACAACTAGGAAGCCCACTGATGTAGCTCTATGATTTTATATCAGCTCTCATAAAGAAATGTGCTGTATGGGATTTGGTTTGCATAAAAGACATGGAAACATCCCTTTCCAGTTCATAAGATTTCCCATTGGAATTACTAATCTGTCAACTACTGTTTAAGTTGTGAAGTCTAGATGAAACTAAGGACTTCAACTCTTCGGAAATATTACAGAGCCATCCCACTAAATTGTTTCAAGTGTGATAGTCATCTAGGTATGCAATCAAAATTTAAATATATCCATTTTTGCAGACAGTATTTTAGCTCCATGCTATCCATTGACGGCATCATCCAGGCACACTGAAACTAGCCAGTAGCAACCTACAACAATGCATTATGACTGAGAATCCAGAAGGATAGAAGCCAAAATTTCTTGAATGAAACTAAGACCTATATTTGCAGGCAACATTATAGGTGTTGTGCCTGGTTTTACATTTACAGGAGACATCTTAGGGATTGTGCTCATTGAATATCGAAATCTATAAGTTACAAGGTCATAAATCAACAACTTGATATCTAAGTAAAAACTTAAAAGCTAGATCAGCAGAACTGTAGTTGAATTCATGATTGTGATCTAATTGCGCTTTCTGGCTCTTTGTTCCTTTCCAATACATGTCCCAGGAGATTGGGTATAATATGCTTCTTATTATAGAGGAGGGAATACATCAGATGCTATGACATCCCTAATACTACAGCTATTCTTATGTGGGAAACTAATCTCTAGGGTGAACAGTATTTTTCCTTGTTTAGGAAAAATAAATTCTTGTGTATTAAAACATGTGTATTCAATTCTGCACTTTTGATCTGCTATCCCCACGCACTAAAAACACACCCCCTTTTGTTGTATTAAAATTCCAGATGCAATGTTTTGTCTAAGGCTTTAATGATTGACTGCTGCTTGGAGTCATCTGGTTTTTTTGAGTCATGAAATCTACTACTCATTCTCTTACCTCATTCACTTCCATTTCTTCATTTGAAAGAGCATTAACTTTTTTATTGTTCCTTCAATCTGGAGAAACTTGCTGAACATTTATTTTTCTTGTTGTCCATGGTTTGCATGTATTGCTTGTGAATATCCTGAATATTTTCTTTTGCTTTGGCCATTGAGTCGTCTTCAATGAATCTGGGAATGAAATCTTTGAATGGCTTGGCAAGGCATCTTGGAGCCAATTTGATCTTTTGTTTATTCTTTTCACCTTCTGGAAGCCAATAATGAACATCATTATTTATTAATGGGAGGTTCTTTTGATTTGTTTTACCGTTGCAGGGTGGATTTGACATTATTTGTAGTGGTCGGGACAAAATTGAGACTCCTGAACAGGTGTATGTTAATAAGCTAACTTGTTTATATATCTTCGATGAAGGAGCTAATCATCAATCATTTTTGCCATATGTCACATTGAGGTCATATGATCAAATAGCTTGTCCTTCTGCAGTCCTTTCAGGACCACTTTTGTTACATTTGTAGCCACTGTGGTGTTTTGAATGGACATTGAGTTGATTATTTAATTCTAAAAATTGCACACTTATTATGTTTCAGTTCAAGCAAGCAGAGGAGACTGCACTTAAACTTGGTCTAGATGGCCTCGTTGTCATTGGTGGTGATGATTCAAATACAAATGCTTGCCTTCTTGCAGAAAATTTCAGGTAGTGAATGAAAATCGCAGAAGCTAAATATTGTGATTGCGCTCCTGTATAATTCATTTGAAAAACTCAGGCATATGCATTTACGTATAAACAGAAACATTTAAATTATAGATGGGAAAATTATGAGATTTTGTCAAATTTTGCTTGTGGAAAATACACAAACACAATGCTTCTCTATTATGAAACAACATGTAGGTGGGAAAAAACAGGATCTATGTGGATGAATTATGCATGAAACCCCTTTATCTTGTAGAAGGATGTAGATTTAAAAGAGGCCTTTTTGAATTGAGAAAGTCTCCTATACTTGCATTTATTAATTTGGTCTCTGTAAATGCTTAATCGAAATATGACCCTAGTGATCATCTGTTGTTTTTAGAGCAAAAACTTGAAAACTCAGGTAATTGGCTGCCCGAAGACAATTGATGGCGATCTCAAATGCAAGGCAGTTCCAACAAGTTTTGGATTTGACACAGCTTGTAAGGTGATCTATATTTCATTATGCCATTGGAATAGTTCCTAAGTGGCTTATCAATTGTGGATGCTACTCTTTTGTTCATAACTAAGTTTTCTTTGCGCTTCTGCTTCTTGAATACACTTCAACGTATTGTTCAGTTTCTTCTTTATGTGCGTCATGCAAGCTATAAGTTTATAAACTGCATGGATGTTTATTGATCACTAAAAATGTTATTAGGAATAGTCTTTTAGATTGTTATTATTTTTATTCTTGTTTTAAACTTTGTTGTGCGGCTTATCCTCTTTTCTTTCCTCCCTTTTGTATGATGTGCAGACAATAATGCTGGGGAAGGTGGGTCCTTTTTCAAAAGCATAATGCCTTTCTTCCTTGTGACCAAATTTAAATATGTGCAACTTTTTCAATGAGAGCCTTTTATGATTTCATCCAAAGATTTTTATTTAGAGATTTTGGGAGCAGTCCAGAGTTAATATCTTTTGGATGTACGGTCTTAACTTTTTCAGGTTTCCATGATCTTTTCAAATAGCAGTTGGCTGGGTTCATTTATTTTTATAAATTTACCCAAACACTCTGAAATGCGAGTCTTGATGAAACATAAAAAGTCTCTTTTTGAACAAAGGAATAGATATTCTTTGACGTTCAGATGTTTTTGTCTCTCAAAGTTTAGACATATTTGTCATGTATTTGACTCATAAATAAGCTCTGTGTTTTTAAACATTTAATGTTATAACCATAGCATTCATACTTTTGTGGTCTCGCTCAATTCCTAATCAGATGTATTTGTTAAAATTGCCGTTGAGTGAGATGAATAACTACGCATTTTACGCTTTACTTATGATTGTTCAGATTAGGACCCGGAAGATTTTCAGATTCCTTATTATTATCATTTTGCATATCCCTTTTATGTGCTTTTTAACAATTACTCATGAAGTGTTGTCGCTTGAAGTTGCACCTTTGCTGAGGCTAGGCTCGGCACGTCAGTGAAACATGAGATGATCTCTCAATGTGGGACTTAATTGTATGAGATCAACCTCCGGAGAAGGCCGGCTTCCTCTACCTATCTTATTAATGCTAACACTACTCCTAATCTAAGCTACGAATCTGCAAGGGAAAAGGGGAAGGAGGAATGCATGAAAGGAAAACTAAGCTAAAAGAGTGGTGATAGCACCAAAGAAAGGGGATCTCTCTCCCGAGTCTTAAGAAAACAAGAAAGACTCATGTAAGGCTGAGAGGGCAGATACCAGCCATAGTACAACTCTACAACTTCCTCAACTTGAATCCTTGCATATATGACACAGTGAACTGGAAGCCATGCAGATATAGTCCATACACAACATGAAATGAAAACAACAGAGAGGCAAGAAGACAATAATCTAAGCCAAAGGGCAGATACAAGCCACATTCAACATCATATTATTGCTTATAAATATGCACAATCTATTACAATCACTTGGAAGGCTTTGGATGCATTACAAAAGATCCTATCAGAGGCTTGCAACTCAGAATACTTGGCTACACAAAAGGGCAGCATAACCCTGCATTCAGGAGATTCTTTTCAATTAGCTTTGAGCTACAATATATAGAAAAAAGGAGAAGGGGAAGAGGAAAAACTGCCATCAAGAGAGCCACCCACTTCTCCAACCACCAAGGACCACTTAGCATTTAAGTGTGCAAACCCAGCAGGGCGTCAGAGATTTTTGTAGAACCCAGATCTGAAAATGCCCATGGGTTCGTTTTTACATTTTCAGCCCATAAATGTCCTTTAATGCGACCCCAAATTGCTTTTAACATGTAGTACTCTTCAAGACCTTTCCAACAATATAAATTGTCTTATTATGTGACTTGGATCAAAAGTTATGAGCATTTAAAGATCTCCCTGCCGCCCTGCACAATTTTCTTCCTGGTAGTTTTGACTTTTGACAAGCGTTTAAGGTCAAAGACGAATGAGTACGGATCTCGAAACTTGGAAGATACCATCATGGGGGTTTTAAGATCCTATAGAAACTTGGAGGAGCTTTGGAGAGGCTGGGAAGCTTGATATATTTATGACAGTCCGAAAACTGCCCACAACTGAGACGCCAACCAATCCTAAATTCTGTCATGATTTTGATGCCCAAGACAACATTGGTTGGCTCCCAAATTTGGTAGAAAACTTCCTTGGCATCTTAAGATCATGTGTAAAAAAGTAGGGCCCTTGGAAGTGACTGGAAGTGCATGATTTTTATGACAGTCCTCCTCGCTGCCCTGTTTTCACCTGTAGTTGGAGATGACAACTTTTCACTTTCCTTGCTTGAAAAATGCCCAAGATGATTGAGTTAGGACCTGAAACTTGGAAGATATCATCTCGGGCGTCTTAAGAACTATGTTTCCAAGAAATGGGTATGGGTACAGGTCCGAAATGCGGCAATGCCGACTTTCAAAAAAACCTTGGGTATGAAACGTTACGGAAATGTCCGTATAATATATATATATATATATATATATATATATATAGTACTCATTTTCAAAATTTTAGTCCATGGACCATAAGAGATAAAGCACTCAAAATATTTTGTATTCATTGAAGTTCTAAAGATTCATCATTCAACATGGTTACAATTTCAACATTTCGTATATACATGATTATAATCTAGATTCTAGAATATATCATCTAGATTTTCTTTATAATCATCTGTCATGCATCCATGTTTCAAAACTTATAGTTGTAACCTGCTTCATTGTATTCATTTGATTGAGGATTCCAATGAAAAATTCTATTCTAAGGAGTAGTAATATATTGAGTCAAAACCTACTTTCTAGCCTGGCATTTCTTGGTTTCTGCTAGATTCTTCCTACTTTCTTTGGATTACTATTCTGACCCAAACTATCTTTAGGCTTGTTTAATGTGCCTCCTTATTAGTATAGTTTTAATGTTATAAGACTTTATAATTGAGCACACATTAACTTAGTCCTGGGTTTGGAAAATTCTCTGAGCAGAAATATAGGCTATATTTGAAAAGATTAAGTGGAGTAACACAACAACAAACTGGAATAAACTCTTCCTTTTAATATATAAGCTGCAAAACGTCCCGGAAACGTCCCGGCATTTCCGGGGACGTTGCACTGCTACTGTTTCCGTACCAGATTCTTCCCACTTTCTCTGGATTACTATTCTGACCCAAATTATCTTTAGGCTTGTTTAATGTGCCTCCTTATTAGTATAGTTTTAATGTTATAAGACTTTATAATTGAGCACACATTAACTTAGTCCCGGTTTTGGAAAATTCTCTGAGCAGAAATATAGGCTATATTTGAAAAGATTAAGTGGTGTAACACAACAACAAACTGGAATAAACTCTTCCTTTTAATATATAAGCCACAAAACGTCCCCGGCATTTCCGGGACATTTCGTACCTGTTTCCGTACCAGAAACGTTTCAGACTGGATATGAGGGGGTGGGGGCGCTTCTTGACAACATAGCTTAAGAACCTACAAAAACTTGGAGGAGCCTTGAAGAGGCTAGGGAGAGCAATATTTTTATGACAGTCCTAAAACTGGTCTGTTTCTGCCTGTGAAACCTCCTTGCAACTTGTAAATATCATCCTTGCCAAGAGTGAGTCATCATGACTTTGGAGGCACCATTCTTTGATATTCAAACCTTTGAAACACCAAATATGACTCAAGAAGGATCAACATGGCCCCCTTTTTGAGCTCTGGACCATTTCTACCATCAGCTCTGGACCATTTCTACCACCAGCTCCGGACTATTTCTATTATCAGCTCCAGACTTGTTGACAGCTAATGACGGAAACAATGGTGACTGAAAAGTTCAAGATGAAGCTAGTCTTAGATAAGTACCACTAAGGTCAAGCTGGGTTTCGATTTTTGCATTGTTGACAAGAATTGTATTTTGTCATATATGCCTTGAATCAACTGCATTTTTATGGAAAATAAAAGAGGATAAAACACAGTTGATTCCAGGCATATATGATGACAATATCTACCTGTGAAAATCTCAAAGTTCTAAATAAGTATACTATTTGCCTGGCTGTTTTCCAAATGTATATCAGTTCCACTCAATTACGTTATAGATAAGAAGAGTATTGTTTGCCTGGCTATTTTCCAAATGTCTATCATAGTCTCACTTGTTTATTTCTAAACTGTGACTAAGACGTGTAACTTTACTGTGTCTGCGTTCTGATATATTTTATGGCTTAGAACCTGTGGTTTAAGTTTTGAGCCTTAAATAAAATATGATTAACTGATGGCCTATCTTTGGCAACATATGCAGATTTATGCAGAGATGATAGGGAATGTGATGGTTGATGCACGGTCAACTGGAAAATATTATCACTGTAAGTAAACTCCCCATAGAAATAAACACATTATCAATGGTAGTAGTCTATTAGGTATATTCCGACGGGTAATTTATAGTTATCATTCACTCCCTTTGGAAAATGCAAATTCTATAAAAAATGCAGGAAAGAAATTTCAATTAACTGAATGCCACAGATTTACTCGAATAGCTAACCTCATCAATGCATGTTTTGGTCCGTGTCTCACTTTAATCATAATATATGTAATAATGTATCTGATACTTCAAAATGTGAATGGGGACTAAAATGAAGGTAAACAACTTAAACAAAGTGAGTGCTGCAGATAATCTCAAACAACTAATCTCATAAAGGAATTGCTTGTCTGGCCACCCACATTAACTATTGCAAAAGAAAGAAGAATTCACAGTTTATTTTCCATGCACATATATTAGGTGTGCGAATGAAATCGAGTATTGAATGACACATGAAATTTAGTATTGAATACTTACCAAACCAAAAATATCATCTATGCAGTTGTGAGGCTTATGGGCCGTGCGGCGTCACATATTACTTTGGAATGTGCTTTGCAAACACATCCCAACATTACAATCATTGGCGAGGAGGTAAATTCCTTTCTCATATCTTGCTCTGACACAATATAAAACAGAACAAGAATGCTGCAAGTTCTCATATGTTAAGGGAAATTTATCTTGCTCCTAAATCAAGTAAAATCACACTAATTGTGTTCGATGCATCATTGGATCAACTTGTTTTCAAGTCTAGCCACTGGAATGGAATGAGATGGGATGCCCTGGCTTCCCGATGTTTTGACTCGTTTGTAGAATACTTTTCCCAACTGGTTGCATTTGATGTGCACGACATCAAAATATCTGTAATAAGATTAAGAATTTTTTTATTAAGTTGATTGCTAACTGACATGTTGTGTTTTTGAAGGTCATTTTTAAGAAGTTGCAAAACAAAGTTTGAATCTGGTTTGTGGTGTCTGGACTGTGTGGGCAATTGTTTGATTTTTGCATAAGCTTAGTAGTAGCGTGCTTTGGATACTTTATTGGACATATTAATTTCTCCCAGATGCTTGTTATTGAGTAAAGATCCCAATTGATCAGTTTTGAAATGTTTAGTGAAGCCAAATCAAGAGTCTCTATAATGGTCAGGATGGACTCTTAAGTAGTATCCATAGGTTCATTTGAGTAAAGACCACTTGATACTTAGAATAAAAATTTATCAAATAATCATAATATTATGTGATAGAAGGGTCTATGACAGACTCGGATCCAACAGCAGTTTAGATCCCAAAATTGTTCTTATTGGACCAAGATCTCTTCCATTTTTGCCACATGAGAAAACAATGCTACTTCTTCACTGTTGAGTACATCAGAAATCAATGTCCTAATTGTCACTTCTAGCTTAATTACTTGTTGCACCGCTTCCAAGGGAATTTTCTTGGTTTCTCTGGTTTAACGCTTAATTGACCTCCCCTTACCGTTGGATTGGAATTCTTGATATGTACTAGATGAAAACTTGTAGAAGTTGCAGTGCGCCTTCAATGGTTGTGTGGGTCTTTTGTAAATTAATTCTTTGTGGTTACAGGATACAGATATAAGCCCTTTTGACAGACTTCCCCTTACGCTTGGCTTGAAATTATGCATTTGTATTTCTTGAAAATTTGTAAACGTTTGTATGTACTTTCAATGGTTATGTGGGTCATTTGCAAGTTATTTCTTTTTATTCTTGGAATGCAGATATGAATTTAACTTTAGACTGCATTGCAAATGATTGGACATCTGTCTCATTGTCATTAACAAAACATCACCTATGATCGAATAATTATTGGTGCTGTGGAAACTGTTGTTTCTGCTTATAGTAAATAGTTATTAATTATCATGTAATAATATACATAATAGAATTGTCTCTTTTCACATTTACCACCTTTTATGTACCTTTCTATTTGTATGTACATTCATCTACTGGATATACAATGCAGCATCCTGCTTATCATTCGACTCAATAAATTTAATTTATTCTTATGGATATTATCTATTTGCTTAGCTAGGATTTGATCCTGTGGCCTGTATGTTATGGGCCCACCATGCTCTGTATCAGAGAGCTGCACATCTGGGAAGGTTTGTTGAAAAGGGCTCGAAGGGATTTTAAAATTATAGTGGAAGAAGTAATAACAATATTGTGCTGCAAATCTTTTCTTTTTGATTGATAAATGGGGCTTCAAACGGGTTCCCCTCCCTCTAGGTAAAAGTTTAGAGAAAAATAGACAGTAGCTTGTCATGATGGAAGCAGAGGCTACTGTTAATCTCATAAACTCAATGTTTCTATATCATACCTGCGATCTTTACCTCTGAGTACTTGATCAAAATGCTGTTGTCAAAACCTTCTTAAACCAACTACCTTACAAGACAGGAGTACAAGACAGGAGACATATCAAGTGCTTCTCTGTCTTTTTGGTGGTAGCAGTGTTTGACCATCTCAAATGTTTTTGATAAATTAAAGATCGAAGGCTTTCACAGTCCATTATATAAGTAAAAGTTAATGGGAAAACTGTGTGCAAGAAAATTTGGTCGACATTTTGGATCACCCCATGATCCGTCATCAAGACAATATCGTGTATAACACTCTGCTTAGAATGTAGGGATGTCTTTGGATTCTTCATTGGCTCCTTAGCTCCTTCACGGAGCCTAGCTTTGAGAAAGAAAGAAATTACATTGATGTCAATGAGTGACCAAAACAGGCCAATGGGACTCGAGAATACATCCAAGTATTATGGACAAGTGTTATGGACAAAAGTGCTTGAAATAAAACTCTAGATCAATTCCTGGCCCAAACACTAAATTACATTACCTGCTCGCCTAGTATTCAATAAATCAAACATCATGCCAACAGCGGCACTTCCAAATAGTTCCGATGTTGCTGGATTCTGAGCACCCAACTACTGGAGGGGCCACCAATCATACCATTTGCAATTGTTTTGCGAATCCTAGCTGTTCCCTTGCGCTTGAGAATACATTAAAATGCTAAAAGATAATGCCAAAGTTAGTGGCATATTAATCCAATTAATTCCAAAAAGAAAATTTTGTTTCATAAATGTCATTGTTATTGAATATTTTTAAGTGCACACTATTAAAAAGTCATTAATAATAGTTTATTGGTAAGTTGATATATATTATATAGTGAATTGCCGAAGGGGGTGACAAATTTGAAGTCAAGGGAAGAATAATATAAAATTGACTGCAAGTGATTCTTATTAAAGCGGCCAAAATGATGTAAATTTGGTGTCTAAATGTATTCGAAGGGCATGTGAAAAGAACAATAGTTAAGGGCCTAAATATTGTGAGAAGAAGTGCCAAGTAATGAAAATATAAATTAAAATTCATTTGCAGAAAGAAATTGGGCCCAAGTAAAGGACAAACTAAATGTAAGATGAGATGAGATGACTTCTAATGTCATTTAGGTGAAAGTGTTGTATCACCTATATAAATATACTTGTTTAGAAGTTTAAAATAAATCAGCAAAAGGTTTTCACCACGTAGGAAACAAGTTTTACATTCCAAAATTCAAGTGAGTTACTTCTTTAACCAGCCTAACAGCTAATGTGTAATATACGAGAGACCTTCTCAGCTTCTATCAACCTTTGGGTTGCTTAGGTCAGATCTTCAATGATAGATTTTATTTGGACCATAGTTTGCATACTCAGACTTGGAAGACCAAATTCTTTCCAACTTGGCAACTTAAAAAGCCTTAAATTTCTTTAAAAGCATAAATTTAATACAAAATACTGTTACAAAATGTATCAATTGAGTCTGCAAAACATTGGGGAAGTGTTTTCTATTAGATTTGAATACAAATAGAGTACAAAATCGCATTATCATGCAAACACAACAGCTAGCTAACTGTTATGAATTCGTGATGGTTGTCATTGAAAATCATAATCATGAATTGCAACTCAGTAAAAACTCGTCCAGGAAAGACTTGTGAGTTAAAACTGCAAAAACTCGCCCAGCAAAAAGTTGTGCAAGTTTTTGGCAAAGTAGTTGAATTGCAAACTACTAAGTAGGACTAATATAAGACTTAGTCCTACAGACCCTCTATGTATGTACTAACCTTAGTTTTCCCAACAACACCACTGTGTGGAGTTCTGGAATGCCTTTCCAATGCTTTAAACGAGAGGTCAAATGAAGTTTGTATGATAATTATTACACCTAGAAGTTGAGGCACCTAGGTGCACAAAACATTCCCCAAAAAATGAAATTCAAATTTCAAATCCCAAAAATGCATTTTTTTGAAATTGGTCAGAATTCCCCCTGATTATGGTAGGTGTCACCTGTTGATTAGCTAGTTCTGATTCCACCTTGCCTCCATAATTGTGCATTGATTTTACATGCCTTGTTGTATTTGTTGATGGGTCACTGCCACTTGGAGCTACGTGATTAGCTGAAATTGTTGACTTTTCAGCTATATAGGAAAAAGTTAGGCCCAATTACACACTTAGGTACACGTTGGCTAGTGGAATTAATTTTCAAATTTTCCACCTAGTTGGCCTAGTAGGGTCCTAACACGTCAGTTGACATGTCATGAAAATCACCATGTGGGCCTCAATTGCCACATAGCCTGCGCATAACAACCATGAATCTACGCATGCACCCTAAGGGGCCTGCAAGATTGCCATGAAAGCACCCCATGCACAAGAGACACAATGTAGACTGCTTGTGGGTGGATCAGTTTTGAACCTTTCACCTCTCCCAAGGAGCCAACCTCTGTAGTGAACTTGGCTAAAGATATGCTTATGCTCCAATATGACTTATAGAAAGACCAACAATGCGTTTGGGATGGGGTGTGGTGCTTGCATATCCTTCTATCCTCTCGCGAGTGGCTCTTGGAGATGCCCACATGCCACCACCTTCGGCGGCTTTGCTGCCACCGCTGCATGATCTTTTGGTCCTTCCTTTTGTGCCCCATGGTCTCCATTTATTCCTTTTCACGAGCAAAGTGAGCTGGCTGTGCTGATCATGCACCATCTTCACTTGCTCCCACAACATTGGAGGTGATTTGCCAAACTAGTCACCTCTAGTGGGAAAACTTCAACAAGAGATTTGGAGGCCTTAACAAAAGAAACAAAAGATGGACCCCAATGAAATTTCACGTGGAATCTAAAAATGTGATCAAATATGGAAAGTTTAGCCTCCCGACAAGTGTGGTTGACAAACCCTACTTTTCCATTATAGACAATTTGCACTAAAGTTTAAAGGTGAAGTGACTTCTCCTCAAACAAGCATTTCCCATGTCAAAAAAATTGCAAGAATACCAAATCCACCACTAGAAATTGTCTTTTGCTCCACAAACTTGCAGACTCTCTTCTCTTTAGAAAAGCAACCCCTATGGATTTTCAAAATACAACCAAACATCTTGTGTTGCCGGCTTTGCCTCTCTGTGTACCTAGTCGATGCAAAGGACTCGATGCCTAGGGTTTTATAAGTGTTATGTTTGTGGAGCCTGTTTTCATGTTAGAGTTTGGTACACCTTCCATGTGTTACACTTGGATATTTTTTCGGTGGTCCCGCTCGTCGGTGAGCGGGTGAAGGGGGTGAAGCCCCGAAGCAAATTTTCATGGGTGGTTTATTAACCCATGGGTAATGGGTAACCGTTATGGGCTGGTTTTGGGCCCATGGCTTTTCGGTACCCATTGTTTTGTAAAACCGCCTCTTTGGCTACCTATTGATGTACTTATATATAGATGGACATACAATAGGATTGATATGAGTGTTTTTGTGAAGGTGAATAGTGTGTGCGAATTCAAGTGCGAATTCGGGAGGGTTTGTTGAGCGCTCCAAACAAGATCTGGTTATTGTAATTGTGAAGACTGTTGGCTTGTAATAAAATCTGAGCAAGTGTTCTTGGTGGATGTAGCCCACATTGGGTGAACCACGTTAAATATTGTCTTCGTGTTTTGCATATTTCATTTATGTAATTTCTATTCATACTTCTTATTATTGCGATTATGAGGAATTATTCCGCATTAGATTCTATTAATTCCTAACAATTGGTATCAGAGCCTAGTTTGGTTTGCTGAAGTGTTGAATCCGGGGAAAGTTTTTAGCTTGAGTGAGAGCTATGGCGAGATGATGGAAGATCAAGGGTTGATAAAATCAACGGGCGAGAATTTCTAGTCTTTGGAAGATGCGAGATGAAAGATTACCTTTATCGGAAGGATCTTTATACTCCGTTGTCGAGAAGGTGAACAAACCCTCGAGTATGACAGAGATGCGGAATGGGATTTGTTGGATGGAAGGCACTTGGAGCGATCCATTTGTGTGTCTTGCATCTTCGGTATTATTTAATGTTTCAAAGGAAAAGACTACAAAAATCTAATGGATGCATTAGGAAAGTTGTATGAAAAACCCTCTCGCCTCTAACAAGATTTTTTAATGAAAAAGTTGTTTAATATGAAGATGTCGAGAATAGTTGATGTGAGATCATTTAAATGATTTCAATACGGTTGTGAATATGCTAGCTTCTTGATTCTGATAGAATTTGATGAAGTTAGGACTTTATTAATTTTGTGCTCTTTATCCGAGAGTTGGAATAGCACAGTAATGGCGGTAAACTTGGTTCTAGCTAACTCGAAGTTGAAGGTTGAGGATGTTGTAGGGGTGATTCTAAGCGAGGAAATGCGACGAAAAGCTCAGGGAATCTTCTACTTCGAGGAATGCTTTGTGATGGAAAATGGAGGAGACGAGAAGAATAGAGAAACCGTGGAAAATCGAAAGATCGGGCGAGGTCAAAATCCAAGAGAAAGATTGTATCTTTGGAATTGTGGAAAGTCTGGGCATGCGAAGGGTGACATTGGGAGCTTCGGGATAAGAAGAAACAACATGAAGAAAACAAGGAGGCAAATGTGGCTTGAGTAATGTATGCGAGGATGCTTTGATTCTTTCTTTGCATAATATTGCTGAATCTTGTGTTTTAGATTTAGGGGCTTCTTTTGATGCTACTCCACATAGGCATTATTTTGTTGATTATGTTGAGGGATTTTGGGCATGTTTTTCTTGGTGATGATGAGCCTTGCAGTATAGTTGGAAAAGGTTTTGTTCGGGTTAAGATGTAGAATGAGAATACATGGCTATTGAAGTATGTTAGACATGTGCCTACATTAAGGAGAAATTTGATATCGGCGGGGCAATTGGGAAGTAATGGTTGTCTTGTGATATTGTGACTCTTGGAAGGTTACAAGGGTGCTTTTGTGGTGGCAAGAGGTAAGAAGGTTGGAACCTTGTATTTAACCTTGATAGTACTAATGATTGTAATCTTATGGCTTGAGATGCGAGATCAACATTATGGCACTATAGGCTCGGTCATATGAGCCATAAGGGCATGGACATCATAAAGAAGAATTTGCTGGATATACGAGAAACAGGTTTGGATTTTTATGAGAAGCTGCATATATGGAAAATGAAGCGAGTAAGGTTTCCGAGGTTGACGACGAAAAGAAAGAGAGTAAGAGTGGTACATTCGATGTGTGGGGGCGGCTCGGGTATATCATCTCTTGGGGTTCAAGTTATTATGTTACTTTTATTGATGATGCAACAAGGAAAGTTTGGGTTTATTGTATTAGAAACAAATCGATGTGTTTGATACTTTTGTTAAATGGAAAGCCTTGGTAGAGAATGAAACAGGTCTTAAGTTAAAATGTCTCGGAGTCGAGATAATGGAGGAGTATTGCAGCAATTAATTTGATGATTATTGTTCTAAGAATGGAATCCATGAGGAAAAAAGCAGTTCGGGAACCCTGCGGCGAGAATGGGGTGTCGAAAAGATGAACAGAACAATAATGGAATGTCTTAGGAGCATGAGGATACATGCGGGACTGCCTCTTTATTTTTGGGAAGAAGTAGTGAGCACATCGTGTACTTGATAAATAGAGGACCCTCAAGTGTCTTGGATGGAAGCATACCCGAGGAGGCTTGGTATGGTAAGAAAGTCGATTACTCATTTCTTAGAGTCTTTGGATGTGAGGTGTTTGTTCATATTGTGAGGATGATAGGACCAAGCTAGAGGCTAAATCGAGAAAAATACACTTTTATTGGTTATGGTGGTGATGACTTTGGATTTAAATGTTGGAGTATTAAGGACAAGAAAATCATTCGGTCAGGGATGTGGTCTTTAATGAGAAAGTCATGTATAAGCAACGATTGCAAGAAAAAGAAGAATCAAGAAAGAAAATGTAGTGGTAGAGGATCTTCCGAGATGGGACGGTGACCCATGAATCGGTTCGGGAACCCCAAACTCCTAAAGTGAGGAGGTCTTCTAGGGTAAGAAAAGAACTGAATGTTTTTCTTCTCTTTATTATTTATTACTCACTTGATAGTGGAGAGCCGAGAGAGCTTTGATGAAGCAATGCGGGTAGATGCCAGTAAGAAGTGGGAGCAAGCCATGGATGAGGAGCATAAGTCTCTCATGAGAACCATACTTGGGATTTGGTGAAGCTAGGAAGGCAAAAAGAGCATTGCAGAACAAGTGGGTGTCTGAGTTAAAGACGAAGGAGGAAAGAAAAATATAAGGCTCGGTTGGTGGTCGAGGGTTTGCATGAAACAAGGTATAGATTTTGATAAGATTTTTTCTCCTGTAGTAAAAATGATTTCTATTAGAATTGTTCTTGGAATAGTGGCAATAAAAGACTTGCACTTAGAACAATTAGATGTAAAAAGCGCATTTCTCCATGGTGATTTGGAGGATGAGCTATATATGCGCTGTGAGAAGGATATGAAGTCAAAGGTAAAGAGGAGATGGTGTGCAAAGCGAAGAAGAGTTTGTATGGCACGAGACAAGCTCCACGTCAATGGTATAAGAAGTTTGATAGCTTCATGATGGAACAAGGTTATATTAGATGTCATTCTGACCATTGCGTGTATACAAAAAAATTTGAGGATGGAAGTTATATTATCCTGTGTTTGTATGTTGATGACATGTTGGTTGTAGGTAAAAACATGTAGGAAATAAAAGTACTCAAGAAACAACTAAGTGAATCCTTTGATATGAAGGATTTGGGGGCAGCCAGACAAATCCTTGATATGAGGATAACTCGGGATAGGAAGGCGAAAGTGACTTTATCTCAGGAAGAGTACATTAAGAAGGTATTGGATAGGTTTAACATGCAGGATGCTAAACCGGTTGGGACTCCTTTGGCAGGCCATTTTAAGTTATTAAAGGATCAGTGTCCCAAGATAGAGTAGGAAAGAAACCGGATGTCAAGGTGCCTTACTCATCAACGGTTGGTAGTTTGATGTATGCTTTATGGTATGCACTAGGCCGAGATATTGCCCATGCGGTGGGAGCAGTGAGTAGGTTTACGAGTGATCCAGAAATGAGCACCTTTGGCGGGCGGTATAGTGGATACTTCGGTATTTGAGAGGGACCATGGGTACTATTTTGTGTTACTGATGGATCGAGACACTACTTTGTGTGGATATGTTGACTCGAGATATATTTGGAGATTTGGACAAAGCGGGAGGAGCACAATAGGTTATGTATTTATTGTAGGTGATACAACGGTGGTGGATTTCACGGTTATATAAGGTTGTGGCTTTGTCAACTACCGAGGTTGAGTATGTTCTTCTGCTACTGAAGCTATGAGGAGATGATTTGGCTACAACAATTGTTTGATGAGTTGGGGCATAAGCAGGAAGTTGGAAAGCTATATAGTGATAGTTAGAGTGCTATTCACTTAGCTAAGAACTCTGCTTTCCATTCTAGGACAAAGCATATATAGTTGAGATATCACTTCATCAGGACAACTTTGGAGGAAGATAAGTTGAAGTTGGAGAAGATTCATACCAGTCAGAATCCTGTAGACATGATGACCAAGGTGGTCTGAGGATAAACTAAAGCTATGTTCAACTTTGGTTGGCCTTCGCGGATGACAGTGAAGGGTTGAGAAGCTTGCTCAGTGGAAATTAGTCTCCAAGTGGGAGATTGTTATGTTTGTGGAGCCTGTTTTCATGTTAGAGTTTGGTACACCTTCCATGTGTTACACTCGGATATTTTTTCGGCGGTCCCACTCGTCGGTGAGCGGGTCAAGGGGTTCGGGGCGAAGCCCCCGAAGCAAATTTTCATGGGTGGTTTATTAACTTATTGGTAATGGGTAACCGTTATGGGCTGGTTTTGGGCCCATGGCTTTTTGGTACCCATTGTTTTGTAAAACCGCCTCTTCGGCTACCTATTGATGTACTTATATATAGATGGACAGACAATAGGATTGATATGAGTGTTTTTGTGAAGGTGAATGGTGTGTGCGAATTCAAGTGCGAATTCGGGAGGGTTTGTTGAGCGCAACTCCAAACAAGATCTAGTTATTGTAATTGTGAAGATTGTTGGCTTGTAATAAAATTTGAGCAAGTGTTTTTTGGTGGATGTAGCCCACATTGGGTGAACCACGTAAAATATTGTCTTCGTGTTTTGCATATTTCATTTTTGTAATTTCTATTCATACTTCTTATTATTGCGATTCGAGGAATTATTCCGCATTAGATTATATTAATTCCTAACACTAAGCCCTAGGCTCTAGTACTATGCGAGAACCAAGAGCACGGTCCATTCTCGTGAGAAAAGGAAATCGACCCACGAGATAGATCAATTAACAAGAACCCCAAGATATGGTAGATGCCTTTTAGGGCATTCTAAATGTAATATACTAAATATAGAGTAAAAAAGAAAGAATGATACAAGATGGATATAGGTGGGGCAAAGACCTCTATTTATACACAAATTCCTAAAAACTTGCAAGGAAAGTGAACACTCTATGGCCTACTACAGTGACATCAATCGCAAAGGTTTACCACAATTTTGGTAACTAAATGGGCTGAATAAGATGGGTTTAACAACCCTTAAGAACAATTGTAGTAACATTTATGTTTGATATGGGCACATGCACATTAATAGAGAATTGTCAACATATTTAATTTTAAATAGTTAGTTTTGTTTTCGCAATGAGCACATTGGAATCAACCATGAGGATGTAGATGACATGTAGCAGTAGCAAATGCCAATATTGACAATATGTCAACACGATCTATTTAGGTTTTACTAACATTGGCAAGTCTCCTTATTTGCTAAGATTATGATAGCAGAATCAGCTGATTTAACAAAGTGGTTACTGATGAAAAAACCTCCGTGGTTGAGTTGTGTTTGAGACCTACCTTCTTCAGTTTCAAGGAGAATTTTTGTGAGCAACTGGAAGGTGTGGCTATGGGTTCTCCATTATTGCTAATGGTGGCCAACCTCTTTATGGAACAGTTTGAGGAATGGGTTGACAGCTGTTTCTGAAAGCTAAATGGTGGAAGAGGTTTGTTGATGAGGTTGCAATTCTCCAACTCCTGAAATAGAATGTAAATTTGGTAGCAGAGTGAGATCCTTTATCATATCTTTTGCCCTCATCCCCAATACAATTGTGTTTATATTGTATAAGACATGTTATCAAGTATTAAGAGTCTAAAAACCTATTTCAAGAATGTACAAGAGGTTCTCTAACTGCTTTTCCTCTGAATATAGTCAATCAAGTTATTGATCCATATTAATGTGAAAAATATTGGATTAACATTATGGTGGCATTTGTGTGAGTGACTTTTGTAGGTGAATGAAGGCATGACATCACTATATACTGTTATTGTAACCTCGTTTATTTTGCTAATCAGAACCCAAATATTATTATATCATATTCTTCGAGGCTGGCAATGTCATGGAATATTTGCATCAAGTTACATAATGTAGTATGGGGTTTGATTTCCAAGGGCACAATGCATATGATTCCATCTTGTACATTTCAATACAAGCTGTAGCTTATGCTCAGACTTTCTTGGCATTTTATATTTTACATCACTTTTGGGAATTTTATGCCCTTATGGGCTGTAGATGGTTAAAAATAAAGGATAAATTGCTATTTACAGTTTAGATGGATCTTATTCTTAAATCCATTTATTAGATGCTGGTTAGATATACCTTCATGCAAGTGTAGTATCTGCTGACGTGATAAAAGTGCTTAGCATTAGAAACCCATGCAACCTTTAAAATCCTTGTGCATGCTGCCATTCATACTTGAAAGACCAACCTTCCCCTTGCAAGGGCTATATGATGTAAAAATTTACACATGGTAGCCAACTTCATGCAAAATTTTGACTAGTTTTTAAGATTATCTTGAGTTCTCATTTCACCACCTTTAGATCAGCCAGTGGGTCATGTAGGCCCTGCCTGTTACATGCTGCATGTACATGACTGGTTTATGAAAAAGATGTCTACACTCTATTTTTTTTTAACTAAAAGCAGCTGTCATAGAGTGCTTTGGTTGCATCTTTGAGTCCTGCGTTTAATGTTATTGCATGGCCACCATGAAAGAAACCAATAACTATCTTGAAAACATCATTTGAGTATGCATTTTAATTGTCAAGGTACAGCTAACTGTTCTTATTTCTATTTTAGTAAACTATTTAGTCTTGTGCCTGGTGCTTAGTCTAAGTAATTGCATATCTGAGTCTCTGTGTCATTCAGAGGTTATTGATATTTGTTAACAGGCTTGTATACTTAGCTCTCCAAATTTGTAACAAAATAGGCAGGTTGGAGTGATATTATATATCTAGATATATACCTTATACTGAAATTACAGTTACTTAGCATCAAGGTGTTAATGGACCAGTTTTGCGAATCACATTCTCTTACTAGAGTGTTATCCACCCCACTGGTTTTTGAGTAGGAAGCACAACTTTAAATTTTACTGATAGGATCAATTAGATTGACTCCCTTTTATAACTTCCTGCATTCAGATTTATGTCCAAATAATATTCTATTTAAGGATTTTTGTTTGATAATTATGTACTGTTTATATTGTGTCCAACATATATTTTGTGAACCCTAGATATTACAGCCAAGATGACATTTTTGTGAAGCATAAGCCTTTATATCTTTTCTGATTTTCACAAGGTCAATGTCTGCAGGTAGCTGTGAAAAAGCAAACTCTAAAAAATGTCACGGATTATATTACTGATGTCATCTGCAAACGTGCTGATTGTGGCTACAATTATGGTGTAATACTTATACCAGAAGGACTTATTGACTTCATTCCAGAGGTAAATATTCGTAGTTAACTTGCAACTTTTGATTACAATCTCTGGTGGAATTTTCCAAAGTGTCATTTCATCCTATTTTCTTGAACTGTGCAGGTACAACAATTGATTTCTGAGTTGAATGAGGTTTTGGCTCATGATGTTGTAGATGAAAGCGGCCTTTGGAAACAAAAGTTGCAACCGCAATCTCGAACTCTTTTTGATTTTTACCTCAGAGTATTCAGGAACAATTAATGCTAGAAAGAGATCCCCATGGAAATGTGCAGGTACATTTGTTATTTTGATCAATGATCATATCACCTGTCAGACTCTTTTCAGTCATATTTTACGTTTAAGACTCCACAAGTTAAGAACTGGCAAATCTTCCTGAATTCCAGGTTGCAAAAATAGAGACCGAAAAGATGCTTATATCTATGGTTGAATCTGAATTGGAAAAAGAAAGGAACAGGGGACCTATGCTGGCCATTTTAAAGGGCAGTCACATTTCTTTGGGTAAGACTCGCTCATGTTGTGAAAAACCATAGATGGCTTTGTTTGGATCTACTTCCCTAATTAAAGATTGCATGAAAGCAAAATCTTGTGCTGTTTTATAGTGATACAAATAACTGATTTCTGAAGTTTTTCAATGAATGTTGACTTATTCTTCCTTAAGCTCTAATCACTTAGAGGAATATTATTGGATCATAAACATTCATCTCTAAATATGATCAGGTGCTTTGAAGCCAATCTCAACCTTTAGGCTCTAATGTAGCACTTGTCTGTATGAATATGAAAAATATGAGAATATTTTGCAATAAGATGTAGTTGCATGTTAGTTGAGTCTGGACTTGCATTGTAGTGATTCAGTCCTGCACAATTTCAGCATTTGATTTTGAGAAGTTTGGGCTGTGTTGCTCTCTTGAAATTTTGTGAATTGTTGGTTTGCTTCACCTATTGCTCTTGTGGAAACAATTCCTATTGTTTGATTAGCTACTTTTGTTGGTCTATATTCCATCTTTACAGGTGGATACCCTTTTGGAGTTATTGCAAATGGAGTTAGTTGCAGATTGTGCTGAAGCCTGATTTTATATCAAACACCATTTGCGACAAACAATCCTAATACTAAGGAGGTTTAAAATGGAAAGCAATGTAACTGTAAGCATGTTTGAAAGTTATATCAACATAGACATAAAAAAGAAAATGGTACGTCAGCCATAATAATATGATGGCTAAGAGAAGAACCACGAGAGGTGTTTCCTAAGATTGTGGATTTCCATGGTATATATATATATATATATATATATATATATATATATATATATATATAGAACAAATATCGGAAACGAAATGAAATTATTTTAATGTCTGCGAATGACCAATAGTGGGGCAATGGGACTCGAGAATACATCCAACTACAATAGAAAGTGCTAGTAGGGTCATAGTTCAAAAAATCGTTATTGGCGAGGCAAAATTTTGACTTGCAAATCGGGAATTGGCAATTTCTCAAGCAATTTATCGGAATTATTCGACAACTTTATTGCTACTTTTAAAAACATTTAAATTCATAGAATAAACTTAAAATTAAATGTAAAACATTGTTAAATGACACGAGAAATGAATCTATAGAATGCCATAGGCCCGTAAGTATATTTTCTATAAAGTTTTGACCAAAAAAGAGTACAAACTCAAAGATTGCAAATTGCAATGCTCATAGAGTCATGTGACTTTTGAAGTATCAAATTATCAATAATATTCCATTTCATCAGACATGCCTAAAATAAGTTTGTTGCGGCTGCCTCGTAGAAGTGGAAGGTAAAGATTATTCCTCTACAACACCAACATCGTCATCTGCAAACATATCATCTGGATCCTCACCAACTCCTAATGCCCCTGATGCTATTGCTTCTTCAGTCTCCCTCTCCAAATCTGCTCTCTTCCGTAGTAAACATAGGCTCCACATCATCAACAATCCAATCATCATATGGATCGATGTCAGCCAAGTTAATTGCATCATAACTTTGTGCCCCCTCTACTTGTCTCACACGAAGACGAAGATTGTATCACACGAAGATAAAGGTCATTGAGGCGTTGTGTTGTCAACTTGTTGCGCTTCTTTGTGTGAACAACTTCGAACATCTTGTGAGCCTTTAAGAAATCCTTATTCCAAGCCCCATTTTTTTGCTCAATGCCCATCTCCCCTGTTGGTGAAATAATTTGTCGCAATGCGGATTATTGGTTTTCACTAATGGTCACGGGGCTGAGCCCCTCCTTGGGTATCGAGAGGTTCCTATTATTGAATGTAAACTAACTAAAATTGTGGGGTGGCCGTTAGGCCGGGGATCACACAAGAATACTCCACTAAACTGTGGCAAAGTGCTTGTACAATGTACAAGGGAGGAATTTGCTTGTGAAAGAGGTAAAGGGGAGTAAGAGAAATAGGGAGAGGGGGTTAATGTTGAGGTCCAGAGTAGGTCCACATTCAATTAGAAGAATTCAACCATGCAATCAATAGTAAAACTAACAAATCAGAAACAAAAAGTTTTATAGATCCATTAATCAAGGACACAAAGTTCCTTCTTGGTTATACAAGATTACAATGCTTGCAAAGTTGGAAAGTAGAGAGAATGGAGGAACATAGACAAGGAGATAGAAGAAATGTAGCTTTTATTGCTTGCAATAGTAGTGAAATCCAACAACTTATAACAATCAACAATTGCCAACCCTTTGGAATGGAGAAGCCATTCCAATTTATAGCTTACAAAAATGATTCTTCCTCTCCCCCCCCACATGACTTTTCACCTTCCCCATCACTTGTGACCTTTCATATTCCTAGGGAATAAAAGTGAGTCTTTTTCTTATTAATGAAAAATGACTCTTACAATGTTAAGTGAAGGTCACTTACGTGAATTAGACAAAGTAGTGAAAAGTACATTCCTAATGAAGAATTAGAACATAAGAGAGAAAGAGAGGGGGAGGAGAGAGAGAAGTCGAAACGGAGACAGGAAAGCTCCCGCTGATGAAAATCTACTTTTGATGGATCGTGAATGAAGTTCCTTGCACTCGATTACTGTTGAATTGGAATACTGAGATTGCAACTACTTCCTCCTTAAGACATAAACACCTTCAGGGTATTGAATAAGTGTTCAAAAACACTGTTATGAGATCTGCACTGAGATGGGAACATGATGATCTTCTTTGATCATAAGGTAGGAGTTAGGACATGGAGATCACTACCTTACTCCTCTCGGCCTCAAAATTCACCTCCATGACAAAGATGTCTCCTTTCTGAATGCAATCAACCTCAAGATGCTCAAACATGTTCTTGCTTGTCTATTACTCAATGAAAAAGGCTTTCTCCTCTAGATAGAAGGGTTGCTCCCGAATGAAATTCTTGGCCTCTAACCACCCGTTGAGCGGAACACGGTGATTGCAAACGCTTCCTCCTGGGAGATGCGAACACATTCCAAGGCATTGAATGAGTGTTCAAAAACAATACTAAATGGATTGCACCATGTGAACTTGAGATGATTGCCCGTTCTTGCAAACATGATGACCCCGGATACCTCGGTAGCTGCGATTCAAGTGGCAATCTTTTACACACACTAGTTCATTCTAACTTGTTCTTTGCCATGATGTGGTTCACATTTTGTTCCTCCTCTTGGAAAGAGAATTGAACACAAAGGTCAGAGTTGGAATAAGGTGATCATCACATTCCTCCTCGTGACCCCTTTGAACCTCACAATTCACCTTCGTGACAATTTCCCGAATGATTCAACCATAATGATTTCCTTATGTGAGTTAGGATGAGTTAAATCATCCAACTTGCATCAAAGTGTGCCATGCAAAATTCACCTCAATTGCAAGACTTTCTATTTTTGGCATGCCCTATCTAGGATAGCTATTTTTAGTAAGTTTGACAATTTTCATCTTCTTATGGTTTTTGCTTGTTTGGAGTATCATGGGTCTGAGAATTTGTTGTTTTTGAAACTTACTATATTTGGACACATGAAGCCTTGCACACTTACTATTTTTAAACAGAGGTCTTCGGAGATCAAAGTGTAATGAAATTGGGCTCTTAAGTTCAGGTTTTACTTCAAGACCTTCTACTTCAGTTTTTGAGGTTTTTGATTCGCGAACTCCTTAGAGTTGAAAAGGCAACTTCTCGGGAAGCAAATTTCGAATGGGTGTTGCAAATTACACAGAGCATCAATGGCAATGCTCTTATAACCAACTTGAAGGCGTTTTTGGGAGGAGTGTACAAGTAAAGTTTGATGGAAATTGGGTGCACGGTTAGTGAGTTATGAGCAATTCTCAGTTTTGGGAGTATGGATGTCTGGTAGAAATTCAATAGCATGTTTGGTGAAAATGGAGGTTTTGGGAGGGAAATACAGTAGCTTGAATGCTTTGAAAATGATCAAGTGGTTATGAGGAGTTAGTCATTTCACTTGCAAGTTTCAACTCACCACTTGACTTGATTGTGTAACCATGGTTGGGAGATGGTTGGCATGGAGTTGCATCAGGTGTAAGAGGGAAAAGGGGACATAAGGGACACACAAGTGCACTTTGCACTGATCGGACAAGTGTCACCATGTGGTTTCACGTGAGTGAGATTTAGAGAGCTGAAAGTGGTCACCGCATTTGTCATGATTTATAGGAAAAATTCAAAATCGCCATATTTGAAATAGACCCAATAAATTCGTTCGGATCATCCGTGATTCAAATCAAACGTATTGAACAATTATTTTAGATAGTAAAAACATTATAAAAATCATTTTAAATATTCCCAAAAAATCATGATTTGGGTTGGAAACATTAATAAAATAATAATGATGACGTGGTCGCCACTTAGAAGGGGAAATTGAGAGATGAGTGGGAAGTGAAATCAAAGCTGCGGTCTACACGTGCAAGAGGGAAAAAGGGGACACAAGGGGCACACAAGTGTGCTTTGCACCTGATCTAGACAAGTGTCACCTTGTGGTTTCACGTGAGTGAGATTCAGGGAGCTGAAAGTGGTCACTTGATTAGGTCACCGCATTCGCCGCATTTTATAGGAAAAATTCAAAATCCACGCATTTGAAAAAGCACTCCAATAAATTCGTTTAGATTTGCGATTCAAATCAAATGTTTTGAATGATGATTTTAAAGAGTAAAAACATTAAAAAAACCGTTTTAAATATTCCCAAAAAATCGTGATTTGGTTGGAAACATTAATAAAATAATAATGACGACGTGTGGCTGTCACTCAACAAGGGGAAACCGAGAGATGAGTGGAAGGTGAAATCAAGACTGCGGTCTGCATGGAAGGAGAAAGTCATGGAAGAAAACCTTGCCAATCGTGTCCTTGGAAAACTCTACACGAGACTGCGCAAATCTTGAAGAGAACCCTACAAAATCATGTCCTCGGGAAACCTTGCACGGGCTTATAAATTAGGGAAGGTAACCATGCAAAATTGTGCCCGCATAGACATAGCGAAAGTAATGACATTTGCCGACATCGATGGTGTTAGAAGTGAGAGTTGTGTGATGGAGATCGTCACACGACATGGGTTTATGGAATACATTAGGAGTTAATTTAAAATATAGTATATTTTAAAATATAGTTCATTACATTACGAGTTGATAAATATATTACCACAAAGTTTGTAAAATATTGAGTTTATAAAAGATAACATATTTTTTAATTTTTAAAATCATTTAGTTTTTGATATTTTAATTTAAAATATCAAATTTTTAATGTATGATTATGATATATTAATTTTATATTATTACAAGTGCATTTCTCTTAGTTGAATTTAATCACGAATTTTATCTCTAATTTTTTTAGCAACGAATTTCTTACGAATTTTATCCTCCATGAATTTGAATATGGTGACTTAGGTCACCGGGAGCTAAAAATGAGTTTTCTATGTGACTAGGGCCGAATGGTTGGATGGGGTCTCACTTTTGTGTCCCTCTTGTCCCCTTTGCACTGGTGCAATTCAAGGGGACACCACTAGCTTGAAAATGCGCCATGGGGGTTTGTTGTTTCTAGGTGCAAATTCGTGAGGGGTGAGTTGCGGAAAGTTTGTCAAGATAGGGGTCACACTTTGGTGTCCCCCTTGCCCCCTTTCAACCTTGGGGACAAGTCAAGGGGACAACATGGGTGAAAAAGTGCGAACAAGGGGTCCAGTTATCATGAAAAGTGGGTCTCATCACCTATCTCATTCATACACCCTGACTAACACCTCAACTCATGTTTTAAGTGATGAAAACTCTTGAAATGACGGGGAGCCACACTTTGGTGTTCTCCTTGTCCCCTTTACACCTCAGGGACAATCCAAGGGGACACCAAGGGTGAAAAAGTGCAACCAACCTTTTTTGAAATGTTGATGTCACCCGCCAAGTGCATTTGAGCTAAGTCACCACATTCGCTGTTTTTCAAGGGAAAAATTCAAAATTCGTCGAATCTCTAACTTTCAAATGAAATTCGTTGAAGTTTGCGATTTTATTTGCCCTGTATGAAAAAAAATTACTGTATCATTGAAATCATCTTCTAGGGTTTTTACTATTGAAATTTTTTGTTCTCTGTGATTGCAGTCACGAATTTGTTTTCCCTTCCATTTCTTGTGTTTGCAGTCACGAATCTTGTGTTTTTCGTGGGCCTTTCAGCGCTACCCTGACGACATTAAGAAAAGAGGATTCGTGAAGCTCGTGTTTATATATTTACCTTCCATCACGAGTAGAAGAGAAGATTCGTGAATATAACTTTAGGTTTTAAGTTTCGATTGGTGAATATATTAACTTTAACTTTAATTTTAGTTTATATAGTCTTTAGTTTAGGTTTTATTTTAACGTTTTTATTATATTTATATTTTATATATAATACTTTTACATTTTTATTATATATTTATATTTAATTTTTATTATATATGTATATATATTATATTTGTATTTAGTAATATTTTTATTTTATATTTTTAAAAATATAAAGTATTTTCTTGTAGTCGAATTTAATCACGAATTTAATCGTTGATTTTTTAGCGATAATTTTTTACGAATTTCATCGTTGGTGAATTCGAACATGAATTTGAATGCGGTGACTTAGCATTTGAGGACATCAGGAGTGCTTTTTCCGCTTAGGGAGCATGGAAAAATGTTTTGGGGTCAAACCTTATATGATTTTGATTCAAATCACCTGTTGAGATCATTCCAACCATTATCAAGAGCCAATTTTGCCTGCAATTTGAATTTTGGCACCATTCACCCTTTCAGCATGAAGGAGCAATGGCAATGAATTGAGCTATCACAGAAAATCTTGAAGACTTAGGCAAAAATGTATGTTTCCATCATGTAGAGGATTCCAAGACCTTTCCAATGACTACTTGTTTGCTTCCCAACTCCTCCTGGAGCTCCCAGAATCATCCGGACAAGTTAGCTTTCACCGTTGGAGCCTTCATTCCCTATGCCCAAAATGACCCGATCTTGCTTGCTTGATTCCCGACATCAATTTCTTCCACAAATCTTCCCTAAACTGCCTTGGATAACTTCATTGCTTTCCTACACAACTCCCAGATGGCTTGAGTCTTCCTTGTCAGCTTTCAGAGGGTGTTTACCAGTTGTAAAATGGCCAAAAATGGCCCTTTCTAGGCTTCCGGGGAAGTTGTTCTTCCTTGAATCTCAGTGACTTCTTAATCACCTTAGGCATACATCCCTACACATGAAACACACTTGAAAATCTTGTTAGCACGTTCCTTTGAGCCAGAATGAGGGTGAAATTGAGGACAAGTTGGCTAGAGGAATGGTTTACAATGACCGTGAGAGGAATTTTCAAGTGGGGGTTTAGTTGTCATGACTAAAATATTCAATTTTGCATGCTAGGCATTTAGAATGACAACAGTACCTTGTATTGAACTAATATAAGTATTATTATAAATAAAACTCTTGTTTGACTTAAAGATATGTTTGAGCATTTGCCTTGGTTATTTTCTATCTTTTATATGCTTTCTTGAATCGTTGATATAAATTGATTTTTGGTGCTAACATACTTAAATGAAAGGACTCACATAGCCAAGCGCATAACTCACCTAGTAAAGCCACAGATTTGCACAATTCGTAGAATCTGCTAGTCAACATCAAGTCCATCATGGAACTTGGTCTACTTAGGTGGCAACCGCTTCTTTTGACATAAAGATCACTTAAGTTGACATGATTTAGTCAATGCATTAAAGATCCAACTGCTGAAAGAACTAGTCCTTATTTTATGGGATCCTTCATCTTACAAGGAATGTGATTACTTGAGTTTGTCTAAACTTCTAGAGATCTCTAGATCCAGTCAAGTACTATTTTGAACTCCTCCATCAAGAACACAAGTCCGATTGAAAATCTACATACACATCTGTACATCGACTTGACAATTACCAATTATATGATTGTTCTGTTATAAACTGTTTAGTTAACTTCTGCATGTAATCTGTAATAATAAGTTCTATTAAAAAGGAATTGGACTCTACTTACTATATAAGGCGTGATCATTATAGAATAAATGTTTGATTTTGAAGAAAGATAGTAAGTGTATTGTAAGACAAACCATTGATAAATAAAGAGCATGATTCTGGAATCAACTATGTTTTCTTGAGTAAGACATTGCAACTGGATCAAAGGAAAGGAGTAAGGGCCATTCCTCCCCAATGTGAAGGGAAGTTTATTCATTTCTTGTTCAACTATTTTAGTTTGTTTTACTTCCAACATTACATTGTGTTTCAATTATTCAAACTATAATTTCATTTCTGTATGTTTCAATTCTTCATGGTCATAG
Source organism: Taxus wallichiana var. yunnanensis (assembly GCA_018340775.1). NCBI lineage: Eukaryota > Viridiplantae > Streptophyta > Pinopsida > Cupressales > Taxaceae > Taxus > Taxus wallichiana. Next base: position 273,518,160 of record CM031233.1, on the reverse strand, counting down.
AATTAGAAGCATTTTCCTCTGTTTTCTTTTATCAGTTCCAATAAGTTCGGGTTAGATCCTTTAGCTATAGCAATTGTTTATTTTTAGTTTGATTAAGTTACATGCTCAATACGTTCCAAACCGTTTCTTTGTTGCAAATAGCCTTGGATACCGCCCTGGTATTGACAAAGTATTAAACTATTAAAGTTGCGAGTATCAACGATGCTTGTCATATGCTCAATTACGTTCACATCCGGAAGCACTACACATCCGGCACACAATGTGGGTCACTAGCCACGAAGGTTTAGTGTGTTTGCACCATAATCTTCCCACCAAAAATTTGCAAATAAGACATTTATAATTTTGTAAGTTAACTGACTTGAATAAATGAAAGAATTCTAGACTTCTAGTATCTAGTTCTACATGTAATGAGACTAAATACAAATGACTCAATTTGTTTTTATATGGTGAGCAAGTGTTTCTTCCTTTCACACATAGAGCCAAAGAAAAAAGCCTCTCATGCAGTCTTGTAAATTTGCGGTTTGCAACAATTACATCTTTTATATCTTCGTCGAGATACCATCCTCTCTATGCATGTATTAAGGCCATCCATAATCTCCTCATTAGCCTTAAATGATGGGGATAGAAAAACTTTGGATTTAGGTAGATGACTGCTTTGCATGTATATGTCGATGGAGTGTCTTGTTCCATCTCCGATCAATTATGCGCCAAATGGGTTCATATTTTCGTTGATTTTGCCCATAATATTTAGCCATGACCTCCTTGGTCACGTCCCCTAGCCTCATACAAATAACCCATTGAGTTTTTCTCCCCATCCACCATTCGCGAACTCGAACCAAAGGCTCTGACACCTAAACAAATAATACATAAATTTATAATCAAAATTAATAAAAAATATATAATAAATAAATGATAAATAAACAAATATTTAAGTTTAGGTTACCTTCATGATTTATTCCATTTGTTTTGTAATCATATCTTCGAAAACGGTCTTCACAACCCTTTCCCCTTCGACCTTTCTAGAATAGGGAGACTCAACCATCGCTGCTCACAAACATCTACTTAAGGGATGTGAGTGAGGCTGCAATGCTCTGTAATGTAATGAAGTTTGTGTCAAATCGTGTGACCCCGATCGCACAAGCTCCTTTCCATTGGTGTGTTTTCTCATCAAGTTTAGCCCATACATGTGTTTGTAGATGAACTGGTAATATTTCTTGCATCTTCAACCACATTTTTCACCTACGTGAGTTTGCCCATGCCCTCCAATAAGAGATCCAAGAAATGGGCTGCACTGAGGATCCAAAAAGTGTAGGGTTCCTCTCCTCAAGAAGTCTCCCTCTGCTGCTACATATCTTTGCATTGCGTTATGCATCACAACTTGGACGACATTCTCCACGCCCACCTCCTTCACCGCCTCATCTAACATATCACACAAAGTGCTTGCAATTTTCACTTGGTGTGAGGCATCAATTGACTTCAAGAAGACCGAATGCCCACTTGAAGCCACTAGGAAGTTAATCAATGTGCGGTTTTTTCGATCCATCCACCCATTAGACAAAATAGTGTAGCCTTTTTTTTTGTCATACCTTTTTTTGCTCTTCTACAAGAGTTTTGGTATGCATGACGAAATCCTCCAACAATGGGCCATTCAATTCATGGAGAGTAGGAGCCTTGAACCCCTTCTCGACAACAGTCAATGCAATGATCAAATTCTCCCAATATGGATTTTTCGCCACATTGAAAGGAATGTTGTTGTAGTACCAAAAGTTTGCCGCAACTATTCTTGCTTCATTGTGCATTTCTTTATTCCAAGTGGTACCTTCGAGTGAAGGTTGTGAACCGGGACTATTTCGAGGGATAAAAACGTAGCTAAACTACTTTCGGTTGATGAGCCCGCCCAGGTGTCCGACTCCTTGGAGTTGGGGCAAAAGAGCCCTCAATGTCAAAATCATCTCTCACTGCCCTCTTATTCACTAGGGCTGCAAGTGCATCGGTGTTCCTCTTTTTTTTCTCCATAAGCCATGAGGAAAGAAGACAACTCTCTTTGAGCCTCGGAGCCGGTGCATGCGTGCACACCATCACTTCATTTCTTGATATCCGTGTAATGTGAAACTCAAGGCGATAAACACTTTCACTCATCTTCATTCCACAATAATTGCATACAACATGATTGCCTTGTGCTCGTTCACAATGCTTGCAAGAGGGGTCTTTTGAGTTAGGCTTACTAAGAGTAGCTAAATTTGAACCGGATGCCGACGCCATTCTAAAAAACAAAACAAAACAATTGTCTTAGTTTTACAAGTCTTAGAAAAATCAAATTGCATGACAAAATTAGGAATAATATTACAAATTGCATGAAGAAAGAATTACAACAAAGGTATATATGTTTTAACTTTTGTGACTGTCCCTAAACAAGATGAAATTTGTTTGGGAGCTATAGGAAGAGGTTAAAAATTAAAATAAGGTTATCAGTTTTTTCAAGCCAAAGCACAAAATGCCTTACCACATAAATGATTCTTTTGAGTTTCTTCCTAAACAAATGTCAAAGTAATACAATTTGTTATTGCCAAGGCAAACCAACATACTAGAGAAAATTAAGCAATCGTGTCTTTTTACCATGATTGCCTTGAGGATTTGATCGCTAATCCAGGAGAAAATAAAGTCAATTTCGAATGCAATAGTCATGTAGACAGTCTTCACTCTTACACCCATGATAATGTGACACACGCATAAAAAGCAAGCTAACTTATAGTAACCAAACATCAATACCACTTCTTACTATTTACTTTATACCTTGGGATGGGGATATGACATTTATCTACTCACAATTAGCATGCACGTTGGACTCATACAACACAACTTTAGACCCAAGGCTTTTTTCTAGTGCTATTTGATTCAACCAAATTAAGGGAGTATATTTTTGGGGGGTCCATGGTTCATGGACAAAAGTGGTTTGTAAATGCACTTGTTGGATAAGGATTTCAACCCGAAAAAGGAATCCTATCCAAGGTTCCTCTATTGACTAAATTATATGGCCTTCTAGCAGAATTTTGGAAGTCTAATATCTTTCTACAGATCGGTGATAATCCAAGGGGCTACATTTGCCAAGTAAAATTCACAAAAATTGGGCCATTGTGAGTATACATTGAAATTTGTGTAAGAATTCATTTAACAAAGCCATCCCCCAATCCATATTGCTTAAATCTGAAACTTGAGAGAGATTTTAGGAAAATGATTATGATAACATTCCGTTAGGATGTAGAGATCGATTGGGAATAAATAAAGGGAAAACGCAGAAGAGTGTGACTGTGTGATTGATATCGGGAATAAATGCTTGAATAAGAAGAAATGTCTAAAGAGATTCGAGAACATGAGTTTTCTACTCGTCTTTTGCAGTCACATGAAGGAAAATATGAAGGACCCATTTCGTGATTTTTAGACATGTTTTGGGATTATGAAGCACCTTGAAAAGACATGAAAAACAATAGTTAAAACTTAAACTTGTTAACCCTGTTCGAAACCTGCTCCTCCTGGTCGAAACCCTAGCAAAACAAGTATGATGAATTCGCGCAAGAGAAAACTGCCACAAAATGCTTTGAAATGGCCACATTTTTTCTTGTTTTGACGTTTTAAACCTACCGGTCGATTTTTCCACGATTTTTGCACGATTTTTCATGATTTTCATCGGTTTTAATCACGAGAAAATCGCCAATAAATCGTAAAAAAGAAAAACTCAAATTTCAAGCGATTGCTTGTTTTCTGTTTGAATACGATAAATCGTGATTTGTCGGCGATAAATCGCGATTTCTATAATAGGGGCTAGGGTAAAGGACCCTAGTATCACAAACTAACTAAATAAAATGAACAAAAGCATTGAAAAAAAAAAGGGGGTAAATCCAAAGTAGTATAGCCCCAAACCACGTGGTTGAGGTACTTGATACAAATAATCATGTGCGAGGGCAAGGTCACCCAAAGAGCATGGGATGATGAAAGTCAAAAAGATAGGATGGCATTCTTATCGACCATCCCACTGATCCATCTGAGCCCCTCTCTCTATATTATAGGAAACCACTGATCCATCTGAGTAATGGATCGGATCCATCTGAGCCCCTCTCTCTATATTATAGGAAACCACTGATCCATCTGAGCCCCTCTCTCTATATTATGGGAAAGGAGTTGCCCCAGTACAGCCATCTGGCCGGTAGGTGTCTTAGAGGAGAAAACGGCAGGCGGACGGACAACAAAATGCGGGACATAGGAATCATTCGTGTCATTGTTTATCACCTTTGTGAAAGGGCTTGTGCAAGATCCGATAATGCTTATTGGGAGTGCCTGCAGGTCTAAGGGGGCCATGTTGGATAACCCAAGGAGGAAGTAAAACACTCCAACTCGAATCCCCCTTTACATTTGAAACACCCACAAAAACATAGAAACTTGTAATGTGTGCCTATCCTCGCAACGCGGAAGCGGTCAAGAAGGAATAGTTCCACGATGCCGAGAAACGGTTTCATCACGCTGAGCAAATTTTCCTTGCAAGAGATAGCGTGTTGGGAATGTTAGTAGTAGTGCTAGGCATAATAGTAGATCTTTGACCATACTTGGAACAAATGGATCATCTATCACTTTGAAAGGGGCCATGTAGAATTTGATAATGCTCATTGGGGAGTGTCTGGGGCCGAGTGGGCTTTCTTGGGTAACCCAAGGTGGAATTAAAACACTCCCACTAAAATCCCTCCTAACATCTCAGGCTAAAGAAACTCCCTCGAGAGCGAAGAAACTTGTAATGTGTCCCTGTCCTTGTACATTGGGAAGCGGTTGAGAAGGAATAGATCCATGATGTCAAGGAGCAGATACACGTCACCTAGAGATAGTGTGTTGGGGAATGTTAGTAGAAGTGTTATGCAAAGATGAGTGTCGTCTCCTTGACCTACATCGTTGGTGCGTGAAGCAACAATATCCAAAGGATACTTAATGTAGCCAACCTTCGTGATTCACCGAAAGAAAGAGATGACCAGACTAGGGACTCTATTGGCTCCTTGTAGGGACTTGTGTCAAAGGGTGGCAACCTCCTACAGATTAAGGGCCTAAAATTGCATAAGGTTGGTGGGCACGAATACTTGTAGCATAGGAAACCCTCACAAACCACTAGTGAGAAGCAAAATTTATCACATGAGGAAGATTTGCAGTACCTTTCTCTTGTAATTGTTAGAGGTCACTAAATACCTTAGCTTGTTTTCATTAGGGACCATACCATGATAAAATAAAATCGAGCTTCAAGCAACATGGAAGAAGGAAGCTGCTCATAGGAAAGGATCACATCATTGTAATCCATTTGTAATGTTGCGTTATTTGCATGACTAGGAAATATTCATTAAGGGGCACAACATGAAAAAAATTGAGAACTTATCTCTAGTCCAAATATGGTGGCATTTGGGGTTTTCCTATGGTGTCATGGGTTGTGTGTATTATGCTCAAGGAGGAAGTAGGTTTGGATTTTGGGATTAAGGGATATTGCCACTCAAGGATGTATTCGGGAGCCAAATGGGTGATCCATTGCTTGGAGTATTCTTCTTCGTGGCAGATTCTCATGAGGCATAGGCTACTTGCAGCCTGTCATTTGAGCAAGATTAGAGTCTCTCTTTTTGCCTTTATGATATCATTGCCTATCCAACTAATTTTCAGGTTAGTGCCATGAACTAGAACATGAATTGGACACACTGCATCCACGACATTCAAGTGATCCAGGATATATTTTGTCTATACAAAACACAAAAGAAATACAAAGGCGATAAACTTCAATTCTATCAAAAGGAAAAGTCAATACATGAAATGAGATACAAAGGCAATAAACTTCAGTTCTATCAAATAGCAAGTCTAACTACTACCAGTCAAAAATCTTGGTTGGCTTAGGTGAAACACTATCTATTTGTATCTATCTCTAAAGCAAAACAATTGATCTCCATTCATGCAGATAGTGAATTAGATACTTAAACCTAGGAAATAATGCCATGGAATGGGAAAAGGATGTTAAGGTGTTGAAGCCTCTTCGTTGTGCTATTGGTGATTCAAGATGTCAACAATGTTATGGTTAACAACATTTGAATGTTGGTATTTATTTGATTTCTCATAAATACACTGAGCGACATTATCAGTTTTTATTAATCTTAACAATCTAAGTAGTTGTCATGTAGGAATCATAAGAAGATGAGTGTCAGGTACCATGGAAGTAGGTAAGCCTATGTATGTTGCTGTCTTATGAATCTTCATAATGTACAACTTTGAAGGCACTCAGGTATACATGTTAAATGAGCAGGCTTTATAGTCCAAGACTTTTCAAATTTTTACCCCTTGATAAATTGCAGCCGTGAACTTGAGCCCGTGAAGAACAAAAGCAAAGATATTAATGTCATTTAGCTATGACAACCAATAGAATTACAAAAGTAATTGTGTAAATGTACATCATAGTGAGAGTGCAAGTTATTTCTAGATTACAGGGAAAGCACACTCCATGAATTGTGTGATGTATGCCTTTTTCGAAACTACAAAATGCCCTCCCTCCCTAGTTTAGGAGGAACATAGTTCTTTTTGAATTCTTATGAAGTTATCAACTATTACATTTAAAAGCAAATACAAGACACTTAAAACAAATGAGTCCTTCGACGAACCATACAAAGCAAAGTGCTACTTGAAAAGTGAATTGTGCTTGACATTTATCCAAATCCACATCCAAATGGATTATGTTACTAAATTTTATTTCAAACTTGTTAGGGACATATGGATTTCTAAGTTTTCTTGCAACAACATTTGGAACATTCATACCCTTCTAGATAAATTTTGCATTTGTATTCTTTGATGAAAATATGATGATATTTTCATCTATGATCATACCGCAGACTTCACACTATTTTTTTAAAAATTTAAGTATATTTTGTTTGATAAATTTCCTCTTATAGGGTGGCCTTTGTCTTAGATGCCTGCCGCCATTGAGGTCTGTTCTGTCAGTTTCACCCAAGAGTTGCACCCAATCTCGTTCATTGGGGTATGCCACACCTAGAAAATTGGATGTGGTATTTTACATGTTGCTAGGATATGTGTACGGGTACGGGTTGGTACGTGGATATGCCAATTTTTAGAAACCCTTGTGAATGGTACGTCTGTATATATATATATATATATAGATAATATTTTTATATAATATCCATATATAATATTTTTATATATATACTCATTTTACTCATTTTTTAGTCCATAAGAAATACAAAACTTGAAAAATATAGTAGGATCAAGGTTCAAAACATTCAATATGCTTAAAATTTAACATTTTCATTAATCATGTGGCAATATGAATACAAATAATCTAGAATATATCATCTAGATTTTCTTCAAAATCAAATTCCTGCATGTCACTCCCGCTAGCTCCACTCTCTACTCCTTGTGAACTCCCTTGAATATCATTTTCGCCATCAAATTCTGAAAGTTGGGCAAGAGTGGCTGTGGAGGCATCCAAGTTTGTAGTCTCTGGAAGAATATCCCAAAGTTTGTGAGGACCTCTAATATAGTCCTCAAACTTGTGTGACAAGAGGCGCAAATTGGAATGCACATATACCAAATCCTCAACCTTTTTGGATGCCAACTTGTTTTGTTTAGCTAAGTGGAGAAATGCATATTTACTCTAATTCTGCGCATGCGGAAGAATTACTAGCCACCTGTTACAAAAAAAGTTTTGTTGGAAATTTCAAATTAGTAACATACTAACAATGTACAAAATATATGTTAGTATTTAGTAACTCAATAAAAATTTCAATAAATGTTATACTTGTGAGAGAATTTTGATGGCGATAGGTCATAGGTACTTGGCATCATGGCCATGTACATATCACCATTTGATTGGGCTCATGGTGTACTTGTTGAAGAGAGCCTCAACCTCTCCCATGTTGCCTTCGAAGCTACAAACATGCCCATTTTGTTGTGGACCACATTGGCTATAGATGGATCAGGAAAAAGTCTTTTGAATGCTGCCTTGGTTCCATTTGCAACTTCGGAGTCATCATATGGTGGTTGCATGTTAGGTAGCCCAAGTATTTTAAAGCTATAATACTTTGGGTTAAGTGCATAGGCAAGGAGATGTAATGGGGTGGTCATTTTATTCCACCTCTTCATGACCACACTCTTGACTTCATTGTAGAAGGTTTCTTTTGGATCTTGCTCTTTTGTTTGTCTTTTCCATCATAAATCTCTCCCATGCATGTTGCATCTCGAATCCATATCTATGTATCTCTTCATGGATAGAATGGGCTCAATAAACTAAGTATTTAACCTTGGCCCACCATTCATCATCAAGGACCAACGATTCTACCCTTGCAACTTTCTCTATGCTTACCTGCCTCCACACAATCCAAACATTGTTGATCACCATACTACTTAAGGTAGTGTTACATAGAAACACATCCCCCCCGAAAACCAGTGTCCAGAATGTTCCGGGTGCCCTAGGACGACACACCAAGGGAAAACGTCCCCCACATTTCCGAGAAGGGTGGGAAAGGAGGAGGACGTCTTCGGGACGTTCTCGAATATCAAGGTACATTTTGGGGATATCCCCCTTTTTGGGGACGTCTAGTTTATTTATTTATTTTTTGAATTTATTTCTTTGTTGTTTTCTCTTCAAAATTGATTACCACTCATGTCTATTCCGATAAAAGTTTGTATATATAAATCTAATTAAAGTTCACTTTGGAAGCTCCAATAACTTAAAAAGTCTCGTATGTACATTTCTATATGAAGAGAAAGGTTGTGTAGATCATAAAAGCAAAGTAAGGCATAGTCAAAACGTTTATCGGTTAAAAATAACTTGACCATTGTATTGTATTAGAAAGACATATTAAGAGTTAAGAGTGATATGTGAATACAAATTTTTTTAAGCACAAATGCACATGGTATCATAGATTGTTATCTATAATTTTTCTAAAAATTATTTGTATATGTTAATATTTAGAATTATATATATATTTTAATGGTCGTCCTGCCATGTCGGAGTCTTAGGTAACACTAACTTAAGGCCTCTTTTACCTTCACAAGTCTCAAAATGAGCGCATGAGAGGCAAATCTTGTCTCTGCAACCTTCAATAACTTCAACCTTGAGAAGCTCTTGAATATGGCCTGTGACATATGATGGTTTGTGATAAACCTTTGAATGTCATTTGACTTTATGTAAATTTATTCGATCTAGGAGATTTTATAATCTTTCGCAACATCAAATTGAGGAGTGTGACGACACAAGGGGTCCAAAACATTTGTTTTTTATTTGCCCTCTATAATTAATCTTGCTTTGCTTTACAATTTTTAGCATTGTCTATGATGACTTGGACAACATTCTAGGGGCCCACCGACCCAATAGCCTCTATCAAAATGTCGGCAATAAACTGTGGATCTTTGACTTCCCTTCACAATCAATGGATTTTAGGAACATTTTCCCTTTAGGGCATATTGCAACAACATTTATCACGTGTCTATTTTAAGCATCTTTCCATCCATCTGAAATGATGGAAACCCTTGAATCCTTTCATGAATCTCTAATTGGCTGCAAAGAAGTTTGAATGTGCTCCACTTCCTTTGCCAATAGTGTGGTTCGAACCCTTTTGTAACCAAAGCCTCTGTACCTTTCCGGAGCTTCATTAACAACCTTCAACATTTATTGTCAATATGGAGACCTCAATACATTGAAGGGAAACCCACATGCATAAATGCATCAAGCAACCAACTCATCAACAATGTCCCTCTTGTCATTATTGAATGCTTTTTCCAATGCTCCGTTTTATTATTTTTCGTGAGGTCTCTTCATCTAAAGGGTATCAAGTGGGCGAGCATGAGTTTGACTTTGAGTTTGGATGAAAGGATGAGTAGAAGATGTAGGTGTGGGTGGTCTTGTTGAAGGCCTTATTTGCAACGGAATTGTTCTAGACCTATTTCTTTCAGCTTGTCTATCAACCTCCTCTTGCTCTTTCAGGTACTCTACCATTTTCTCTTTTGATAGTTTGGGGAACTTTATCCCCACTTCTCTAAACCCAGTCAAATGGATTTTCAGTCGATCATATGAGGATTTGTATTGGGTATGACAACCATGGCATATCCCAATACGACCCCCACGACTAACAATGTTTTCCACCACTGTCACATGTCTTGAAAGAAAAGTAGTATCATTTTTCACAAAAACTGATGTGTTTCGGAAGCTTGTGGGCCTTCTTATACTCCACCTAAAGCAGAACTTGATGCCATCCTAATCAATTTTTGATCACCAAGATCATCATAAAGGCGTTTCATAGAGGGGTGTTAAAATTTTTTTGCCTTTTATATAAATGATAAAATGACGACATCACTAATTAATAATTTTCTAACCTTGTTTTTGATTATCTAGATTGCAATGGCGATAGGAGAAGAGCATATATAGAAGTTAGAAGTTAGAATAAGGTTACAAGAAGAGTCTAGGATATTTAAAATTACACATCATTCATCATTTTTAAATTTTAAAAATACACAACAAAAACAAAATTTTTAAATTCTTTTAAACATAATGATAAATATTAAAAATTTAAAATCTAAGATTCTAAAATAAAGATCATGATCATGAATGATGTGTATTCACACATCATTCATGATCATGATTACATGTAATGATGTAACATAAATGATAAGTCAAATATGAAATGTAATATATCAAAAACGTAAAAAAATAAAAAATAAAAGGCTGAATTAAATAAAAATACTTGTAAACAACAAGGGCAGCAAGTAATAAACAACGGTTGCCTCTAAACAAACTTGTCCCGCTTTGGCAAGCAATGACAACTTCCAATCTCATCCTCCTTGCAATGGCTGCCTCCTCAATTTGTCTTTGGCTCTTTGCTCGTACACTCGCAAAACCAACAATGAATTGTTTTACGTGTTTCGGTAATGTTTGAGTGCCTTTTTGTAGCTTTTAGAGGAGTTTAGGGTTTGATTTTTATGGATTGATTTTAAGTCAACAAAAATAAATTTTTTTGACAACGCCAAAAAAATTATAGGTATGTCCTAGGGATGTACTGGGACACACTTGCATGCCTGTACCCAAGATGGATCTGTATTGGGTACGTATTACATGGGTGGGGAAGCACCATGCTTCTCAATATTTCACCCAATTTCAACACTTTATCGTGTCTCTTGGGGATTTGAAGCGGGGCTTTGTTTTGGTAGCTCCATTATATTATTGTTTGAGCTTATCCCATTTGATAGGCTCCATATAAATAGTAGATTGCTAATAATATAAAATGTTTGAGGAGCATACATTTTATGGGAATAGTAAAATTATTTTTTAGCTAGTTAATTTAATATCTTGAAAGATATAATGCATACCTTGGCAGAATCAAAAAAATATTTGAGAGGATAAGCACAAAGATATTACTAAGTAGCTAGTTCATGTGTGATTTGGGTACGGGCACGACGATTTTTTTGGCCTTGGGTATGTCCATACAAAAAATAAAAAAGAAAAGAAAAAAAGTATAGCTTCATAAATAAAAAATTAGAGACAAACCATATAGCATGCATTTAAAAAACAAAATAACCACAAAAATTAAAATATTATCCGAATGCCAAGTGTTTTTTTCTTTGAGGTTACCTAGGGAGAGGGCCCTAGCCCTTTGTGGCATCACCACCCACACCGGCCGTGGAACCATCTAAGGATGGAAGTTTAAGCTCTCGGCTAGCCCCTACGATTAAACCACATTATCGTGGTGCCCTATCACCAGGGTATCCAAACCGTCGGTAGTAGGCCACCTTAACACGGAGCCGAGATTTGAACCTTGGACCTCCCAATTACTAGGAGACCCAAGAACCGTTACACCACTACCTCGTTGATATCCGAATGCCAAATGCCATAATAATCAAATATCTCAAATGTCACGTGCTTATCATACTTAATTACATTAAAATTAATATTCGCAGTCATCTTGCTCTTCATTGAGAGCATCAATATTAACATCATGTGGTGCACTAGAACCACAAGGATTACCACTCTCGTTAGCTCCACCACTCCCGCTTGACCTATGTTGTCGGTATATGGATACGGGTACGGGCTCGATATGCGAGATACGTCAATTTAAAAAACCCTTGGGTACGATACGTCCGTACATATATATATATATATATATATATATATATATATATATTATATATATATATATATTATATATATATATATATATATATATATATATTATTCATATACTCATTTTACTCATTTTTTAGTCCATAAGAAATACAAAACTTGAAAAATATAGTATGATCAATGTTCAAAACATTCAATATACTTAAGATTTTACATTGTCTATGATATATGAATATTATATTCCTTTGTGTTTCATCCATTTCCTTTGAGATTAATTTTTGTGTTGCGATGGTGGCCATAAAAGATGTATATAGGGAGCTCTTGAAGGACCTATTTAATTAGGATGACTCTAACTGCTAATGATAACTAAAGAGGTCATCCAATGGTTGGTTTTTGCATTCATATTATCCAAAATCACCTTCTAATCCTCCTTAAGGATGCAGGAAGGAGTCAATGTTGTGCCTTAATAGTTTCTAGGATAGGATGCTCTTTGAAACTTTAAGCTATGCAATTTGTGGTTCCAAATTTTTCTATTAGTATTGAAGATCACCTGAGATTTGATCTCATAAATAACTTGTATGGAGGCTCAGATATATGTCCAAATTTAATTGAATAGCTTCTTTCCTTGGCCAATTGCGATGATCCCAAATAATTACCTCAAATGTTTTTGATATCCTTTGAATATTTTCTCTTCAATAAACTAGAGGGATTTTAAACAATCTGCAAGTTTCCTTGTGGTTGCCATGCCTTCTAGTCGAGTCCTCAATAAAACTGAAGTTTGTTTGACTCAAAATAAAATAAAATAAAATCAATTTAGAGCACCCCCACCGCCTAACAATATCTGCTTTGCACGTCCTGGGTATGTCTGGGTACATCAAAACATTCTTGGGACGTACCCGATGCGTACCTAAACGTATCCGAGACGTATCAGTACCGTATTTGGGATGTATCCATACCGAGCATGTATCTAGGGGAGTACGAGAGGGTGGGGGCGAACCTTGGTAACATAGCTGCCAGCTATACTATGCCTCCTAGGAGAGTCAATGTCAAACAATGAGTGGTGTGAAATGAAAGAATTTAGGGCAACATCCTCGGAGTTTATATCCCAATGCTTTGACAACCCCTCTTTGTACTCTAGATTCTTGTGGGAGATAAAGCGCAAATTTTGCTTTTGTTTTTTGTTGTCTTTTATCTTTGTTTTTTTTTTTAGTTTGAGCTATTTTTAGGGTTCGAAATAGTTTTTAATTATATTTTTTGTTTTATTATGTTGACTTTTCAATGCAAAATAAAAAAATTTTAAAAACTTGTTATTTGGACGTCGGGTACGTTCTTAGATGCATGGGTACACTGCGGTGTGCTTGCAGACGCACCTTTTTGAGCATACCTATGCATCTAGGACGTACCTAGGGGGTACCATACCCGTACCAGGTACGTACCCGGGTGGGGTTCTTGCTTGGAGGGTGTACTGGCTACACATTAATATTAAATTGAAGACTTTTATGATCATGATTACACTTTTGTATTTGTAAAATACAGATGCACCGAGCGTACCCATGCGTCTAGGACGTACCTAGGGGTAACATACTTGTATTGGGTGCGTACCCGCGTGGGGTTCGTGCTTGGGGGGTGAACTGGCTACATAGAAATATTAAATTGGAGACTTTTATGATCATGATTGCACTTTTGTATTTGTAGAATATTCCCACCAATTCTTGTAATGATTGTCACAAAATTGCTTCATCAATTTTAATAAGCTATTTAAGTAATACACGGACTCTGATTTTTTCTTCAACACAAGATAATCCTATAAATCCTTCAAATGGGAACATAGTAGCCATTATAGGTCCAAATACCATAAAATATACTTGAGAAAAAATATTCTGTCAAAAATGACAGTCGTTTGAAGCATATATCTCAAAGTATGGTAGAATAAAAGTAAACCATATAAGTTCATTTTTGAATCATATATCTCAAAGTATGGTAGAGTAAAAGTAGACAATGTAAGTTCATTTTTAAGCATATGTCTCAAAGTATGGTAGAATAAAAGTAAACAATATAAGTCTATAAGCTGGGTCAATGTTGACCCACTTTATTAAAAACGAGGTTTTAAATATGCATGGCTGATGAAAATGGAAACCGTATTTTTTTTTTTTCCAGTTTTGATGGCTTTTCCTACTATGATTTAGATTGAATATTCCGGATATAAGTGAAGGTAATAATGGAGAAATTTTAATGATTGGGATTGCATTTGTTGGATATTTTAGCCAATTCTCCCTCGAGCCCAACCTGACAAGATGATTCCTAGGGAAAGTGTTTGTTAACATATTCAGCTGTTGATGTACATATCGGAACTCATTTCTCTCGAAGAAAACGAGCTCCTGTAAAATTTTAACAGTGTTTCTGATGCAGGCAAAGCCAATAGTATTGTATTGTCAGATTGTTTTACACATGGAAAACTACCTTATGAGAATTAGTGATAGTCAAATTGATTGCGTTCTTTATGAAATTATTGCATCTTTTTCCATATATGGAAAATTTTCTTTAGACGAGTTTATTCATGCTTGTAAAGCGGGTCTGAAATTGATTCTAGTTCCACTGATATTGTGGATTCCATCTGTCTTCACATAGAAGTTGGATAGAATGGAATATGGTCTCTACATGAATTATGTGAGCTTATACAGAAGCCACCCTTGGCTCATGTTAGTTATCCTCTGGTGAATGTTCCCAAGTATGCATCCTTTGCATGGAAAGAGTAGACAAATAAATTAGCGGATTCTGGAATATGGTCTCTACATGAATTTTGTAAGCTTATACAGAAGTGATCCTTGGCTCACATTAGTTATCCTGTGATGAATGTTCCCAAGAATGCATCCTTTGCACGAATGAATACACAAATAAATTAACAAATTCAAACCTGTAATGACATCCGCACATTCTTACAATTCTAGAGTTTTCTTATCTAATTACTCTCAAATATAATATAGCAAGTCGATTAGGATCTGTGAAATAGATTTCGAAATCAACAAAATGACCAGAATTATCATTTGGTAAACAAATAATTATGCATTTTTGGCTTAGTTTTAGCTACATCTTGTGAATTTCAAGTTTGACTGTAACATCTTGTGAAAATTATCTATTTCCAGAGCAACAAAAATGGGTTAGTAAGTTTTAAATCTTTACCTTAAAGTTTTCTGTAGGAAAGACAGCAAACTGTGCATGGGGATTCCAGCTGAGGATTTATTCCTGTTGCAAAAGTGAAACACATAATGCAAGACAATCAAGTGAAGAGAGATGATACTCTTTATAGTCTATGCTCGCTTCTTGGGAAAACTTATTTCTTACTAGCCTTGCTTTGTGCTTGTTCAGGGATCCTTTGGCTATGTATTTTGTTTTATACAACCATGTACCCAATGGGGTTTTTTGGCAATAACTCAGCAAGAATCTAAGTTCTATTTATCTTCACCATTTAAACCATTTGTTTCCAGTCTTTGACCCTTTTTTCTGAGGTGCTATTCTGTACCCTGTCATGACTCCATTTTCAAGCCCTATGTTTTGGCAAGTCCTTGGAATATAATTTTAGAGTAACGTTTTGCTGAACTTATGGATTAACTAAAAATAGTGTCTTGAGTATCATCTCATTTTGTTTTTGTTATGTGATTTGAGGTTATATGTTTATGTGCTTCTAAACTTGATTCATGGAAAGATTATCATGACTTTAGTCTCTCTTGAGTCTTTAGACCCTGTTCAATGTGAGTAAGTGATCTTGGCAATACAATAAGTTTTGTTTTGTCTTTCCATCTTGTTATTTTGATAATATAACTACTTTGGATAGCTGCTATTACCCACCAAGAGTGGATCTTACTGGCATGACAGTCACTTTGCTTGAGACTTGGTTTAGATAACATTTTGTAGAACACACGCTTATCACGAGAGGCGGGGTGAATCAGTATATACGATCTATTACTTATTTAAATCATTAACATCCATAACAACAACAATCACATAACATATAACAATTGCAAGACACATAATTTATGTGGAAACCCTTCGGGAGAAAAACCACATAGAAAAGACTGCTTGGATCTACTGTCCAAATCCAACCCCAAAATATCTCAATATACATTCGTAGGCACCAACCTACTGGAGACACCAATCCCCAATGCTGAGCACCAACTTAGCTAGTTTGTGAGCACCAACTCACTGGAGACACCAATCCCCAATGCCGAGCACCAACTCAGCTAATTCGTAGGCACCAACCTACTGGAGACACCAATCCCTAATTGTATGAGGCACCGACCTCAATAATGCAAAGATCCACCTTTTGTAGTTGCTTCTTCAACCTAATGATGGCACTTAGATTACACTTCACTCTTCTTGTTGTCTTCGCACATTCCACACTTCACATTCAACTTACTTCATGCTCTTCTCTCTTTGTTCTTCTTCAACAATTCAACATTCTAATCTGCTTGAGTTTGCTCTTCCTCTCTCTTCATAAATCTTCTTGATATATCTTCATTAATCGCTCCTCTCTTCTTGCTCTCTTCCTTTTTTTCAAATCGGCATCATAATACCGTGAGCTCGCTCCCTTGAATTCACAAT
The DNA here is from genome assembly GCA_018340775.1 of Taxus wallichiana var. yunnanensis. Taxonomy (NCBI): domain Eukaryota; kingdom Viridiplantae; phylum Streptophyta; class Pinopsida; order Cupressales; family Taxaceae; genus Taxus; species Taxus wallichiana. The sequence goes on along the minus strand of CM031233.1, from coordinate 273,501,428 downwards.
TGAATTCATTTATATATCGTGTTCATTTCATGAACAAATATGACTTTTCAATGAGTCGGCATCCTTTTGAATATTTTGTTTGGTCGGCTTTAGTATACTTTGAAATTTGAATACTTGAGGTTTTTCAAGACTCCCACGGACTTCCCTTGTTTTCTCTTGGTCCGTGGCATTTCATGACCATCGTGGACAATTCTGTACATTTTAGAGTTTTCTCTTTGTTGCGCGGCTATCCTCCTTTGTATCACACCACTTGCTGACTTCTGCGGATTTCTCTTCTTTGCTTGGCATTATTTCAAACAAACAAAATACTTCAGTTTGGTCCTTCATTACGCGAGACAATACTACAACCCGCGATACACCTCGGACACTGCAAGGCACTTCAAAACTCGCGAAACACTACAAACACCCGCCATAGAGCACAAACACCCATGCAGAACACTACAAACACCCGCAAAACACTACACAAACCCGTGGTACACTACAAAAACCCGCAAAACATTACAAAACCGTCTCTTTGGTGTGCGACATGCAGAATTCAAACTAAAACATCTTTTTCATAAGAGGCACACATCGTAAGCATTAATGACAATATTTCTAACATAAGAGATACTTATCAGTATTCCTTTGACATCAATGACAATATTTCAACACATTTCTCCTATGGGGCATTGGCCAATCAAGTAATCGATTGCTTTTCATTTTGCTACCTCGATAACCTTAATTGTTGGCTCTACAATTACCACTTAGTAGTAATGGGACCCTAACACTTTGTTTTATCGCGTATTCTATTCTAGTGTGATGAAGCTATATCTCTGCTTGGTAAAAGGGGCTTATGATAGACCACCTAAAGTGGTTGACCTAATCAGAAGGGTCTCTTTTGAAATATGTCTTACATAAAGTGAATCTTACCAGGAAGCCCAAATAATGATTATAAACTTTTTATCAATGATGAATAACTTTTGATAGAACCTAAGGTGCAATGATTAGGGTCAAGAAGCGAGAAGCTTGGGCTCGAGCTCGAGAGGAATGACAAAGAATAGGTTTTGGGACTGTTGGAACTCAAAATTGCACCCTACCCCGAATCAACTAGAGAGACCCAAGATTTTAAGGCAACATGGAATGATCTCTGCAATGTGGGTTTTGCAAAAGTGAGATCAACCTCCGGAGAAGGCCGACTTCCTCTACCGGTTCCTAATGCTAAACTCCTACCGGTGACAAATACAACTATCTAATCCTATTCTAAGCATCAAAGGTACCGGGTTTAGAAGGAGGTGCATGAAAGGGAAATCCTAAGCTAACAAAGGTGATAGCGAGAAACATACACAACATACCTGCAATGAATGAAGAGGCAAGAAATGCAATAGAACACAAGCCAAAGCGAGAGAATAGCCACAAAACATGAATTTTATTGCCTTATAAGGATGCACAATCCATTACATTGAAGGAAGAAGGCACAAACACATTGCAGAAGTCCAAATCTAAGGCCTGCAACTCAAAAATACTTGTGCAACACTTGATATGATGCCCTTGTATTCTGAGGGGGTCCAACCTTTACAAATGAGCACCATTGCCAAATATATAGAAAATGAGAGAGAGAGAGAGGAAGGGAGAAGAGAGGGAAATCCAGATTTTTGAGTTCATCCACCAACAACATGCATTAATTTTCTAAAAACAATCATGGGCACCCTGTCAAGACCATTCCCCCACCTTACTTTGCTTGCGAGTAGAAGGAAAAGGCACAATACTTAATCAAATCTGGTGGTTGAGCTACCTGGAATTGCAGTTTTAAATGCTGGGAGTGTTTTCTGCCTTTTTCCCCACCTAACTCCACCAACTTCTAAATTTCATGATGCCAAAGTGAAGTGCATGATGATACCTTTCCAACAAGACCGATTTCAAGAGATTTGGAGTTTTGGATCAAGAGATATGGTCATGCAGATTTCTGGTGTGTGGGAGGAACATGTTATAGTTCTTTGTGGGTCATGACAGACCGCTTTAATCAAATTTTGCACTGGGGCAGATAAATCAGGTCGCCGGGGTACTTGATGAAGAGGGGAATAGTGCCCTGTGTGTCATGGGGGCCCGAGTTTGCTGCAAGTCTGTGTGTGGGCGGTGAATCGGGGTTGGGTGGAACCGTTCCATAGTTCCACCTGCTCTATCTGGGCCTTCCTTAACCGATTCACCTGACTGCCACCTTGCCTTCGTCGACGCTTCACCTTGTCAACCTATTGGGGAACCGATGAAACATGGGAACATTCCGCCTGTTCCCGAGTTCTCTGCCTCAGCCACAACACTGCCCCCGTCCTGTTTTGCACCATCGGCTGGGTCGCTTATGCAGCGAATACAACGAACAAAGGAACAATTCCTTGTGTTCCTAAAATGTCTGATTTAGCCAACTGGGAGCAGATTTTGCCTAATTTGACCCTGAAACATGAAAATTGGCTAAGTATGGAAGAGAGGAAGTATGGAAAGGTAGGAATGGAGTGTCCTTAACACTGGTTTTGCCTTTGTTGATCAATTTTACCCATTTAAACCTTGCTTGACCTGTTTGAGTTCAAAGATGAAATGGTAAGTTATTAGAATAGCACTAGGGGGAAATTTTGGATAACATGTCCCTAATGTAACAGACAATTCTTGATGGCATGAATCTTGGCATGGCTGTTACTGAAATGAGACCCTGACTCATTTTAAGAGGAAATTACTGTTGAATGAAAGGGCATTGATCTGTATGGTGTGGAGTAGGAGGGAGTAACAGGCAAACTGGGGCAAGAAGCTATGGTCTAGTTTTAGGGAGGTTTTCTTGTGGATTGCTCTACATTCCAGGCAAGCCACTCTCTCACTCTTACTTGGGATATTACATAGATTTCAACTCTGCTTTCTCTCTCCTTTGGGATTCTGTCTGATCTTATTGAAATGTATATATAGCCCATGGAGGTGTGTAGGCTTATACACTCATGCATTCCAAGCTGGGGCAAGAAGCTATGGTCTAGTTTTAGGGAGGTTTTCTTGTGGATTGCTCTACATTCCAGGCAAGCAACTCTCTCACTCTTACTTGGGATATTACATAGATTTCAACTCTGCTTTCTCTCTCTTTTGGAATTCTGTCTGATCTTATTGAAATGTATATATAGCCCATGGAGGTGTGTAGGCTTATACACTCATGCACATATAAAAATGAATGTATTGCTTTGGTTATTAACTTTTGGATGGCCCTTCTAGGGTTCTGCATTATCAGATGGCTGCATTTCTTTAAGGTTTATGTGATTTGGTTATTAACTTCTGGATGAACTTCCCAGGGTTTTGCATAATCAGATGACTGCATTTCTTTAAGGTTTATGTGATTTGGTTGTTAACTTCTGGATTACCTTCTAGGGTTCTGCATTATCGGATGACTGCATTTCTTTAAGGTTTACGTGCTTTGTTTATCAACTTCTGAATGACCCTTCTAGGTTCTGCAGTGTCAAATGACTGCATTTCTTTTAAGTTCAATTGGTTTTATTAAGGGCTTTGATTCATACCTGGTAAACAACCTGATGGGGTTGACGTTGTGTTCCTAACCCTACCTCTGGATGTTGTAATAAGAATTGTGTAAAGGGAGTTTGGCTCCAACATTCTGATGAATTGATGTATGGTTTGAACTTATTGATGGATTGGCTTGCCAGCATGTACGCTGACCCTCTTTTACATGTGCAGGTGAAGTGACATCTAACTGAATATTAAACTTGGATGGGATTTGGTTTTTCAATGAATATAGAACAAGACAATGTAGTATATAACAAGTTGGGATTTGGTTTTTCAATGAACTATATATCGTGAATTTGAATGTCTGTGCGTTAATGGCCTCTAACTACTTCTGGCATTTGTAGATGAGAGAAATCCATCTGGAATTCCATGTCATTGCTGAGCTGGCGATTCTCTTTAGTCACTTTTGACTTCTGACCATCTTTACGTGTCCTTTTCTTTTCTTTTCTTGCGCACAAACTTGTGGAAGTTCCGCGCGCCCTAAGCTATCCCCATTATGCCTTGTCAAAATTTTCGTGCACTTTGCACTCTCTTCTATTTCTCCCGCGCACCAAAACTCCAAAAATTCATGCAGTTATCTAAACTTCGTGATGCTCCTGCATCAGATTCTCTGAGCAATATCCCCTTCAGCAACTATTAAGAAGATAGAAGGAATATACTAATGTTTCTAGGTAGTTGTACCTCTGCATAACAGTGTAGTCATGGGACTGACAAGAGGTCCTGACTGGGCACTAAATTTTGTCTAAGGTCTTGGTGTTTAGTTCAAATGCTAATTTTGGCTTGAATTCTAGCTGTGGAAGAATAGGCGTGTCTTCAGGGTAGTCTACAGTTCAATAATAGTTGGATTCCTGTTTTAGGTAAGAAGGCTTATTGTATATTGGGGAAGCAAGCACATGAAGGCCTGAAGTGTGCTTGATTGTTACTGTGTTGAATCGGAGTTATGTTATGAAATCTTTGATGTAATTCCAGGAAAAGTAAGGCAAGCGGCCAATGAAGAAGGCGATCCTTCTAGATGTTTGAATAATGTGTGTTGGGAGTAACAGAGCTAGGCATCCCAACTTAACTTTGACCATTGTAGCATCTATATTGATCACTCTGCTTTCTATTCAGTCTGGAATCTTGCAGAATTTATATCTCTGTAGACTGTACCATGCTCTGTGCTAGGAGTATTTGTCTGATTACCTGGTTGAAATTATAGATTGCATTGAGTTCTTTTGAGGAAAGGTTTAAGAACTATCAATGCTTGATTGAATTAGGTTGCTAGGCTTTTCATGAGTTAACTCCTAGGGTTCTGTTAAGGAAGACCACTAGAGGGATGATTCTGGCATGTTGTATTCTCATGATTACTTGAATTGGATACTAAATGCATTTGGGTGTTGAGTCTAACTCTGATCCTGGTTATTATTTTGGAGTTGTGTCCCTTACTAACACTGGCTCAGTTCTCTTGAATGTGCTATCTATGAGTGATCTCCTTGTTTGTTCTCTTTTCTGAATGTGTTGGGTGAATGATTGAGATTGAAGGCTGGTAATAAGATTAGAATTTATCAGTACATTCAGTGGACCTTCTTGATGTTAAGCTGCTAACAATCTATCCATGGTTCCTAGATAATAATGCGTAGTTGTAAGCAATTAAGAAAGAAAGCAGATCTGGTGAGTTATCGTACTATGTCATCATGGAATGTGATCACAAAGTTAGCTAAACTGATGCGGTGACACGAGTGATTAGTATTAACAAATGTTCGGCAAAGGAATTATGACTGTAAATAGGAATGAGTTGAATCTTTTTTAATCTTTATCTTGGAATGGTGACTGCTATCTTGCTTAATAAATGCTTGTGTAGATGAGGAAGCTTGTCTGCTCTGTCATTTTTCTTCTGCTCTTGAAGTAGGGCATTTGTTATCTTCATGATAGTTAAGGTTCTGAATTGTATTTTGGTGAATATGGATTGCAGTAAACTGTTGTTATTATATAGCCCTTGCTTTGGAACAATCTCTGTCTTATACCACTATGGAAGGATTTCTGGAATGTGTGAAACAATTGCTCATAGCATTGCATGCAAAAATCAGACGATTTCTACTGTTTTGTATGGAAGACAGATCACATTTGTTTAGTAGGAATTGCTAGGTTCAAGGATATTGCTTGAGCTTCATTGTGATTAAATACTGTATCATACTATCAAGCCAATGACTGAAGTTAATATGTTGAAGGTAGTGATTGCTTATGATCTAGTATGATTGTATATTGAATTATGCTGCTCCGGTTAGATTCCTTGATCTAATTTTGTCCTTAGTAGAGTTGACACGGGGTAAAGAAGAATTGAAGCATGAAAGTCTAGCTTTGCTTATATACCTAACTCAATGTTGGACAGCTTGCCTAGTAGCCTATGTCTATAACTTGTAAAGTCATGAAGGTCTAGCTTTACTTATATACCTAACTCAATGTTGGACAACTTGCCCTGTAGCCTGTCTATAACTTGTAAAGTAGTGAGTACTTCTTGAATCAGTCTGTTTCATTGAGTAGCCGTGAACAGAATATATGTTACTTGATTAAGGGATAAATGACATAACCTTTGATCATGTGGCCATGTAAGTTAAAACCTCATTGAAGAATATTATAGACAAAGAGCAACCAGATCCCATACCTCTTGAAAACCTTTGGTACTTAACCCTGTATGAGGCTAGACTATACTGAAGACCTTTGAACTCACCTCTAGGGGAACAACTTGTCTTACCGTAGATAGGGTTGTTAGAGTGGAAGAAGGATATATCCCTAGTATCCAAGGGCTGTAGGCACATAGGCTCTTTTAGCTCTCCTGGCCCTCTCTAGGGTAAGATTGAGTGGTTACTCTAGCTGGTACCACCACTCAAACTAAACCAAATCATCACTCTATGATGATACTATTTCACTTTATGAACTAGGTGTCAGGAATTCTGTATTGGCTCTCAACTTGAACTATGAAGACCCTATACCTATGACCCAGCCTTGTACTCCTAGAGTACATCTGACTGGTGAAGGTCAAGCTTAATACTCGGTACAACCATACAACTACAAGTAATCACCTGTTAACAACGGAAGTGCTGTGGGCTCTAACCTTCCTTCTGTTGCATCTCTCTGGAAAAAGGAGGATGATTTGCAAAAAAATTCTATCTGGGTTTTCGAGTCTTTGCATACCCAGCACACCAAGGGCATCATAGTCCACCTACATAGATAGCCCTTTTCAATTCCTGTATACCCTTTACTTCATCATACTAGTTAGACTCAATTGCAATGTTGGCCCTTAAAGCAAAGTTGCAATATGTTGGATCATCATACAAATTAAGAGCCATATACACTTTTACTGTCATTTAGTTCATCCACTTGAACTGCTTCGTGCAAGTTCACCTTGGTTTGCTCTTTCTAAATTTAATTAATTAATTTTATAAAAGCTGATCAGTACATATATTTCTAAGTACGAGAAAAGTTTATTTAAAAGTTTAAATGAACTCCTGGATTCTTCAAGTTCAACAGGAAGTCTGGGATAGAGCTGAAAGAAAGATTTTCAAGACTCACATTACAGGTACCCAGGAATTTCACTAGATACATTGCATATCCCTTAGATAGACCTGAACATAGAACAGCCAGCATATTTACGTGTGTAAGCACAGTTAGCTTTGAGATCAACAAAATTAAACAGGAGATATCCATATTGTTTTGTTGAGGAGAGTTAAAAGTGCTACATTATATTGAGAAGGAAATAATTGCAAAAACCCATGTAAAAGGACAAGCCTTGGCAGGAACAAAGACATCAGAAAAGATCTGTACAAGAACGATGGAGCTGAGCCAAAAGAGATCACCCCAAAAAGAGATCACCCACTACCTCAGATCATAAAATATCTGTTTCGGGTGATCGACACCAATTTAAAGAGCACATAGAAAGTGGCTATAGAACTGTTGCTAAAACCTACCATAATTGACAAGTACATACTCAAAAGGTAAAGCCGTAGGACAATGTCCTTTAGCATTACAAAAATTTGATCCTATTCATGATACATAAGGATGACATTGTTTTTCATGGTGGTAATCTTCTTGAGAAGCTCCTGCTGCTCTGTGCTAAATAGAGAGCTGATTGAGATGGCCATTGAGTGTATACAGGAACTTGCATGTCCATTGCCAATGTGCTAGTGCTACCCATGAATTGCCACGTTGTCTTGATTCTGTGGTTAGCACTAGCATTGTCTTTAGTGTGATTTCCAAACGAATCTTCAAGAGACTGAACTCTACATTGTTGATCTTCCAGATTCTGTTTGAGGAGAGTGATAAATTCTGATTACTGTATGGAATAGGTGGTAGGATCCTCTATATATTTAGTTTGTTGAAAAGTGAAAGACGCAAGTTTGGATATGCAATGATTCATAACCAGAATGACATTTCCAAGATCACCAAAACGCTGACTTGAGACAACGATATTCTTAGCCACGTGTCCAATAGACTTTACAAGTTAAGAAATATTCTTAGCCAAGTGTCCAATAGACTTTACAAGTTCAGCAATATTCTTAATCAAGTGTCCAATATCCTTTACAAGTTCAGCAATATTCTTAATCAAGTGTCTAATAGACTTTACAAGCTCGCAATAGATTTTTCGCCACTTTGTGCAATGTGGGCTTGCTAAGAATGTTAGACAAGGTTGTTGTATTGCCTTTGTGAGTTCTATTCTCATGCTGCATGCAATGTGGACATACATTATGAATTGAGTTGGTTGAGATTTACTTGCAACTGCAGACGTCAGCAGACCTTAAGCTTTGTAGGTCGAGTCTGATGGTTTGGTTAGCAAAGTTAGGGGATCACTCAGCCTAGGCATTGTAGGAGAACAAAGGTCTGAGAAGTTTTTGTTTGCTATGAGCATATAAGCTCTTGAAACTTGCAAATCAGCATTATAAAGACCTTGGTAGTAAACAGAGGGCGAAGACAAGGGCGTGGGGGCATGGCATTGTAAAAAGAGTCATTCACAGAATTGAAAGCAAGGAAAGTATCATTACTCATGATCCACTTGGTTACCAACACATTCTTCTGTACCCAAATGCCTGATATTGCACTTTGGGACTTGCTTACCCTTACTCTTTCAGGCTCTCATCTGAACACTGTTGGCAATAGTTACCTGCTACTGACTTCTCTTTTGCCTTTGACTGCTCTTTTTATAAACCTGCCATCTTTGAATGTTACTCATGTGCCCATTTCATTTTGTGTAGATAGCTGTGTTACTTACATAAAATATCTTGAGCCTAAGCCTCCTTATTCCCAAGGCTATGATATTATTTTTGAAAAATATGCGCAAGTTTTGTTCTGGTGTAATATGCTCCTTGCAAATCCCATAAATCTCCACAAGTGTGAAATTTGTTTTTAAGACCTCCATATAAAGCTGTACTCTTTGCCTATTTGGCCAACATCACTTGTCTTGGATTTCTTATCGCTAAATGTTTGATCTTTTAGTGCTTTTTGACCTTTCCAAACTGAAATAGAAACAGAACACGAGATCTTTGATCTCGTCACGATGTTTGGTATATATTGTCTCCGGTTCATGCTTATAGGTCATGCCGTTGCGTTTGAACTATTGCATCTAATGCCTAATATAGCTACAACAACGACGTCTCGTGGCATCGTCCCTATAAATCGGCAGGGCAAAACAAGGACACTCCTCTCATTTCCATTTCCCCGTTTTCCATCCACCATGATTGTTCGATGTAAACCTTAAAATTGGGAAAATTTGAGTATACCTGGGACTTGTCGCCCATGTTGATTTGTAAACTCTTCAACTTTGGAATTATCCACAGAATCACAATTAATCGCTGCTGTTCTACTTTCTATTAGAAAATAACAGAGATAGCTAGTGAATGAATTATACTTGTGCTTAGAATCAACAATTTGCAGAAAGGGAAAGAATATAGACTCATACACCAACAATTTTATCCTGGAAAACCTCCGAAGAGGAAAAACTAGTCGGGAAGGGCAATTGCTCTTTCTTCCCACTTTTATTGGCCAATTCAATAATAAGTACAAAAATTACAATAAGTATGAAAGAGAAGTAGATAATATCTCACACTTCCTCCCAGTTGCTTGCTTGTGACTCAATTACTCCTTGCTTCTACAAATCACAATTCCAACACTAAGAGCTTCTTACTCACTTGCTTCATGCTTCGATGCCTTTGTTCTCTTCCATAACATGCATTTATAGTCTTTCTCATGTTCTCCGTGCACTGGAGAATGGGAAAAGTCATGCAGAAGAAGAGACATGGACACCCTTTGGAATTCTGGGATTGTTCGCGTCATATTTTATTTTACGTGCAAGAGCAGGACCGGGACCGCCGCCCGCACAAGGTGGTGGCATCGACACTAAACAGATAGAACCTCCGTGTATATTTTTTTCTTCTTCGTGTTGGCTGATTTGATAAAATAGAGTCATTTTGGATCCCTATGGATCACACCTCCCCTTTGCTTAGGATGCTTTTGGTCCCACAAAAGCTTAGTGGGGGAGTAGATGAGGAAATAATTCCCTCACTTGCTCCTTCGGGTACCACCGGGCCTGCCTTGGTGTCTTTCCTTTCAGTCCAATCTGCCAAGACTCCTGCAGCCTCTCCTAGTCTCTCTGACCTTTTCTTTGTGATACTACATCCTCCTCCAATTCGCCTTGTGAGTCCAAGACTCACTCCTTAATGGAAGGTAGCAACTGTAGTTCTTCATCTTCATCTAGCATGGATGGCTCATATAGGTGCAAGTTCTCTTGCAGTTTACTACAGAGTACATCCTCATGAATGACGACAAATCAAGTCAAAAGGCATTTTCTCCAACTTGCTCCAATACGGTGAAGGGTCCATATCGTAATAGCTTGAGCTTCCGTGCTTGACCTTGTAGTCTCTCCTTGCCCAAGTAAAGCTAATCTCTATCTCAACATGAAGCTTATGTTCCCTTACTGTCTTTGATCGTACCTAGCTTTGTACTTGGCTTGAGATTTCTCTAGCTGTTCCTTGACTTTGAGATGGATTTGCCGGATCCTCTCAATGAATTTGTTTGCTCTAGTCACCTCTGTGTCTTGTGTATCCTTCTCATCCTGTTGTCCAACTGCTATGTCCAGCGGATTTGTAGGTAGATATCCCAAGCATGCTTCAAATGGTGACTTCATAGTGGATGTGTGTCTTGCCGGTTATAGGAATGTTGAATGTAGGCTAAGGACTCATCCCAAGTCCTTGGGTATTTGTTGTTATACCCTCTGATCAACTGTACCAAAGTCTGTTTACCACCTCTGTTTGTCCATCTGTCTGTGGATGGAAAGTTGTGCTCCTTTGTAACCTGGTATCCATCTTGTCCCACAAAGTAGTCCAAAACTTCCCCAAGAACCTGGAATCCCTGTCAGAAACAATAGACTTTGGCAAACCAAAATGCACCCATACATTAGCAAAGAAAAGATCTGCCGCCTCATGTGCTTTTATTGTCTTTTTACATGCCATAAGAATACACATCTTACTAAATCTATCGATAACAACATAGAGATAGTCATGGCCATGTTTAGACATAGGTAATCCTCCTACAAAATCCATAGAAATGTCCTCCCACGGACGAGTAGGTATTGGCAAAGGCATATACAAACCTTCCTTCCTAGTCTTAGGCTTGCTAGTACAACAAAGTTTACATCCCCATATAAATTTTGATACTTCTTGCATATTGGGCCAATACACGTACCTTTGCAAGTGGGCTAGGGTCTTACCAACACCGAAATGTCCCGCTACTTTCGAGGTATGTGCTTCCCTCATCAATAGAATTCTTTCTTCTTTTGGCATGCAAAGCTTCCCCCATCGGTAGAGCAGCCCGTCCTTGAGATAATAATCTTCAATCCCTGTCCTTTGAGCCCCTTGGGACTGAAACTGCTGAAATGTCACCCCAAAGTCTTTGTCTTGGGCATATGCCTCTCGTAAGCTTCCTTCGTGAAGGGCTCGATCTGAGAGATAGTGGCCAAACGGGAAACTTCTCTGTGTGGGTGGCCTAGACAACATGTCTGCCACCAAGTTTGTACTACCCTTCTTGTATTTGATCACCAGATGGAACTGTTGAAGGAACCCCATCCATTTGTAGTGCCTTGCCTGCTGCAATTTAGATTGTGCTTGCAAATACTGGAGAGGTTTGTGGTCAGTGTGCACAATAGTTTCTTTACCCAACAAATAATGCTTCCATTTTTAATTGCCTGAACTAGTGCATACATTTCCTTATCATATATTGAATATCCTTTAACTGCTGAAGTGAAAGTTTCAGAATGATAACATACGGGTTTACCTCCTTGAAGTAACACTGCGCCCATGGCGTAATCACTGGCATCTGTCTCTACTTCAAAAGGTTGTTGCAAATTAGGAAGAGCAAGTATTGGAGCATGACTAATCTTGTATTTCAATAACTCAAAGGATTTGTCTTGTTCCTTACCCCAGTCAAAACCCTTACTCTTTGTGGCCACTGTGTGTAGAGGTGCTGCAATCACGAAGAAGCCCGGAATGAACTTCCGCATGTACTATACTGCTCCCACAAAACTCCTAGTCTCTGTGGCTCCTGTTGGTGTTGGCCAATTAGTGATGGCTTCCACCTTCTTTGGATCCACTCGTAGCTCTTCTCCTCCAACCACGTGCCCAAGATAGACAAGTGACTATTTGGCAAATTCACATTTCTTCATATTACAAAGCATTTGTTTCTCCTGAGAACTTGCAAGACTTGCTGTAAATGAGTTAGATGTTCTTCCCATGTGGCACTAAAAATCAAAATATCGTCTAGATATCTGATGACACATGAATCTATGAAATCCCGCAATACATCATTCATTAATCTCATAAATGTAGCGGGTGCATTGCATAACCCAAAAGGAAGTACTAACCATTCATACAAACCCTGTTTTGTTTTGAAGGCAGTCTTCCATATATCCTCCTTCATTCTGACTTGGTGATGACCGAACTTGAGATCCAACTTTGTGAAGAATTTGGTATGTTGAAGTTGGTCCGAGAGATCATCTATGCGGGGAAGTGGATATCTGTTCTTTATGGTGATCTTATTCAAAGCACGGTAGTCGATGCACATTCTCCAAGAACCATCCTTCTTTGGCACCATCACAATAGGTGAACCACATGGTGAGGTGCTCGGACGTATCCTTTGCTTGGTCTAGTAGTTCCTGGAGTTGTTTCTTTACTTCAGTACTCTCGAGTAAGGATTGCCTATATAACCCGATGTTCGGTAGAGGGGATTCTGGCAATAGTTGAATCTCATGCTCTACTTCCCGTTTTGGTGGTAACCCGCGAGGAGCCTGAAATACTTCCTAAAGACTGAATAATACTATCCAAATCATGCTTCCCTGGTTAGAAATCTCTGCAACTTCTACCCCATCTTGTTTATCCTTAATAAAAGTAAACAAAACTGATTATGATTTGCCTGAATAAGTCGTTTTGCTTGGTTAACATTTACCATAGTAACCCATGTCTTACGCTGGTGTGCCCGGATGTTGTAGTTGATCCCATCCTTGACCCATCTATACCGGTTTTCCCTCATAAATATAGCATCCCTAACATACAAGTAAGGACTCCCAAATACAACATCAAAAGCATCAAGTGGAATAACGTCAGCTTCAAAAACATCAATATATTGGGAATTTATCCCAAACTTGACCTTACATCTTCTTGTTACCTGAATTTCAACACCCTTCTTCACCCAACCCAAAGGATAAGGGTGTGGATGCTCGTAAGTCTCAAGACCAAGCTTCTTTACAATTGCTTTAGAAATCAAGTTAGATTGAGAACCGGTATCAACCAAAGCGTTTACCTTAGTTCTCTTGATCTGGAATAGTCTACTCATCTCCTCTTCTTGGCTATTCATGTTGGTGGCCGTGCATCCAAGCCTCTCGTCTACATCAGAGTCATCTTCGATTTCCACCTCCCCTTCTGTTTTCACAATTGTCATGGACTTCTTCGAGTCCTTGGTTCGGTTCTTCGGATGCAACTCCGGATGCAACTTCCAACATGTAGCGTTAGTATGACCATTGATATCGATTCTTGCAAAAATTCTTGGGATCTTTACAAGTATTCAAAGTAGTGGCAGCTTGTTTACCTTTCCCTTTCCACTTACCCTTGTTACTTGTTTGCCCAAACTCTTTCTTCTGTTGATTTGTTGACTGCTTTACCCTTGGCTCTGCTTCTCCTTGCTTCTTTTCATCATCTATGTAGTATACCTGTACGCATGCTTCGTTGAGATCTTTGGGTTTTGTGGAGATGACTTTTCTTCGAAGGTGAGTGTGAAGTCCTCCCAAGTACTTGGTCAGAATATCCTCATCCTCCAAGTCCATGTTAAGCAACATGGCTTGCCTCCGAAACTCCGTAGTATAGTCCTGCACACTTTGACCACTGCCTTGTCTAAAATACTGCCATTTAATCATTTGGTCAGTCTTATGGCCAATAGGATAGAAGTTAGCTCTAAGTAGTTCTTTAAATTCTTGCCAAGATTTCACAATAGGACGCTTTTTCTTTTCACAAGTGGCTAGATGGGTTTCCCACCAAACTAGAGCATGTCCTTCCATCTTGAGACGTGCAAAGGTGATCCTCTGTGCCTCAGTGACATTATGGACGCTAAAGTAGACTTCTAACTGTTTTAACCATTTATCAAGCAACTCTGCATCTACTTGTCCTTCAAAGCTTTTAATCTCAATTGCCGTTTCAACTTTAAAAGGAGTATGATCGGATTTTACCTTTTCTCGTGTTAGAAGTCTCTTCTTCATGTTCTTCCCCATAACTTTCCTCATGGTGGCTCCTTCCTATGCCAAATGTTTCAGCTAAGCCCGAACCACGAGTCCATGGAGTCTTGTTTTGACGAAGCTGTCTTACGTAAATCAGCAAGCTCTTCTTGCCTTCTAAACATCCTATCCATCATGGTCTCTAAGCATCTCGATTCTACGGACCAAGTTCTCTTCCTCCATTTGTCCTCGAATTCTTTGTTTCCACTTCTTTGTAGAAATTTCTAGATCGCAAGGTAAAGCCTCTTCGCCTTTAGATCTCGTCACTGTCATACAAATCCAAGAACGAATACCACAGTCCTAGATAATTGTTAGCTCTGATACCAAAATGATCTGTAAACTCTTCAACTTTGGAATTATCCACAGAATCACAATTAATTGCTGCTGTTCTACTTTCTATTAGAAAATAACAAAGATAGCTAGTGAATGAATTATACTTGTGCTTAGAATCAACAATTTGTAGAAAGGGAAAGAATATAGACTCATACACCAACAATTTTATCCTGGAAAACCTCCAGAGGAGGAAAAACCAGTTGGGAAGGGCAATTGCTCTTTCTTCCCACTTTTATTGGCCAATTCAATAATAAGTACAAAAATTACAATAAGTATGAAAGAGAAGTAGATAATATCTCACACTTCCTCCCAATTACTTGCTTGCTTTGACTCAATTACTCCTTGCTTCTACAAATCACAATTCCAACACTAAGAGCTTCTTACTCACTTGCTTCATGCTTCGATGCCTTTGTTCTCTTCCATAACATGCATTTATAGTCTTTCTCATGTTCTCCGTGCACTGGAGAATGGGAAAAGTCATGCAGAAGAAGAGACATGGACACCCTTTGGAATTCTGGGGACTGTTTGCGTCATATTTTATTTTGTCTGCAAGAGCGGGACCGCCGCCCAATGCGGTGGCGGTCTAGGATCGCCGCCTTGGTGGGGCGGCTTTTTGTAACCGCCGCCTGCACAAGGCGGCGGTCCTATCACTAAACAGAGATAACCTTTGTCTATATTTTTTTTCTTCTTCGTTTTGGCTGATTTGATAAAGTAGAGTCATTTTCGATTCCTATGGATCACACGTTCAAAGATCTCCCTCTAAGTATGTGTCATTGATTGGACGGATCCGTTTCACGTACTATCTTCATACCACATACCATTCTACTCTCATGTGTGTTCACGTTTCTCTTAGATACGACCATGTATATCAAGAGAATGAGTTTCTTCCACGACCGATGAGTACATTGGAAAGGTATGTATATAGAGAGGTTTGGTATATCAGCTTGACAATATATAGAAAGGGCAACCTATTTAGAATGATAAGGCACTAATCCATCTCCCATATTTCAGTTTAATGTCTGCTCAATGGCAAATGCTCCAAATATTTTTATGTTAGATACACAACTCTTGAGAAGAGACAATTAAGTTGCATGTAGACGACCAAATTGAAGACTTGTTTGGAGTTTGAAGACTTGTATTATGTTGTGAATGGCACTTTTGTCCGAGATGCAAATGATGTTGACCTACAGAGAAAGTGGGACAAGGCAAATCAAAAAGCCAAGCTCATCATCATGTTCAGAGTCACAAATGAGGTTCAACCTCACATTCGGGATGCCAACACAAATCAAAGAAATACGGGAAAAGCTCAACATAGTTTTTGAGGCAAAGAATTAGAATACCTCTCCACTTGCAGAGTCAATTGCACATCTTGAAGCTCAAATCCTTGGAATCCGTAGAAGCCTTTTTGCAGAGAATTGCAACATTGTGGGCCTCCTAACCTAGCTCTTGGAGAAGAAGTTGTAGACGCCTCTCTCATGCCCATTGTTTTGCATGAGTTATATGTCCTCATTCAAGATGTTCGTGGCAACACTCAATGTCATACAACAAGAAACAACATTATGAAAATTGGTTAACCTACTACAAAAAGAAGAATCCATGCAACGTGAAGCGAGCGATGAAGATGACCATGCACTTGCTTCTAACTACAAAGGGAAGGACAAACAAAAATTCTCCAAAAACAAGGTTCAAATCAAGTCCAAATGCCCAAGCATCGGAAGCAAAGCCAAATGTGCAATTTGCGATAAAGGTCATGAGACCAAGAATTCTTTGGTATAATGGGTTGTGAACAAATCAAAGGATTTAAAGCCCGATCAACAAAAGTAGCCAATCAATAAAGCAACAAGCAAAGTCATTTGACCATCAATCTTGTGGACAAAACAAAAACAATTTGAGGAAGCAACAAAATCATGGCAATGTTGCCAATGAAGATGAACATTTCATTGAGGAATTGTTTGTTGTACAAATAGTGGAAGAAACCCCCGCACAAAGTTCAATTTGGCATGTAGACTTAGGCGCAATGAGGCACATGACAAAATGCAAGGATTGGTTCTCCACACATTGCATCTCCCACCAAAAACATAGTTGCATTGGGGATGGTTCTTCGCATAAAGTTCAGTGGTACTACAAATATATAGTTTCCCCATGGCGCTAGACATTGCACAATCACCGATGTTTTGTATGCACCATGACTAACCAAGAATCTTCTATTAGTCAGCCAACTATTGGATCACAATCTCTAAGTTGAGTTTGACTGTATAAGTGGCAAGAAAGCGTGCCTAATTTGGTATAAAAACAAGAAATCCCAAGTTGCATGAGCCTCTAGAGTAAACAAAATGTTTTAGTTGCATTTTGAGCCATGTAATAAATTAATAATTAGGCACTAATAGCTAGAGATATCGATTTTGCACACATGTGGCACTAGAGATATGGGCATGCCAATTTCGGGTATCTAGTAAATCTCGGCTAGAAGCAAATGGGTTGGGGTTTGCCACAAATAAGCAAATAGACCGAAATCGTGCCCGTAGTCCAACAAGGACACAACATCAAGCACCGATTCCAAGGAATTCGTATAGATCCAAAGGCAGTTGGACTTGGTTCATAATGATCTTTTTGGGAAGATGATAGAGACCTATTCAAGGTACCAATTTTTCAGCTCTTTATTGATGAATACTCCAAAAAAATGTGGATCTACTTGATGAAGATGTGGATCAAACATTCCAAGCTTTCACAATGTTTAAGGCTTTTTTGAATAACAAACTAGATGTCATATAAAGGTCATCCACTTAGATCGAGGGGGAATTCACTAGTAATGCATTTACAACATACTTGAAGGAACAAGGAATTCATCGTCAATTGATTGTACAACAAAATAATGTTGCATAGAATGACGAAACCACACAATCATGGAAATTGTGTGGTGCATGAGGATGCAGGCTTGGATAACTCATATTGGGCGAAGCAACAAAACAACAATATACTTGCTCAAAAGGCCAGCAACAATTTCTCTTGATAACATGAGTCCACATGAAGCATGGTCAGGGAAGAAACCATCAATAGCTCATCTTCAAGTTTTCGGAAGCAAGACCCATATGAAAAGGACAAAGTTGTATGTGAAGTCAACTACCTACATCTTTACGGGATATAGTGAAGATTCAATGGGATACAAGTTAATTAATCGAAGACCAAGAAAGCATTCATCAAAGCAAGGATGTTGAGTTTTTGATGAGACAGGGGCTTCAAGTCAACTGTTCATAGACTCACAATTTTTTTAGAAGAACGACCTCTGATGATTGAAGAAAATGATGAGAATGGTGGACATGTAACAATGGGAAAAGTGGTGAAACTCCACCACCCATTGCTAAAAGTATACTAAAATGGTGTATCAATCATCTTAAAGATGCAAAAGATAGATGGAGTCCTAGACACATCTACTTTTGGACCAAAGACTCGTAAAAAGCTCGTGAAGAGGCCAACATGGCTTTAATGAGTAAAACAAAGTATCTTACAGTTTCATAATTACCAAAGTCAAAACCACAAAAGCTCTCAACAAAACACGATAGGGATAACTTTGTTGACAAGCAAGGGGAAAGGCTCAAACAGGCTTCCAAAGTCTAGAAAATCAAGATTGAAGAGCATCTTAAGCACAATGGATCTCCAAAGAGTCTAGGCAATACCAGGTTTCAACCTCATGGTAATCAACAAAGCAACATGAGTTGTCAACAAGCAGAAAGGATCAAGTAGCATTCGTGAAGGACTGCATATTCCGGAGAACCATCCAATCATGAGCACATCCTACAGATCTAGTTTTTTTCACCGACTAAACTGCGTGCAAAACTTTCCATTGCAGCCATTTGCGTGTAAACAAAATCAGAGAGTTCCTCTCCAGTCAATGTAATCAATGCAAAATTAAGGGGGAATGATAAAATTAGTATTTTAGTACATTAATTTAGCATTTTAGTGATAATGTTGTGGATAATAAAGCACATTGTTCAAGTGTTGTTATAACTAGTTTGTAACAAGGTGGTAGTGTTTGGTCATTGTTGTGTCAATTCAATTAGGTGTTCACTTCAGTTTAGTTTACTAGTTTAGACTAGTGTAGTTATTTTGTTTACTCCACCTATTATGGAGTTTGATCTTGTGCGATCATGAGTTGTAACTCAATGTAACAAGGTTGTTCAATGTCTATAAACATTGTAGCTCATTTCATTAATTCAATATGTAATGTCCCCAAATGGACATATTTTGCCCTCAATGGATTTTAGGCAAATCCCACAACCAAATGCAAGCTCACAAAATTAAAATCAGATTTTTACTATGCAGATCTGAATTTTAATGGAAAAATGCGACTAGGGCATAACAAGAAACTCATACAAATCAACCAATAAATTATACTTTCACCACTCCAATCTGTTTTTTTATTATTGGTAAATAGTTTTTGAAAAGGAAACCCCAATCTGATTTCATCTATTTATAAAGCCAAAATATGCATGAATATGCAGGTTTCTGATGCAAACAAGGCTGAAATAAATTTATTTTGAAACCCCAGTCTGCAGAAAATTATGGCAACTTCAAAAATTCATAACTCCCTCAAAATGCTCCGATCCACACAAATAAACTATGCACGGATTCAAAAATTAAGGAGAACGCAATGATGTTACCCATGCATGCAAATGACCACCATAAGTGCCCTAAACAGCCAAAACACCAACTCGCCCCTAGGGTTTTGGGCTGGAAAAATACTGAAAATTGGTTGCTTTAATTCATAAAAATCAGATTATGATATAGCAATACAAATCTGGTCTGAAATACCTCAAAACAATTCAGATTTATGCAAGAGATAGGTTGCTCCAAGCTGAAATAATGCAACACTCTCTTCCCTTCAAACCCTTGTACCAAATCTGCAAAATCCCTTCGAACAACTGCTGGAAATAACTAAAAACTTTGCAAGCTCAATGGAATTCCTTGTGTAGAAATTCCTCACATGCTCTAAGAGGGTTTTCGTCCTCTAGAGGTAAATACTAAGGGTTTTCGTCCTTAGAATATTTTTGCCAAGCTACAAGCTTCAGACATAAAATCAGAGATTATAAAATGATCATAGAATGAATGCCTAAGCAAGTCGACTTCTCCTTATAAAGAAAGAAGAGACCCAAAGGCAACCTCTTAAACATCCAATCAACATTCATTGAATTTCTCTATGCATTTTCCACCCTCCATTTCTCTTCCTAGGACAAGTCACCATTTCCCTTAGGGAGAATACAAAAGATATTTAATACTTATTTTTCCCTCCCAAAGTTGGTTGCATTTTTCTAGAGGGAATACACAATGAAATGGGCTTTTATCCTTTCTAAGTTCCCATTTCCCCTTCTAAGGCAAGTCGCCATTTCACCTAGGATGGATAACAAATTATATTTGGGCCTTTTCCATCCTAGATTTAATAATTATTAAGTCATATAAATTATTATAAGTGCTCTATATATATATTTATATTTATTAATGACACTTTATAATAACTTACAATTGACTTAAGTCACCCTTAGGATCTCCCCTTAGCCGTCGGGTAGACAAAATAGGCTAAGGGTCTTTGATTGGGAAGGGGATATTACACAATAATCAATTATTAACTTTGCATACATATTTCTGGTTCCTAACATATTATTCCATAGAGTACTTGTCATTTTGAGATGGAGAGGGAAGCCTAAGTATCTCATCTTCGGTAATCCTTTTCTTTTGGTAGTTAAGATTAGGGATTCTATTGAGGTCCTCACCAAGTGCACTAAAAAGTACATAAGACGAGAGTTTAAGTACACATGATACCCTTTGAAATTAGAAGTGCATTAAAAAGTACATAAGACGAGAATTTAAGTACATATGATAGGAGAGAGTGACTTAGCAAAGAAGTACATGGAGTTGAAGATGAACGCGAGCTAGGAGAGACAAGAGATTCATAAAATTAACATATTAAGGACAATGAGAAAAGGTGGCCCGTGTCTTGAAACAAAAATACACCTACTGATAAAAATACCCACCACCAATAACCCGACAGAGAGTGGCATTATATCGGTACAATAATGTTGTCCACAAAGATATTGGGTAGACCCTTGTCTTGAGTCATGCTTGCAGGACTTCTTTTAATCGAAATGTAGAGGGGAGAAGTCAATGGTGGTCCATTTAGGGTGAGAGAGGTTTGACATAAAACCATCATGCTTTGCAATTCCAACTAGTTCAATTCGGCCACTAGAATGTAGGAAACATCAACCGAGTTTGGTAGCACACATGTTCACATCCAACATGTGTGAGAGGGAATTGATAGGACCATAAAAATTACCATAAAAGAGGGCTTACTATTACCCAGAACCCACTCTTCCACAAACCAGCGGCTGACTTTTTAGCTTGCGTACCTTGATGAGGTTTTGTAGTAGAAGAAGCATTGTCTAGGTACATTAAGGAGGCATATGTATCTCTTTTCCTTAGGAAGATTTCTAGTCAGGCCTACCCCATTTCCTAGGGAGTGCCTTAACCACTTAGTGCTTGCTCAAGAAAATTTCACATCCTTGCACTCTCTTTTCTAATGCAAAGATTTTGCCATCCTATTGATAATGCAATCCCCTACCAACTTGAGTGGCCTTTCTCTCCGAGGAGGACACCAATTCGACAATTCCTTTACGAGCCCTTTCGAAAAGAAAATGGTGTTTTCCTTTTTATGAATCATTGGTGCAATACATTGATGAAAATGTCCCAAACTTCCTTAAGCTCCTCCACGAGGGCTCAAAGAAAGCCGGAGTTACTGCTGCCAATTTCCCCAAAAATCATCCCAAATGGATTCCTCTTTGTGTTTCAACCACTGGGAAATCGCCACAACCATCTTCACCAAGAATATGATGAACAAAATATCTTCCCATGCTATCTAGTGTAGAGCATGCATTCAAGCGGGCAAAGATATCGGCCCTCCCTCACCTCTTGAGATTGTAGATGTACCTTTGTCTGATGCCATGGAATTATTAAAACGCAAGGATAGAATGGGAGAGAGAAAGAGGTTAGAAGGAGAGAAAAATTGAAGGGCGAGGGAAGCCAAGAAAAAAATATAGAAAGTGACTTGTGCACACACGCGCCTAGATAGCTGGATTGTACCATGCACAAAATTGTGTGAGGGGTGTCACATCCCATCCTTTTACACTTATTGGGAGGTGAGAAAATCATAAAGGCGGCGGCAGATTAAATATGTAATCATTCTGCAGGGGGAGCATTTGAGAAAATGAATTCTATGAAATCATTACATTTCAAATCCTTGTCGATATTACTCACCTCCAAGCTAAATTCTAAAGGTGACTCCCTCCACCGATACTTGTGAACTTATTAAAACAAAAGCCGCAGATTCACCTTGGATCAAGTCAGCTATTCCTGACCCATCAGAGGGATGAGAGCTTTCGAATTTTGAAAACACTCCCAAATCCAATCCCACATTGGCAAGAAGATCTGCCACGCCTTTTCCCTTGGTAGCAGTGAGAAAATACTTTCATAAGGTGGGCGAAGAAGATAGTTTGGCTTCCATTGAGACTCTTCCCTTTCATCATTGCATCATTGACTAGTTGGGACTTCCTTCAACTTCTAGTTTCTCAATGCCTTGTGCCCTGAGCAGGCGAGGACCCTCCAATTCCACCAATGCTAGGGCCTCTACTATTTTGTTTGTTCATTAGACAAGAGAGGAGAATGCCATTATGAAATTGCCTTTGGACGAGTGCATGATGCATGCGAGGCCTGTTGCCCCTGGATTACCTTGGAAGGAACAATAAAAGTTTAGCTTGACACATGTTTTTGGGAGCTTGCCATTTGACTATTGATTGGTCAATATCTTTACTCTTAGCCCATGAACAAGGGAAGTTTTACGAGGGGTCAACTTAGGAGGATCTTTTTATCTTTTTCACTTGGAAGTTTTTGAGTCTGAGTTTAGCTGAAACTCACTCTGAAATGGCCACTTCAATGTTGTGAATCAATATTTCCCATGGAAGAGTGGAATTTATGAAGATACGGCTCTCACGCTCTAGCCATAGTCTCCACATTACCATGACTTGGGCAGCTGATCAAAGAGGGGCCAATGAGGATAATATGCAGTCCCAAGCTTGAAGAAGTATTAGAGAAGGGGAAATTCCCCACTGAAAGAGAGTTTATTTGGCAGGGAAAACCCAGGTTCCTAGCCACCAGGGATGTTAATAAAATATGTTCAGGTTTTCAGTCATTTATAAGTCCGGTTTGTCCAATACACATCTGCTCAGCCTTGGAAACCTCTGCACATTAGCTTGTCACAAGACAGTATCTTGTGCTGTGCAGCCAGCCATACAAATGTGTTTGCTCTGGAGGCACCAACAAGAATGAATAATTTACTTGGCTTATTCAGGCCTGTACACGGGGCCTCCTAAACCTTAGATAACATATATCCAAAATTTACAAGGTAAGAGGCTGAAGTGGAACCATTCCACCTGAGGAAGTCTTCCTGTGCACTTGCAGAATGTTGCGTACCTTTCAAGAGAGCAGACAAAGTATCTATTTGGTCTGGGGGCATTCAGTTGGCTGTAGTCCTTCTACTTAATAATGCTTAAGCCATTCACTTCTACCAGCTGAATATAATTCTCAAGAAAAGAGCTCCAAGATACTAAGGCCACCTCCTTTAAGTTGATTAAGTTGATTTGATATGGAATTTAAAACTCGCTGAGTTTTGCTAAGTTTTGGCATCGAGTCCGTATCCGAGTCAAAAATTGGCTGGTCGAGTTTTTGCCAAGTCCGAGTCTCATTTCTATGGTTTGGGTGCAAATGCGTCAAACTTTTACAACCTTGCAACTTGATTAACCTTTCCAATAGCAAGAATATGTGATTGGTCTTTCAAATCCCAGTTTACAACTGAATAAGGTAGAAACTCCATGCTTTTTCCTTCCCTGAGTGAGTAACTTGGCAGATGGAGAGAAGATTAGTTGAAAGTTCTGTTACGTAAAGTAACTTCTTAATTTGTCTCCCACCTCTCTGAACTGCTCCTCAGGTAGAGTAGAATCATGAACAAGATCTGCTTGGTGTCACAATCACTTAACGAAGTGGACATGGCCTCATCCTTAGCTATATGATGTGAAGCCCTGAATGAATCATCCATTCTGCCTTTTCCCTTTTGGCTGAAGAATGGGAAGGGGATGAGGGAGATTGGACTTCCAAATCTTCCAACTTCCTGAAACATTTAGGTTTTGAATGATCTTATTTCTCACAAAAGCCACAAGACTGAATTCACTTGGTATCTTTTGGTCATTGCTTGGTTGTAAAAGGAGAGTTTGGCTTAAGAATCAATTTTTTTCCTTGGTTGTTTTGTTCCTTATGCTTATAAGGAACAAGTGCTTGATTGTGTGAGCACTTAAAGCCAAAAATGCCCATGTTTATAACCTTATCTTGCTCTCTGGTGAGCTTCTCAAAGAATGCATCAAATATTGGCATCTTGTACTCACTTGAAAAGCATCCATGGCAGGGTAAAGTGTTGAAACAAATACTGAGGGACAGTTCAACTTGGACAAAACTGCCATAACCATTTGGTCATCCTCCTCAACTTTGCTGTCTATGAGTTCTAGTCTCCAAAGATTGAATTTGGAGATGTAGTGTTCAATGGTGTTGTAATCTGCTGTGTCCAAAAGAGCCAACTGATTCTCCAACTGATTGTCACAAATTGCAGTGGTCTTCCCAAACAATTTACTCAGCTTCTGAAGGTGTTTCCAATTTTTATTTGTGAAACTTAACTCTTCTGACATGGGCATACAAATCAGGCTTTGTGCTTCATCACATCTATTGAGCCATTTAGGATTCTAATTTTTTTCCTTGTCTGGTTTTGTTGCTTGTGCTTCTGAGCTACAAGTGCTTGACTGTGTGAGCCCTGAGAGCCAAGAATGCCCATGTTTATAAGATTATCTTACTCTCTTGTGCGCTTCTCACAGAAGTCATCAAACATTGGCATCTTGTACTCATCTCCGAAGGCATCCATGGTAGAGTAAAGGGTTGAAACAAAAAGCGAGAAGGAACCTTTCAACTTGGACAAAGCTGCCATAACTGTTTGGTCATCCTCCTCAATTTTGGAGTCTTTTAGTCCTACTCTCAAAATCTTAAATTCAGAGATGTAGTATTTAATGTTGTTGTTATCTGCTGGATCCAAAAAGATCAACTGATTGACATGAATTGCATTGGTCTTCCCAAAAAATTTACTCATCTTCTGCCATGCCTCTGAGGGTGTCTCCAATTCCTTTGTAAAACTTAACTCTTCTGACACAGGGATATGGATCAGGCTTTGTGCTTCATCACATCTATTGAGCCATTTGGCCTTCTCAAACTCCTTGGTTGGCTCTAGTTTAGTGCCCATCGCAATTCTGTACGACTACTGAGTGGATCAAGAATTAATGACTTACAGAAGTAGTAGTTATGTGGTGTCAAGAATTGTACTGTGTTTTCAGCCATTATACAAGTGAAAATTGCAAAAACAATATTTCAATCTAGTATCATTAATTTAATGCTGAAAACTACAACGTATCAAAAGAGATTCCTTGCCAAATGAAAGAGAAACTTGCAAAGACTTATAGCAATTGAAGTGTTCCAGTGTGGCACAAGCAAACAATGGCACAAAAAATATCCCTAGGCCCCTCCCATATTTATTATTTTTCTGATTTTTGAGCCCCCTTCGATTTTATTTATCAAATCTACGATTTAGAGTCCCAAAAGGGCATTACAATGCTTTGATGTTTCTGTTAAAACAACAGTGCATATAACATTATTTTACAAATCTAGCCACACAAGAGTGTAGAGCTTGAAACAATACGAGGTTTAAAAATACAAACCCCCAAACTCTTATGTGTGAGGAAGTTATAGCTTGTTGAAGCTGCAATTGGGCATGACATAGAGAGAGAGAGAGCCACAACAAGAGAATCTAGACGATAAAGATCTAAGTTGGGAAAAAGTCAAAGAGCAGGTGATCCCAGGTAGAGACAAGAAATTTCTATATGTAAATTCTATTGTGGCAATTGTTCTAAGAAGCACATGTGGAGTTCAGAGATTTAGTTGGAGAAATGACATTAACAATGCATTCTTAAAGACAGATAATGATCTTCTATGTGGTGTCTTTGGAAAGAAAGAAAGAGGGAGAAGGAGAGGGAGAGGGAGGATATGATATACCAAATTACCACTATTTTACAAATGATCAAGACAATGTGAAGAGGCAGAACCCTCGTTTTTACATATGAAATTGCCGATCCTCGGATGGTTATAACATGGAATGACCTATTCTATGTGTGAGAATAAGTTAATTTATTCGTTCAATATTAAGTAATTCTCCACAAAGCTATATAATAAGATGCAATAATATGGGATAGAGAGGGGGGAGAGAGAGAGGATTGCACAAGAGAACACAAGTAGATGCAACACACAAAATTATCCGAACAGCGTAAATGATCAAGCAGATCTAAATAAGGCACAGCCCTCATTTTTGCATGTGAAGCAACTGAACCTTGGGTGGCCTTTACAGACATTGCCTTTTATTATAAATAAATGACGGCCACAATGATTCTACCATATCAAGGTAGACCCAAATAAATCCAGATCCCAAGGTACCAACTTGTAACAATGGGGTTTGATAAGCAGTACTCCCCAAAAAGACAAATCTTAATGTCTCATGGAGATAAACTAGCCCTAGCCCTGAGCATCCCAAGGAATTCACCCAGGACTAGTCACCCAAGGGGCTTAACAAGGCGGGGTTACATTAAAAATGCAAATACGCACCAACTTTTTATGCAATTCAGAGTTGGACTCTGTTTTCTATGTACACTCCAAGGAGCAAAAATTCAGTTTCTCTTTTGTTGAAGGTTGAAATATATTCAAGAGTAGGAAATCAATACAAATGTCAAACCTAAACAATCCTTTTCACTGAATCAAAATTCAATGGGAACAATTGAAACTCATGGAAAAGTAGGACGATTGTTAGTTTTCTATAGAGACCTTTTGTCCAAAAACAAAGATGGTCACACTATGGTTGGTTCTAGTCATCGTGTCAGTATTTGGATGGAAGCCCTACCAAATGCACATGAAGATTGTATTCCTTAATGGATCTTTGGAAGGAGGTAATTTATATGAATCGGCCACAAGGGTTTGACGTTCCAGGTAAAGAATACCTTATATGTAAGATGGTCAAATCTCTCTAGGAATTGAAAAGGCTTTACATGGGTCTGGTATGTAAAAATTGATCCACATCTTACTTGACCTTGATTTTGGAAAATTCCATCTGATCCAAATCTGTGTCTAAAGTTCGGATGTATGATATTACCATTCTTGTTGTAAATGTGGATGTCTTAAATGTCATAAATAATGCGACCAACATAATTCAAGAGGTAAATTCGGATTTGTGCTCCACTTTTGACATGATAAATGTAGGTTTCTTATGTTATTACCTATGAGTAGAGTTTTGGCGAACTAATGGAGTTTTCATTTCTCAAATGAAGTATACTAAGTGATTGTTGTAATTATTTTGCACGAGTGATTGTAAGCACATATTTATTCCTATAAAGGCCGTTATGATATTATTACCAAGTAGTGACTTTTGAATATATAGCATAAACATGTACGGTTCCAAGCAGTTGTTAAGATAACCAACAAATAGTTGTAACTAAATGTAACTGCTCCTCTCAATAAAATGAATCTGCCTGGGTCATTCGAATCAGTGCAGTTTTGTGCATCTCTTTCTTCTTGCTGTTTTATCTCTATGCTTCTAATACTAACAGTGGTATCAGAGCAATTAGTCACCATTGGAGGAAGCCATTGAGAGGTGAGGTCGACGAAAGGAACGGTCGACGCAGGAGCAGAAGAAATCGTGGTGCTGGAGGTGTAATGTTCGCTGTTGCTGTTGCTCAGAGAGTGCCAAATTTGTGGGTTCCTGGAGACACGTGAACCAGTCGTGTGAAGGCAGAGTCGTTGGTATAAACAATGGCAAAAGTCCAGTGGCATTGAAATATCAAAGGCAGTCACGCTGTGAACAAAAACGTGACCTGCTAGTGTGAAAACGTGCCCTCTGTGAATATAACGTGCCCAAAATTGCAGAAATCCAGTTCCCTGTTGAAGGCAATACGATTGGAAAAACTCGTGGCAGAAAACGTGGGGCAGAAACCAGTCGCAAATGCAAAATCCCAAGTCGTGAGGGCAGAGGTAAAATCTGAAGTCTGGGAGCAAAAGATTTAATAAACTATCTTTGTATAACTTTTCTCCCCTTGCCACGTATTGGCTG
The DNA here is from genome assembly GCA_018340775.1 of Taxus wallichiana var. yunnanensis. NCBI lineage: Eukaryota > Viridiplantae > Streptophyta > Pinopsida > Cupressales > Taxaceae > Taxus > Taxus wallichiana. The sequence goes on along the minus strand of CM031233.1, from coordinate 273,473,508 downwards.
TTTGAATACTTGCCACGTATTTGCATAAAATACTTTCCCAGCCACGTATATGCATAAAGTGATTTTGTTTTATTTGGTGGGCAAAATACTTTATTTCCATAATAAAATGGCGAATATTTCAAATCTTATTCTGCCTGACTCACAAAAGTTAACGGGCACTAATTTCAATGTTTGGAGTCATAAGATTTTAACGGTCACGGAGTTTCGTGATTGTGATAAAATAATCACGGGTAATGAAAGTCGACCAGCGACAAACTTTGCGGATTATGACAAACGTCATAAGGAAGCGTTATTGCTCCTCAAGTTGTCGGTGTCGGATGATTTGATACCGGAAGTGCGGAATGCTACTGTAGCAAGCACGTTGTGGACCAATCGAAGGATAAATATCAGACATCAGAAAAGAGTCGGGTTTTATACCTGAAAAATATGCTCTTTTCCGTAAAATTACAAGGTGGATCGCTATTTGAGCACCTACTTCGGATGAAAGATCTCCGAGACCAGTTGTCTTCCATAAATAAAAAGGTGGACGATGATGATATGGTGGCTTTGGTTCTAAATAGCTTGCCTTCTTCGTATGAGTCATTTGTGGAGGCACTTCATTTAATGGCGGAGAGTCAAACTCTTACGTTTGACAAGGTGAGTTCCTACCTGTTGTAAAAGGAACGAAGACAGACACAGGCTCAAGAGTCCACTTCTGGACAATCTGAGAGCGCTTTTGTTGCTCAGTCTAAAGGAAAGTGTAAACGACAGGCTGAGACATCCTCTTCCTCTCCTAAATATCAAGTAAAATGTTATTATTGTCACAAACTTGGTCATGTGAAGGACTGTCAGAAACGACTCAATGCCCTGAAGAAGTAGAAGGGGCAGGCACATGTGGCTACAGTTGAACACGAGTCAGAAGAAGAATATGCTCTCATGGCATCTTGCATGGGTAATGGCAGCCCTACTCGATGTTGGTTCTTTGATTCTGGAGCATCACGACATTTCACATGTCAAAAAGACTGGTATGTCAATTTTAATTCTTGTTCTTCTGATTCAGTTACTTTAGGAGATGGAAGATCACATGCTGTAGAGGGTATTGGGGATGTTCGTATTATGCTAAATAATAATACCAGATTGCTTGTAAAAAATGTTAGATATGTGCCTAACATGAATAAGAACTTGTTATCTATCAGTCAACTAACTGATAATCCCAATATCTTTGTAAAATTTTTTGGTAAACAATGTATTGTGTCTGACATCAAGCAAAATAAGGTTGTTGCCCTGGGGATTGGGCATGGTGGTCTATATAGACTTGTTGATCCTGCCACGGTCAACTTGCATGCCTTAGTTGTGGAAGGCAATACCAGTGTTTTATGGCACGAAAGATATGGCCATCTCAACCTTCAGTATTTAGCCCGCCTTCATAGAGCCAACATGGTTGTTGGTTTGCCTCCTATTCAGGAGAAACAAGACGTGTGTGTTGGTTGTTTTGCAGGAAAACAAAAGCGGAAGCCTTTTCCCTCTGAAGGTGCTTGGCGTGCAAAGGGGCTCTTGGATCTTGTACATGCAGATCTATGTGAGCCATCGTGGAAGACTCCCACAGTCCTTGGTGCACGTTATTTTCTCTTGCATTGGTGGATGATTATTCTCGGAAGATGTGGGTCTATTTTTTGAAGAAGTCTGATTGCTTTGCTTCTTTTGTCAAGTTCAAGGCCTTGGTGGAGAATCAAACCAGCCGGCGGATCAAGACTTTGAGATCCGATAATGGGGGTGAGTTTACCTCTAAACAATTTGCAGATTTCTGCAGTAAAGAAGGGATTCAACGCCAGTTGACAGCCCCTTATACCCCGATAGAATGGGGTGGTAGAACGGAGGAACAAAACCATCATGGAGATGGCTCGATGCATGATGCACAGTCGAGGAGTGCCCTATAAATATTGGGGAGAAGCTGTTAACACAAGCTGTTTATATACTCAATCGGAGTCCTTGCAAAGCTTTGCAGGACATCACACCAGAGGAAGCTTGGTCCACCATCAAACCAGAGGTATCAGCATTTCGTGTTTTTGGTTCAGCTGCTTATACTTTGGTTCCTGCAAATAGGAGTAAATTAGATTCCAAATGTTCTAGATATTTTTTTGCTGGTTATAGTGATCAATCTAAAGCCTATAGGTTGATTGATACTTGAAATATCCCTAGTGGGATATCACTTAAAAACGCACAAAATACGACAATTTGCAGCCAAACAAAATTCTGATTTTTGCAGAAAATAAATCTAGGGCAACAAATAGAAATAAATCTATAACTCACAAAATACTTGCCCGAATCACTTGAAAATTTAAAGAGAACTTGCTAATAATATAAAGAACATAAGAAAACTGTTTTTGGAATTTTTCAGTCAATATAATGCTGCCGAGAAAATTATAGCGTGCCCTAAACAGTTGGAAAATTTCTAAAATTCATCTCCCCAAATACAAGTGTAAAAATTATGAAACTTAGGAAATAACATTTACAAATATAGAAGATGATATTCCAACCTTTAGATCTGAAAATGGACAACTGGAAACCCTCCAAACAAAGGCTGCAATCTCCAAAACAAGTCGCCCTTTTTGGTAGGTGGTTGAAACCTTTGTGAAAACCTCTGAAAATGATGCCAAACCCTTCCTTTATTGCTGCCGTAAGTCTGATTTGAAAACTCACTGATTATCTTCACCAAACCTCTCAAAAACCCTCAAAACCCTATCTCTGAAACCCCTGAAAATATCTCTGTGAATCAGCCCTGAAAACAGCTCCAAAATGACAAGCTAGGGTAGATCTCTCACTACCGAAGAATGCCCTGCTAGCTAGGGATGGATCTCTCACCACCGAAGCTAGGGTTCCCTGTGGGATCTCGATCCTGGTGAAGATTTGCAAACAACAATTTGCACATGAAAAGAAATAGTTGAGTATGTATAAAAGTATCCTCTCCTTTCTCCCTCGACTCCTTATATAACCTTTTCCAAGGCAAAAAAACCCTAAAAGGTCCTAGTCGCATTTTCCCTAGGATGGGCCAATAACATAAAGTAACTTAAGTTACTTTTCACCTTTTAAGTCGCCATGGTCCAAAAGTGACCCCCAACGCAAAATTAGAACATAAGTACCATGTGGCCCCTCCCTAACGACAAAACATAACATCTAGCCCCTCCAAAACCACTTATGCACATGTCAATGAAGAATAATAATAAAATGGACTAGATATTCATACCCAATAGCTCCCAGCGTCCATAGCCCCTTGGGTATGACCAAGGCCTGGACTCGAGTTGGCCCCTAGGCCTATGGCGTAGGAAAGGGGACATTACAGTCCTCCCTTCCCAAATTTTGCTTGTCCTCAAGCAAATGCAAATTTTGATCTTTGCGAATCTGCTCTCCCTCCCAAGTCGCATCCTCAAGTGGCAATCCCTTCCACCTCACCAAATACTCTATGATCACTCTGCTCCTAAGGCCTCTCTGTCTCTCCTCAATAATGGATTCTGCCGGTTTAGTTGCACTAAAAGACCGGCTGATAGTGCCCGATACAACCGTGGCACTTAAGGGTGGATTTACATGTCCACCAGAGGACCGCTCGAGTCGGGGACACGTGGCCAAGGTCTTACGGGGCACATCTCCCTACCTTGCGCAAGAGCTGGTGGATGTCCCACCGGGACATCACAACCCACCACGCTCCGTGGGGCTCAACCTCGAGACCTCTGCTCTGATACCAAGAGCGGTTTTTGTTGCACCAAAAGACCAGGCTTGATAGTGCCCGATACAACCGTGGCACTTAAGGGTGGATTTACACGTCCACTAGAGGACCGCTCGAGTCGGGGACACGTGGCCAAGGTCTTACGGGGCACATCTCCCTACCTTGCGCAAGAGTTGGCGGATGTCCCATCGGGACATCACGAGATACTTCCACTAATAAGAACATTATTAGTCGAGATGTTGATGTAAAAGAAACATAGTCTTTCTTTGGTTGTAATCGTGAGGGGACCAACCGATGGGGTGGGAGTGGTGCGATCAAGTCACATGGTTGTGTGCTTGCCCACCCATGTTCAAATCCCCCAAGGCACGATCCTCCTCGGAGGTGGTTCACCGCTAGATGCGGCATCTATGCTCGTGCTGACACTGGTGGTTGCTCCTCCGGCCGCCGCGATCTTTGGTGGCTACTCCGCTCGTTCTTGACACCGATGGTTGCTCCTCTCTACTTTATTGGCGGCGGCGGTTGCTCACGCTTCTTTGCGACGTTGGTCGTTGTTCCTCTCGTTGCTAACACCTTGGATGTTGCTCCTCTCTGCCGTCCATCGTAGCTATTCCACTAAATTCTTTGTCGTTGTCATTTGGTCATTTGCATCTTCACTATGGTTTCATGGTTTCTTCAATTGGGTTCCTAATGGTGGTCCCCTTCATTGTAACCTAGGTTGTGGATCCTCTCAAAAATCCTCAATTGTACAAGGATGTGGGTCCTTTCAACACCCTAAAAAAGATTACCCTAATTCCTAAAAAAATCAGCAAGGGGACCAGCAAGGGGCAGCGATCAGCAAGGGGTCATAACAGAGTTTGGTACTCTTTCCTTGCCCGATCATGAATCTGGTTCTTCTCATACTCCTCCACAGACTCCAAGACAATCTGTACAATCTCCCACTGAGATTGTTGAGTCTCTAGGAAATCAACTTGCGTTGGTTTCTCCTCTAGAACTTCCGTTGGTTTCTCCTCTAGAACTTCCGTTGGTTTCTCTTCCAGAAGCACCACAACCAGCCACCACATCTTCAGTTCAACGGAGGCCTAAGTGGTTTTACTCCACTATTCAGGATTTGAGGAAGGAAGAATTGTCTCCTCTCTTAGATGGAAGGTCTCGACGAACTGGTAAGCAAATTGATTATTCGAGCATGCTCAATTTGCTCTTGCTTCTGATCTTCTTCATATTCATGAGCCACAAAAATACTCTGAAGCACGAGGCATACCGGAATGGGAAACTGCCATGCAACTAGAGTATGATGCCTTGATTAAAAATAATACCTGGAAGTTGGTGCCATTACCTCCAGGGAAACACACCATTGGTTGTAAATGGGTGTATAAAATCAAGTGCAAAGCAGATGGTACTTTGGATAAGTACAAGGCTCGACTCGTTGCAAAAGGATTTTCGCAACAGGAGGGGATAGATTATGAAGAAACATTTGCTCCTACTGCAAAGATGGTCACTTTTCAACTTCTTCTTTCTTTTGCAGCTCAGTTTGGTTGGAAAGTATATCAGATGGATGTCAAAAGTGCTTTTTGAATGGGGATTTGGAGGAAGAAGTGTATATGACACAACTGAGGGTTTTCGGGCTTGTGGTAGTGAGCATTTGGTATGCAGATTGATTAAGTCCTTGTATGGACTTAAGCAGGCTCCTCGAGCCTGGTACATAAAAATAGATAAACATCTCAGAGATTCAAGCTTCACACGAAGTCATTCTGATCCAAATCTCTATGTCAAAAGCAATGATGATGACATTGTGATTCTTATTGTGTATGTTGATGACCTTGCCATCACCGATAGTGGAGATGCTGCAATTCATAAGGTAAAATCAGATTTATGTGTTGCTTTTGACATGACTGATTTAGGCCTCCTTCACTATTTTCTTGGTGTAGAATTCTGGCAACTTGATCACTTGATTTTCATTTCTCAAGTTAAGTATGCCACTAACCTGCTACAAAAATTTCAAATGTATGATTGTAATTCTTCTTCTACACCTATGGAGGTAGGGCTGAAACTCTCAGCTCATGATGATTCACCACCGGTCGATGAATCATTATACAGACAGTTGGTGGGTAGTTTGATCTATCTAACAACTACACGACCGGATCTATGTTTTGTTGTCAGCTATCTCTCTCGGTTTTTATCTAAACCGAAACTCATTCACTGGGGAGCAGCAAAACGAGTTCTACGATATGTCAAAGGAACTCTTGACTTTGGCATTCTATATCAGAGAGTTGCAGATTTCAGGTTGATTGGCTATACTGACTCTGATTGGGGAGGATCTGTAGATACTCGACGATATATCTTCTCTTTTGGTTCAGGAGTTGTTTCTTGGCAAAGTAAACTTCAGCCTACTGTTGCCATCTCTTCTACGGAAGCAGAATACAAGGTTGCTGTTAGTGCCAGTTGCGAAGCAATATGGCTTCGTCGGATTCTGACTGATTTTCAGTTTCCCCAGGCTGCTGCAACACCTCTTTCACTCTTTTGTGATAATCAAGGTGTTCTGAAAATGGTGAAGAATCCTATCTATCATGCCCGCACTAAACATATTGAGATTCATCATCATTATATTCGCCAGTTGGTTGATTCTGGTGAAATCTCTCTACATTTTTGTCCTTCTGCAGATCAGCCTGCTGATGTAATGACTAAACCTCTTGGTCCTTTGTTGTTTGTCAAGTTCAGAGATAAACTTGGTGTTGTTTCGAGGTTAGTCATTAAGGGGGGGTGTTGAATATATAGCATAAACATGTACGGTTCCAAGCAGTTGTTAAGATAACCAACAAATAGTTGTAACTAAATGTAACTGCTCCTCCTCTCAATAAAATGAATCTGCCTGGGTCATTCAAATCAGTGCAGTTTTGTGCATCTCTTTCTTCTTGCTGTTTTATCTTTATGCTTCTAATACTACAGTGACTCACAACAGGCTGATGAGTTGCTTTGGCAGAAGTTGATAACAACTTGGTATACCTCACTACTGCATGGCCTGATCTTAGCTTTGTTGTGAGTTATATTTTCATATTTATGAACAATCTTGAGATTGGTCACTGGAAGACAACAAAAAGAATATTGAGAAATGTGCAGGGTAGAATTGATTATGGATTTACTGATTCTGTAGGCCAGGATCCACAAATGGTAGAGTCTACAATTAGATATGTTGCTAGCAAGAAGAAATAAAACAATGGGCTTCTCTTCTACTGAAGCAGAATACAAAGTGCTTGTAAGTTGTGAAATGGTTTGGATGAGAAGGCTGGCTAATTTACAAGTGGGTCAAAAGAAAGCAATGATTTTATGTTGGATTACCAAAGTGATCTCAAAATGGCCAAAAACTGGGTATTTCATGCTCTCACTAAGCATGTTGAAGTACACCATCATTACATCTGGCAACTTGTTGAAGGTGTTGAGGTTGAGCTGTGATATTGTGCAACTCAGAAACGAACAACTGATATATTTACAAAACCTCTTGAACCTTATAAACTCATCAAATTTAGAGATAAGCTTGGTATTGTACCATGTATGGCCATGCGTATTAGAATATATGCTCCAATGATCATGATCTCAATTGATTGTCATAATGTGAAGTAATATGGTCATAAAATAAAGTTGTTAAGTGTAATACGTGGGCCATGGGTGCTGTTGGCTTCCATGGCCTGTAATTAATTATATATTTGCTTGACGACAAATAGTACCTTTCTTTTTTCCTTCCCAATTAAATTTGTATTTAGTTGTTTGTCAGCACCGTCAAATCTTATTTAAATAACTTTACACATTTTTTTAGAAATTAAGTCTTACATTTAAAAAAAAACTGTCAAATCTAATATAAATGATTTGACTTGTTTTTAAGTCTTACAATTATTTTAAAAAGCAGTTCTGGAATATTCAAAATTGTCAAATCAGTACTCTTTAGCCAATGAATAAGCAAATAAATCATTTTTTTAATTAGTGAACTTTACAAAATAATATATGGACATTAGAAATTTTAACATTGAACTAAAAATATTGTTTATGATTGGTGGGTTGAAAAAAATAATTGTGCTGGCTGAAGCCTGAAAGGTATAGTATTCCTGCCTCCAATAAGGGCGAAAGTGAAGTGATTTACAATTAGATGTGAGTTAGTATGGTTGCAAGGTGGTTGACCATAAACTTTATCAAATGTACTATAAAATTGAATGAATGATATCTATGAAAAATATCATATCATATCTCATAAATCTGTCTTGTATTGTGTGCTTCATTTTCAATAGCTCCAACTAGTCATGAGTTGAAATAGACCACCATATCCCTCGTGGTGAGATGATATACCATATTCGTTCTCTCCAAGATGTGAAGAACGAGGATCGTTTTATTTTCACCTGTCTTGTCCACCATGCAATCTGGGGAGGTATCATAATTTGCATTGAGATTTAGGAGGTTAGTTATACACCTTGTTCAGTTATTCTAATCATAGGTACTTGGCCCTTTTCCTTTAATAGGTAGTCACTTAGAGATGCATGGCTATGTAGTGGATCTTGAGGGCTATTGAATTGACTATTTTTATATGCTTAGCCTATCTTGAATGTTGATGGTATTAAGCACCTTTTGGATATTTTATATCAATAGAAAGATGTGGATAAGTTAGTGGGATGACATCCATCTCAATGTGTCGTTACTAGGTTTCCATAGTCTTCTCAATCTAATGCCAAGCATTGTAGTTAAACCTTCTAGGTGGCATTGAGGGCTTTCTAGTTCTTTTTCCGCTATCCGGGGCCATAGGGATAGGTTCACATTCCCAAATTCCTCTTCAACTCCATGTTCCTTTTGTGGTGGTGGATGGTGATGTAGTTTGTTCTTATGCTTTGACCTTGCCTATAATTGCTTGACAATGTTGATTTCCAACCTTGGTCTCCAACTCTAGGTCTTCATTAGCTATTTGATTAATGAAGAGGTCTTCCCCTCCAGCTATGTTTACATCATTTTAATCTTTTAGTGCCAAGTTACTTTTTCAGATCCCAGTGTTCTTTTTAAGCTAGTGCTTTTCTATTGTATCTGGATGTTTCTGAGTCCTGATCTACGCTGGTCATTTTTAGACATTAATATAATTTACTTTTTGGGAGGTCTTGTTGGAAAAGAAGAGAACATGCAGGCTTTCATCTTGTCTCCTTTATTTATGCATTCTACCAAAGGGAAAAGTGAGAGATTTGTACTAAAAATATTAGTTACATAGTATAGTGTTCGTTGGGAAGGTGATGGTTTGAAATTAGTAAAGTGTTTGGTAGTCTCTTTTAGGCCCTTGTGAGCCAAATTATTTACAACTGCTTACATTCCCAAGGATTCAAGGTCCTTTCAACCTATTTGACATGCTTGGGGTAGCCACTTGCTTCATAATTGTATGTTCTGAGGTTCCTTAAATGATTTGGTATGCATGGAAGATGGTGCTGATGGAACTGCACTGGGAGAATGATTGTCTTCGTGCTGCATATGGTACTTCCTTTTGCCTCAAGGTTAGTTTGTATCATGAATCTATTATGGGAGATCTTTAGGAAAAGACAACAAAAATTGGCTGGATTGGAAGATGTTGAACCTACCCATCTCTTAGGTGTGCTTGAGAAGCATAATTTCTCAGAGTTGTGTAATATGATTCCCAAGAGTAGTCTTTTTTAGGATTCAATTTTAGATTCCAGAATGCAGTTATGAAAAAGCCTTTTACTACTTGAGCTGTATGAAAGACTCTGGTTTAGGCCTTCTATTACTCCAAATCTACACAAAAAAATGGCCTTTTATTAATTCCAAATTAGCCAGAAAACAGGGGCTGCAAGACAGAATTTTGTTAGGTAAATGATAACAATCCATTTACAAAGTCTGTGGCATTCCATAGTGCGAATCCTTAGTTGGCTGGTAGTCCATCAAAATCTACTTGGGAAAAGCAAGCAGATTAAACGAGTTTGATTAATGAGGCTTGCATGATCTTGTAAGAGACCTAAACAATACAATGTGTTTTGGCAATGTTGGGTGTGAACAGCCTTTTGGGATTGTTTGATGGTAAATATTAGAGTCTATTTGTTTGGCTCTTTCGTGGAACATATGTTGTTATGGTTGACATGAATTGTCCAGAAACATGGTATATACTTAAACAATGGGATCAAAGGTATTGGAACTTTCATGGAACATATGGAGTTGGGTTTGACATGAATTGTCCAGCAACATGTTATGTACGAAAATAACGGGATCAAGATCTGATTTGTTTGGAAGTGCTTAAAGCTTTTAACAAAAATTGTCATCCAACTTCATTACCAAAGTGGGTGTTTTTGGAAAGATGTCACTTCTGTCAACAATGGAGCCAAAACTAATATGGTGGCTTTCTAGGAGCGGTGTTGGGTGAGTACCTCTGAGCTTTTAAGTTGCCATTCTTTCCATCCAGTATTTTGATTGATTTTTGATGCAATATAGGATGCAGTTTTGAATAAAAATGTTAACTATACTTTTGGGGGATTTTATCCTTGTGTTTGTCATCTCAAGATGACCTCCATGGGTAGCCATTACCATAATGATGTTTGTCCTGTTGTACTTTTGTTTATAATCACAAGAAAAGGGGACCCAACCAGCACAAAAACAACTTAAGCATTTGTTAATAGGGGTAGGAATGCTGAATGTAATTACCGCTTTGGGTGTCTCACCATCTAGCCTCTTTCCTCATAGGCATAGCTTTTGGAGCATGTAATGTCTTATAGATACCCTTGTCTCACTATCATTACCATTGTGGGATTAATCCAATTACAACCGAATCATGTATTTGTGCTAGTAATTGAAGACTTCCACGGGCAATTTTAATTAGATCCCACAATAATTAATAGATGAAGACAATGTCATTAGGGTAATGACTTCTCATGGAGGTCATCTTGAGATGACTTAAAACTCACATTGATTAAATCCCACAAAAATTAATAATCTAGTACGAGTTTGTTTGGATGGATTTCTATAGGGAAAAATAAGTACAACATGACTAAATGGTCACTATCAGGGACTATTTGCATATCTGTGGCTACCTTTTATTGCAGTCAGAGATTATACAGTGAGAAGTAGTTGAAATAGCAACAAATCATTTGTAAGTATAAGGTGCAATTTGCATTGGTGCAAGGGTACACAACACAAGAGTTCAAAGCACTTGGCACTGGTCCCAAAACTTGAGTATGTGGGCTATGCAGTGCGATTGTGTAAGAATTATAGTATATTCTATATGTGCATACAAAAACTTAAAATTTAGCAATGATAATGCACATTGAAAGTACAAAAATCTACATAAAAGTCAACATCAAATAACACATCTATTATGATTGAAACTGTTATCTTATCAATGCTGAAATTTCAAACTTATATATGTTACGAATGTGTGCGTGTGTGCACTCACACCCACACACCATCCCACCCATGAGTTCAAAGATTCACACAAACACTTGCACACAGATGCACATGCCACACACACATGCGCACACACACACACACACACAAACAGACACGCACGCACATACATAAACATAGACAAGCAAAGATAGCCACACACACTCACATACATACACATAATATTTTAAAAAATAATTATATGCAAGGTACATGACTTCATTAGAGTTTAAAAAAGCCATGTAATGTTCTAGTTTTTAAAATTTTCGTTTAAACTGTTCCTTGGCTAATATATATTTGAATGAGGTGTCTGTATTAATTGCACTCAACGCATAGAAAAATACCGCAATCAGGATGCATCATAGATGTGGGCCGGCGTGATCATGTGTGTGTTGCAAGATGGTGTGTATATTGGGTGATGGCACACTGGACGCAACTGAAATTAGACAGGTGTCGTGCACCCAATTAACTCTAATATGATGTCATGCATCTGAAAGAAAATATTAAATATGACATAACAAAATCAAGGAAGAAGTCATTCATCAGAAAGCAGAAAGAATTTGAAGTAGATCTGGTCTATGTACATTCAGTCGTGCTTACTCCTCATGCCATATTAACAAGCAGCTTTCATAGGGCTAACAACAAATTAGCTCATAAATTTATAAGTACCCCAATTAGTACACACATTTGAGAAATAGTGAATTATCTATCTAATTTCCTTAATAAGGGTGACATCTTGTGTCTTATATCACTTTCACATTGAAGGAACTAGCAATAGCAATTGAGTGCACACTGACCATTCAGCACTTGAAGATCAAGTTTTTTCAAAACTAGAAGCGAAATGGAAAATAAACACTTAAGAATCTTACGAATGATGAGATGTTAAGTACCTTATCATAAGGAAGGAACTTCAATTGAAAAGATGCCACATGGGAATGAACATTCTTCAGTGAGAAGCATCTGTAGGTAAAAATACATTGAGTGCATCTTATCCATTCATAATCTCTTAAACCCTCAATTAATTCCTAGCATGGATGGAGTTTGCAAAAGGTTTGATGTGCCAAACTTGGAAGGGTTTTCCATTAGTTTCTGCATCAATCTGACTTGCCTTTTCATAAGGAAGGAGCTTCAAGTGAAAAGATGCCAGATGGGAATGGACATTCTTCAGTGAGAAGCATCTACAGAAAATGGTACTTTGAGGGGGCATCTTTTGTATTCTCAATCTCTTAAGCCTTCCTTTCATTCCTAGCTTGGCTGGAGTTTGCAAAGTGTTTGAGGTGCCAAATTTGGAACGGTTTTCCATGAGTTTCTTCCTCAATTGGAGTTGGAACAAGGAATGAAAAGTTTGAATCCTGCCAGTATATAAGCTGACTAATATGATCAATAGTTATCAATTTCTTGGTTTCTTTTAAAGACCTGATACTTCCATCTTTATATTATTTTCATTTTTGTCTTGATTTGCTGAAATTTTTCATAGGAATGGAACATGATACTTTTCTTATTGTGTTTACAAGGTAATTAAGCTTGCATTTACTTTATTATCTACCTTTGATAGTGTAAATTTTATCTTTATGATTAGGTACCCCTTGCAGATCATTATGTTAACAGCAGGATAGGTGTTTCTGATGTCTTGTGAAATGGTGGTATCATATGCACAGAAATTGATATGGTTCTTGTTTTGTAATGTATGCTCTGATATGCTTGTTTACAGCTACGAAGGAAGGTGCGGGCTGCCAACAAATTTTGATGCAACATATTGCTATGCTCTCGGCTATGCTGCTGGTGTACTCCTCCATGCTGGAAAGACAGGCCTTATTGCTTCGGTTTGTTTTGGCTTCTCTCTATATCTTTTCCTTGTTGTGACCTCGTGGTTTTCTGTTGATGAGATCATGATGGAGATAAAAGATATATGTTGTTGATGCTTTGTTTTTAGCTTGAAATCTATGATTCATACCAAATGCAAATTATAATTTATCTTTTGAACAAATCACATTGGCTTATAATGGCTTCAGTTTGGTCTTTAATGGTGCAATTTAATTGTAATTTCTGGTGCCAACCAAATCTTTCAGATTCAGCTCGCAAATTTTGTTCATTTATTTTCTTTGGCTTTATGAGATTTTGGTCTTGCGATCGCCATTATCATTAGAGGAAAGTGAAATAGAGACTGGAGAAAGGGCACATTGCATCATTTTAGGTTGCAAACTTTTTGACTTGTGGATTGCACATTGCAGTTTGGATATATGTTGGAATGGTTTTATCATTTATATGGAAGCAAAGCATACACAGCTTTGCCTATATATTTTTACTCACTGCAAATCCTAATTTATGTAAGATATGAGGCATTGTTTTCATGATTATTAGATATACAAACATAAACCTGTACTCAGCGACCCGATGGCGGGTCTAGATGGGCTATGGATATGGAACCCGATGGCGGCTCTATATGGGATGGACCGGCATTGACATGGTATACTTAGAATTGACGAGATAGACAAAACTGAGCAACTTGGGGAACCCTAAATCCGTCAGCATGTTCGAGTTTTGACAACATTTATTGAGGGCATTAGGTCAAAATTTACAGATTACATTTTAGAAATTTCTTTGTATAGGACCTTTGCTGATATTATAATATTACATTCTTGTAGCAGTTTGTGTAATGTAAAGGCTAGCATTTACTACTGGTAGAAACTAAAAGAGCTGGTAAAAATTGTTTGTGGAAGCAATGAAAAGTGATTTTGATGATAAGTTTTGGCATATTTGACCGAGATATTTATTATGAGACTGATTTGTTCTTTTCATATGTTTTATATTGTTCATGCCCTTGCCTTCTGTTCTTCCACATCCAACTTTTTTAGATTTCCTCTAATGCCAGACAACCTGGACAATCCATAACTAGGGTTTTGAGTTATCTCTGTTTTCATATTATCGATTCATGTTTGGTATTTAATAATTTATAGCATTGTGGATCAGTTTTTGTCCTTGTACAAGTTATTTTTAAATATTTAAGGAATCCTAAATGTCTGTATGCTATTTAAATACTTAATTGGTTCCAAGTTGTATGTAATTGGTTCCAAGTTGTATGTATTTGTATTGCTTTTCTTGTTGTCATTTTATCGGGTGATTCTAGGGTTAGCTTTGTTTGGCAGGTGGGCAATTTGGCAGCACCAGCAGAAGAGTGGACAGTTGGTGGAACAGCTCTTACCGAGCTCATGGATGTTGAAAGACGTAAAGGTACAAACCAGAAACTAATTTGATACCAAAGATTTTTATCAACCATTCTTGTGGTGGATATTGAAACAATTGCTGATTTTCTATATTTTTAATGCTGGTTGACTTACAACAATATAATGGGAAGACCGATTCATGTATTTTATGCAAAGTAGCAATTTTCATTTTACTCATGATTGTATTGGAGATTGGAAAAATGCTGATAATATTGACATTAGCTAGTACGTATGTTCTTAATTATTTGATATACTGTCACCCTTCGGACATGCAACAGACCAAATCCTTAATATGTATAATCATGTGATACTATTTTATGAACTGAACTAAAGTGTTATATGAATCTGAATTTCACCTGTTATAATTTGAAAAGTGGATAAGAGATTCTGCAAACCTAGTTATATTCGATTTTTTGGATACTGAAATTGGAAGACCACCTCTTCAATCATATGCAGTGTCGCTAATTATATTTCTCCTTAGTTTCGTCTTAGTTTTTTTGGATTTGCAATTTGGTAAATTATCAGAACAGAAGAATAATATGACTGGTGACATTTTCCTTCATGCTTATTAATTTGACCCAGTAGCATCACTTCTTTATTAGAAGGTTAATGAAATTAATTACATCAGCATTGGTAAAGGCTTATTGATTGTAGTTTGAGTTCACTTGTGTTGACATGAGTTTATAATGACAAAAATGTCATGCGATCTGTGTATGTTTAATGAACTAATCTGATATTAGCAAATAATTTGAAGATGTAAAACTCATTTTCGTACGTATGCGGATATGCAGGAAAGTTCAAGCCTGTTATTAAGAAAGCTATGGTGGAGCTAGACGGTAAAATAGTCTCTTATATTCCATTCTGTGCTTGCTTGATGTGTTTTATTGCAACTTTGATTTAATAACTTTATATCCTAAATTCCAGGAGCACCATTCAAGAAGTTTGCTTCTGTGCGGGACGAATGGGCTTTAAAGAACAAGTATAACAGTCCAGGTAAAATCTGCGTTTTAGAGTTTTCTTAATTTTGTTGATAGTGACAGGTGTCTAGGACAGTTTATGGACGGAACATAGATATTACTACTAATTGTAGGGGTATATGGCATGCATATTATTGTCATCTAACAATCCATTGGTTTGTTTCTAAACAGGTCCTATTCAGTTTCATGGTCCTACTGCTGAAGTGAGCAACTTCACGTTGATGTTGGAACTTGGAGCTATGGCATGATTGGATGTTGAAAGTTGAAATCAATTTGCTAAAATTGCTAGGTTTTACGGTGTGAACTCAGGATTGTTTTCTTCTTTAGTAAATGGGCTTGCTTTTATCATCTCAAATAATATCCATCCTGATGGCAAGCAAATCATTGATAATGCCATGTCTGCTGCTGGTACACACTTGAATAAAGATAGTTTTTATGACATGGTTTTGTATGCCTTAGTGACCAAGCTGTGTCAATTAGCGGATGCTCACGAAAATTATTTGCTTACTTAAACTGTATTTTTTTGTATTATTCATCAAATATTAACAAAGCATGGTGGTGGTATTTGAAAGATGTCATCTTTAAATACTAACAAATTTAACATATTTAGGCTGATAGGCTTTCTAACTCTACATGTACAAAGGAAGTAGATTGGATAGTTGAATTAGAAAAAAGATTGTGACACAGCGGGTGCCATTGCAATTCATTTTGTTTGCCACATATGAAGTAAGAAGTAAATAGATTTTCCACCAAGTTTAAATGCAGAGAAGGTAAAGAAATAAAGAAAAGGTGAAGTAGCACTTAGTGGCCAAGAAAGAACGCTTCATCTTGTATTAATGCTTCATACATCTCATTGCACTCTAATAACAAATCTCATACATCCGCCTACCCACTCACTCATCTGGAGCTGTCCATTCTCTACCGTTACTGCAGACACCAAGTTATGAATGCAAGTTATATGGTCAAATTGCTTCGGAAATGGATGGTTTGCAGTTGACATCATCAATGAGTGAAATTGCCAGTTGTAAAGATTAACAATATCTGCCAATTGATACAATCAAAGTGTGGCATATGGAGGTGTTAGTAGCAGTTTACCTGCATGAATGGACGCTTGCTGACATGAAACTGACAAGATAAGCAGCAGTGACTACTCCATATGGCCAACATACAATTTTTTTGGCACAAACTTGCAGTTATCCTCACTTTTGTTAATTGACATACAATCTTTGTTTATGAAACGTTTCTACAATTTCTCGCTCGCTCTCAATATGGAAAAATAGTTCCTAGCCATCAGTTTTATATTTATTTATAAAATAGAATAATGGTTTCTGATGTCATTGTGGGAAGTCTATACAAACAGCCGGTTAGAGGAAAAATTTAAAATGAAGGGCTTGCTCTTTTAATTTTTAATCTAATAAATTTATAGACAACTTTAAAAAACAAAAGGAATAAAAAGCCCATTAGCCTTGAAATACAGTACAAGAAAACCCCCATAAAGAGAGCATTTGAAAACAAAAACCATTAGTAATCAAATAAATCATAGCAATGCCTATCGGCCTTACAATTACACCAAGAGATGCAATGGCTAGTTTTTATTTCACAGCTTCAAACTAAACTCCAGAGTACTTAATTTAGGGTTATAATTATAGACATAAAGCCAATCTTTGTTTTATTTTATTTTATAAATTTTGCGATATAACATCATATGGAAAGCATCCCCTTTTGCAGGTGACTGAAAGTTCTCTTTTATCACTAATAATTATGACGTTTCTCTTTTAATTTGCTCAATAAATCTAGAACTACTCTAGATAAAACCCAAACACCAGATCGGGAGATTTAAAGAACAGAAGGCATACCTCTTATTAGTTCCCAAATCAGCTAAATTGGTTTTCATCCAAAGATAACTTTGCACCCTTGAATATTTTCATTGGTAATCCTGTCCCCATATGATTTTATTTCCCCAGTTGAGATTGATATTTTTATCATACTCAACATATTTATATTGGACCAGCACATCTCCTTGTCTTTTACGTGATTAAACAAGGTATCTCTTAAGGTTGTTAACAATAATTTTTATGTAATTTAACATAAAATTATGCAAGACTTACGTGATTACAAGAGGATATCCCTTAAGGTAGTATAACAATTTGTATGTAAATTAACATAAAATTATGCAAAACTTATTATGGGTCATCATGATATGTATAGGTTTGGCCATGTAATGATCCGAAAAGTGTGTTTAAGTGTCCTTGCGTATCAAAATTATAGCTTTCGGATGCTTAAAATTCAATTTTCAATTTCTTGTAAATTTAATAAATGATTAAAAATTGGCTTGAAAACAGAAATAAATTGTAACAAGAGCAAAACTGACAATAGACAATACAAACCAAGTGATAACTAAGTTCACCAAAATGGGCTATGTCTCCTAGTCCGATCATGTTCCCGAACCAATCAATTATGATGCAAAAATGTTAAAATACAACAAAATTTTATGTCAACTAGCTCTTTGGTCTACAAAATTAGTCTATGCTCAATCTCTTTGAGGCCCCGATCACTTCTCTAGTTGCACTCCTACGATGAAATTGCCTCGAAAAGGCTTATTTTCCATCCTTCTACAAGCCCCTGTAGAGTTCAAAAATTATCCCTCAAATACCATTGAGCTCTTTTTATACCATTCTTTGGATCGATGGGCTAGTGGTTAAAGCTTATTCTTTTATCCCACATGGTGAGGGGTTTGAATCCCCTCCCATGTGCTTGGTTTTGCTTGGTGTATCTTTACAACTCAACCTTATCACTTACAATCTCATCCGCCTTATCAAATTAGGATATAGCCTAATGGTATGCACTAAAAATAGGTGTGAGTGGGCAAAGGGTTCAACCCTACCCACTCACACATAAACCCTTTGCATGCGCTTCATGCGCACTAGGATGTTTGTCCCATATTGGTAGCGTAAGAAACAAAAAGAGACTTTCGAAAGCCTTTGTTAGGATTTACACGTGACTTGAGTCATGCCTCACAAGGGTTTTGTTGCCATTGACTTTAGTTTGCCATCCGACTCATTTGTCTTTGAGTTGAAGTGAGTGTCGATAGTTGACAGGAGTTGGTTGGAAATTAAGGTGGCTCGTCTTGAAATGTTGATGAGTTGGCAATGAGTTGTATAATCGAGTTGGTCGAGCAAATTGATAGAAGAGCTCAAAGTGCCCAACTCATCGAGCTAGTACGAACTTTGACAAAATTGGGAAATTTGTCCCACATGCATAAGAAAATAGTCTTCAAATGGGTTTATATGAGAAACCCCATACAATATAATGTGAAGGAAAGGCAGCATGGTCCCCCTCTTGAAAAGAGTGAACCTCACCAATTGTTGGGCCCCCAATCGGCATACCATGTGGGCCCCACATCGACCGTCGAAGACCGGAGGATACAAACCAAATTTTTGCATGCCCAGATTGCCACTTGTCATTGTCCCATTCGTCCACTTGTCACACTCACATCATGCCACCTCAATTTTGTGCAACTTGCGCTTTTAATTTTTGCCAATTAGAGATTTTTCATTGGATTGTATCTTTCGTGGTACGATGTCCTGTTTTGCCCGTTCGAAAGGCGTCAAAAACTCTTGTTGATCTCTTCCGTATAGAAATAGTTTCATGACTTGTGCAGACTATTTGATTGATTCAAAGTGAGGATCCTCTTGGATCATGTATTATGGCTTGATAACATAAAAGATGGAATCCTTCTTGGTTACCTCAAAATAGGAGTCTTGATGGATTAAAATTTAACTCCTTTGCAATGCAATGAATATAATGGAAATACAATATTATGGTTTACATGAAAATAGAAGAGTGTAGTGCACCATGCTAGTCCTCATAGCATACAAATCCCATACATCATAACAAAATTGACAATCTTGCCTTGTCAAGGTTCTACTTAATCTATAATTAAACTTTTCCATGTGGCACCATCCATATGGGGTGGCTTTCGAAGAAGTGGGTGCACTAAATAACAGTACATGGTCATGTTGGATTTAAAAACTTGTGTAATTGTATTTATTACATGGGTGACCTCTAAATGGGGGTATCATTTAAGTCCCAAGTCCTATCATGATGGGGCTTATAAATGGAGGGTAATAACTATTTAGTTTATCGGATAACACCATATGTATGCCATACATACCTTGACAAATGAGATGGCATATCAACATTTTGGATATGGTTGCTTTGTTGTGGATATCCGATGGCCATTGAGGTGGCGAATGAGTTAGCAAATGTTGGTCCGACGAGAAGATAGGTGATTTTCTAGGATATTGTGGGATGTTGAAGTAAATTGCCGTAAATATTGCATTCAATGCCATTGTAAACCCAAACCGACATGAATACATAGCTTAACACGTATTAATTAAACATCCCCTACTTCCCTTATTTACGTGTCGAACTTAATAGAGCTCTTTTTAGAAGTTTAAAAATGAGTGTGCAACAATTAAAAAAAGAATTAAGATATTTATGTTCAAACAATTTATGTGCCACCTTATTAGCAAGGGGAACAAAAAGGTCATAATATTCAAAAGTTAAATTCAAGAGTTACGGGTAAATGCATTTAATGGTCTAATAATTTCCACACAAAATCCTTGTAATGCTTATTTTTACCAAGATTGACAATGAAACTACATTTTACACAACACAACAATTTGAGCGGTCAAATGGGTTAGTCCTTAGAGTCTAGCAACACTAGTGACTAAAGTGTTGTTCGATCGATAACATATCCCACCAAACATTCTCTTTCCTTCGACAAGGGTTCCAAGCTCCACATTTCTATATGTTGTACCATTATTTTTCTTTTTGCGGTTGAAATTAATTTTTTTGAATTTACTTGTTTCCATGGAGTCAAATAACCGCATGTTTTCTATCCCAAAAACATGTTTTCCACTTGTATTTATATGATATAGCACCAATAAACGCAATGTGTTTATGACACACTTTCTTCTTCATGGCGACATCCCTTGTTTCAAATATTTGTCTTCTTACACTTTGTGATATTCTTTTAGAGTAATTTTGTTTTTGCTTTGAAAGTATTTGTTCGGATTAGATAGCCACATTAATGCGCTTTCATTGTGTTGAATATTGGAGCATGTAATGTTTGTGGGGATACATTTGGTGTGGCCCACCACAACAAAACATAAACTCCAAAGTGTAAGTTTATTACTGAACTTATCAATATAACTTATAAGCGATAACTTTACATCTTAATTGTAAAGTCAAATAAATCAAAACTTATAACTTTACACCTTAGTTGTAAAGTCAAATAAATCAATTTATTGATTTAGCCATGTTAAGAGTGAACTAGTTTATTTGAAAGGTGTAACCAATTCATCCCCACCCTATTAATACATTGATTTCCTTTTGGGAAAATTGAAAGAAAGATTGTTCGGTTGGCATGTAATTGTAAGGCATGTCTGCAATTGTTAGACATTGTTCCTCTTTATTTGAATTACTAAAATTGAAAGTGATTTTGTGTGGTTTTTTTGGCCATAAGGTTTTCCCCACCTTAATTCTTGTATTCGTGTTATTATATTCATGGGCATGGAATTGTGAGGCGGAGTCTGCAATTGTTAGACATTGTTCCTCATTATTTGAATTACTAAAGCGAAAGTGATTTTGTGTGATTTTATTTAGCCATAAAGTTTTCCCCACGGTAATTCTTGTGTCGGTGTTATTTCATTCATGTGGTGTTTAGTTTACAATATTTGCACATTTACATTTACAAATATGTATTTATTTCAATCATGCCATAGATATTTAGAAAATATATAATTCTAGATAGTTATGAATTCGACATGGTATCGGAGTGAGGTTGGTTTTTAGTTTTTGTGCAACTTGCAGACATAAATGTGTTTGGAATAAATCTTACTGAGAATCAGTAGAAGAAATTTTTATTACAGAAGGAACATAATTTTTGCTTTCAAATATGCGTGTCTTAACTTGTAAGCATATATGAAAAACGCACGATATATCCTACTACAAATCATAGGATCATCAAAACGTGATATGAATATATAAGCCAAAAAGAGAGTGAAACAACAAATTTAGAAAAAAACATTCATACAATATCGAGCTTATGGAGTCCCACACGGATAAGGGAGAAACCCACAAGTTTTGTGTTTTTCTTGTCATGGCCCTTATACTTGCGGGGTTCCTTATAGTGTCCATCTTTCTTGAGAATTTGTTTGAAGTTCCACGGTTTGTGGATAATTCTCGACAGCTTATAATCTCATTTTTAATCTTTCTACCCTTTATGGTGGTAGCTAGGTTTGAAAATCAACAACATAGAAGGCTTGAACTTACACCAACTTGTAAGAAATTAAAAAAAAAAAAAAAAAAACATCAATATTGAAACAATGCATGATAACACCATCTCCAAAAGAAGGCCTACACCATGTTTTGATATTGAACATAAATATAATAAAGGCTTACACCATGATATTTGAAACAAGTGCAGTACAACATGTAAAGAAACCTACATATTATAGTGGTACCAAACTTGCAAGGCATGATAAATATTAGATTATCAATAGAAAGTTACAATATGAAGAACAAATCATACAAAATCTAATATACTCAATTATCTTTCCACAAATATAAAGTAAGAAATCATGAAGGGGAGTCGATTACATGCCATTAATTTGTCAACAACAATCTAATACATTTTATTTGACTCTACATTATTCGGAAGAAATAAGCCAATGAACATGCCTCTAAGTAAGCAATCGATCAAGAAGTTAGAATAGACTCCACATATTTGTATTATCAATTCATAAGATGAAACTAGAAAAAATCGTGTCGAGATAATATATAAGAGAGTAAACTAGCAATCGTACTTGAAATGTGTGATGGGAACGCCGAAGGGGATGAATAAAAGAAGTTAATTTGGAGGAAGCGAAACATTGAGGGAGGAGGAGAGGCGATGAAGAAGGGGTTTGAGGGAGGAGGGGTGGGGAAAATGCTTGGTGAAACCAATGCAAAGAAGAAGATAAATTTGATGGAGATAACATTAAAGGAGGAGGAGGGGGATGAAGAAGGAGATTGAGGGAGGAGAAATGCGGGGCGTCAAAAATGCTTGGGGATCGTACATGAAAATCCTCTTTCCTATGACCAAGAACATTTAAAACACGTCATTTGTGTCAAAATTTTGAAGGAGAAAGGGGGTATGGTGCACGGGCGTTGAGAAAATATACTTTGAATATATCTCAGAGAGTAAGGCATGGTTGATGAATATTAGGAAGGGAAACTTGCACAGGTTCAATCCAAAAATCTACATATGTTAGATACAAAAACTCTTTGTGTAACATTACTTATATCTTTGGTTTCATGCACATTTATGATTATATTTTTGTAGCAATTAACATAGTGATTAGGGTTTCCCCTCTTTAACATTCCTGATGACAATGTTTGTCAATGATCACTGAAAAAAAAACTTGACCTCTCATTTCCTTGATGCGTGTTAGGCACATTTACTGAAACTCGCATTTGGAAATGCTTGTTAGAAAAACCTAACACTTGAAGCATTAGAAGAAAAGGAAATTTAATTTCTTGTGTGTGTCTTGGTCCTCCTTCGACCTTCTAGCTCATAGAAGGAAAGGGAATGTTTCAGTTTGAAGATTATAAATTGGTTAATCGGTTAGAAGTAAAACCAAACCAAATGCAAAACATGCTCTCTAAAATCATTCACGATATGGATACGAACGAAAGGCAATGATCAAAGAACCCAAAGCCATATGATATCTATGTGTCAAGTAGATTTTTCTTGCATCGGTCTAGTTTAGTTGAAAAAGACTATCAATGTAATTACTTGTTAACATTACAAATGCAACAACCGACATCATGCAATATTGTTTGTGGATAATTTGTAGTCATCCTTTATTTTTTTCTACATATATAAGTGATAATGTCTAGTTTTACAATATGCGTTTTGTCGACACAATGGAGGATTTGTGATTTGTGGTGGCGGGTGGCATGTTGCAGATCAAAAGGTTCACACCCGAGGTATTTCAAACCCCAACACTGAGAAGCACATTTACAAAATGTAACATGAGTCAACCTAATAAAAAATAGTATCGATCTTAAGAAGAACATTGGATCACATCTAATTTAAGCCATATGGAGGGGTCACTTAGTAAACATTATTAACTTGTCCAATAGTTTTACAGTGTTGACAACCAAGCCTTACACAATTGAAATAAACAATTTTTTAGAAAATATGGGGAAAATGGGGATTCATATTATTTTATTTTATTCTTTATGGCATCAATATTTTCGATTGAACGATGTTTTATTTGTACATAAGCTAGAGACATAAATACTGCATGTCCCACACTTGTTTCATGAATCAGATTGTTCCTCCCCAAATAATATCTGCTATTTGTGCTCCACTTCATAGTCTCAATATTGCTCGCACTATTCACTTGAGTGTGATTTGTGTTTAAGGGGATCAAAATAAAAAATGGGGAAAATCCAATTGGTTGAGTTCAAAACATAACAACAATGCTTAATGTAAAACATCTTTAAATCTAATGCTTAGGTGTAATAAAATAAATGCATACCACAAAAATATTTGAATTTAATGTTGAGACTCATCTGCTCAATTCCCAATGCCTAACAAAGAGCTAACAATCAAGATTTAGGAAAGAATCGATAGTCAAGATTTGATAAAGAGCCAACAATCAAGATTGAAGGGAAGTTATTGATCCACATCAAATTGAATAAATTGATAAGGAAATAGAGTGGTTTTCATGCTAAATTTGATTTTGTTAGCTTTGAAGGGAAGGAGAAAATTGTTTCTCGAGAAGGAAGGAAGACAAGAAGGACGTTGGTTATTTATGACGGTTGGAGAAACGAGAGGTGAAAAAATATTGGAGTTTACCAAATGTATCTGCTATGAAGTTTGCCATGTAGTTGCTTCCACCACGTGTTTATCAATAAAACCATCAAAGTGTATGTGTAATGTCAAGGTTTGAAAGAGATTCCTCGTATTGAAAACAACAATTTTGGAATTTATGCTTCGATGGTAGTTAGGTTTTTTGTTTTAAAATATTTTAAGTTTATTGTAGTGTACAATTTGACAAGTGGCTAATGTTCGTATTTAAGTACGTGAAAACCTATCTAATACATTTCATCCCTTAAAATTATTAGCCAAGAATGCACCAGATCACAACTTTAAAATATTGACCAACATGCATGTAGGAAAAAAGAACGAAAAATCGATAAATGACGTAAACGTAAATGTCGTGGTACAAGACAAAGGTGCATCGGTGACAACGAGAACATGTAAGTGGCAATAAAAAACCTTATGTCGTTGATACTATTGCTTTTAAACGCACCTAAGCCTAATCAATTATATTCTCATGGACATTAGGGAAAATAGGGACATTGATCATTTTGGCGAAGAATTATTAACTCTCTATGGCATGTTTGATTTAAAGATCTGCATTGACATGAATTTGGAAATTTTATTTGTAAAACTTACAATGGGGCAAGTGTTGTTGATTATGCAATTTGTTTACAAAGCTTAATAAAAAGATAAGAGAAGTGAAGATTGATGATTCTATTAGGGACCTAAATTTAGATCATAACCTAATTTCCATAGTGGTAGCTTGGGTAAGCAAGAATCAACACACAAAGAAAGGACAATCTCAACAACATCTTTCGGAAAAGGAAGGATTATTTTAACCCAAGAAAAGTGTGATATATTCAAAAAGGCATTGAGCCACTTAATGCAATAGGGGAAGCAAGACCACACGGCTTAAAAAGTTGAGTTAACAAACATAATTAAGAGGGCCCTTACAAGTCGCAAAACAATGAAAAATAAGAAGCAAAAAAATTATTTTCCGGTAAATAAATGGTTTGATGTAGATTGTAAAGCGACAAGAATAACTATTAAAGAAACATGTAGATAGAAGTTGAACAAAAAGTTGTACAAACAGATCATCAAGAAAAAAATGTGAGTTCATGACCACAAGGAGGGAAGAGCTTATATACTTAGGGAAAAATAACACAAAAGTAATTTGGAAGGAACTTCAATCAAAGAAAAAACATACAAAAATAACAATATCACATCCAATCAATGGCTTAAGTATGCAAAACAACTTTATGAACATGATTTAAAGGTTCAAGGCCCCCTTTGGTCAACATGAAAAAAAGCTTTTAGTATGCAAGAAGTTGAGGAGGGTATTATGAAATTGGGGTTGGAAAAGCCAAAGACTTGGCTGAGTTTCAGGTAGAATATTAAAAATGGGGAAAAAATTTTCTCGCTCCTCACATTATCGACATATTCAATAACATCATTAAATATGGTTTTCCTAGAGATTGGATTAATATTCTTGTGATACCTATTTTATAAGAGTGTAGATGTTAACAATCCTTCTAATTATAGAACCATCACGATCAATCCATTATTTGCAAAGTTGTTTGGCAACGTCTTTGGAATACAAAATCAACAAGTGGGCGAAGGAAAAGGTAAGAGAGAAAAAGGGCTAGTAGGGTTCGAGCCTAAGTATTAAACAATAGATCATGGTATCACGTTGAGAGACATTATTGAAAAAGTTTGGAATGATAAAGAGAAAACTTACTATTGTTTTGTTGATTTCAAGAAGGCTTTTGAAAAAGTTCGGAGGAACAAGTTATGGGATAGAATTAAGGATCTTGGTATCTTAGTGGATCACGAGTTATTGTTCATAGGATTTACGAAAAGGTGCGAGTCAAAATTAGAACTCAAACTAGTATTTCAGAAAGTTTCAGGAGTGATATTGGGTTTAAACAAGGATGCACATTATCACCTACTTTATTTGGCCTACATATTGAAAAAAATTGAGGAATGACTAAATTTACAGAGTGAAGATGGTGTTCACCTAGAGAGTATGTTGTAAGACTTATCCTTTATATTGATGACCTTATCTTGATTGCTAGGTCCGCTCAAGGACTCCAAAAGCATTTATGTGCACTTGAGAACTTTTGGAAAGAAGTGGGGATGCAAGTCAACACCAATAAGACCAAGATCACGATATTCTCCAATAGAAAGAAAAGAACTCAATATGATTTTTATTTCCATGGAATTATTTTAGAGGAAGTAATAAATTATAAATACCTTGGGTTTGACTTTAATAAAAAGTTTAGTAGGTAGATTTGTAGCAAAAAGAGAACTTTAGGGGTTAGAAATATTTTTATGCTTTGCAAAACAAATGAAGAGACACAAAATTATGGGATTGGAAAACTATGCGAGACTTTGTTTCGGATTTTTGTAACTCCATTGGTGCTTTACATATGTGAGGTTTGGGCTAGCAACATATCAAGATTAAGGTGGAAATAATTTGAGAGGATTTAAAAAAATATGATTACCAGCAAGTTAAAACTAAAGATCTCTGTCCCATTTGAGATTCTTCTAGCTGAAATGGGTGTTGTACCTTTAGAAGCTATTGTTATGGTTTTGTTATCTCAAATTTTGCCCCTATGGAAAAATGGATCAAACACAACCCTGTGCAGAAAGAAATTCAAAAATGGTTCTATTGAACAAGCCTACACTTCAAATCCAATAGACAAGTTACAGGAAGGCTCTAAAAATGGAGTAGCAGGGTCGGGGAAGGAGAAAACAGAAGGAAGAAAACCAGAGGCTCAAAGGAGAAGAAATGGAAAAGACTCAAAGGTTTCGGGCTTTGCAAATGATTCAGAATGAGCCCCAAAATTGGCTAAGTATGGAGGAGACAATAGCGGAGGCTGCCAAGTGTCCAAACGACGCATCTCCAAAGGTTAAATCCAAAAGGTAGTCCTCAAACAAGTGCCAAGCCTCCATGTGTCCAGAACCCCAAAAGTTGCACCGGCCGTTGAAAAGTCTTCGACTCAATGGGAGGTGCCAAGTGTCTAAATGATGCTACTTCAAAGATAAATCCAAAGAGCAGAGACCCAAATGAGCACGGTCTCGCCACGTAGCCCAAATTAAAAAGTGGGACAAAGCGGGCCCAAAATCGACTAAGTATAGAGAACCAGCAGAAGCCTCCACGTGTCTCATCGCGCGATTCCAAAAGGAGCCAAGTGTCAGGGTTGAATAGTCAAAGCAGAGGCAAGTCGACGGAAGGAGCCAAGTGTCAACACGACGCTGTTTCAAGAGTAAAATTTTGGGCGGGTTTCCAAATAAGCGCTAAGCCTCTATGTGTCCAGGGTCAAACTTTTGGCTCCGCCAAGTAATGAAAGACTCAAGAAAAATATAAAGGAAACCATGGAGCCCATTCAGAAGCCACCACATGTCATTCCGACATGATTTCAAGAACATAAGGAAGGGGCTGAATCTTAAAGGTGCGCGAGGCCTCCACGTGGACCCTGTATGGACAGACTCTTTAAATATTACGCTCATGTGATCCGAATATTCAAATGGCCATATCTTTTGACTGGAGACTCAAATTTTGGCAGGAGAAGACTTTCTTGGAAATGTATCGATTCCTCTACACCATGGAAGCATAAAATATCATTCTTAATAGGATTTAGTGGGTGAAAAATGGGAAAATGTTTTCCAGGCCTAAAATACGTAACGAAATTTCTTCAACTACCAGATTTGATTTAATTTGATCTGCTGGGGAACCAAAATCAAAATATTGTAGGCGGATTTGAGAGGGGCATTGATTGATAGTGGTTGAGATTTCAAAGTAGGATTCAATGTATATCTCAAGGTGGTTGAAGCAGGATTCAAATTCTTCCCTCCTCTCTCTATTATTCTTCCTATATATTGTAATGAAGGGGAATATTCAAAGGGTTGGTCGTTGTTTCTCCTCTTCCCCCTCTCTCTTTCTTCCTTAGGGTAGAATGTAGAGTCTAAGCCTCCTCCCATGGCTCTGTAATGGATTTTTCTTGCCTCTTGCCCACTAATGATGTACCATGTAACATTTTGGAGCAATAGAATATGTTTCGTGATGCATCTGTCCATCCTTGGCTCATTTTATTGTCTCTTCTTACCTCTCATCATTGCAGGGTATACTATGCATATTTTGATGTTTGTTGTAGGTCCTGGGAGCTGTGTTTAATGGGTTTCAAAGTGGTGTCTGTGTGAAATCTATCTTTGGTCCGTGGTGCATTCTGTCCACCCTCTCCTCTGCTCACCTCTCTCCACTTCAGGTAGTCGGATATGTGATTCAACCACTTCCTTTTCTGGTGTATCACCACTTAGTGTAGGCTCTTTCACCCTCTCTCTCTCTCTATCCCCTTGGAAAGGTTATATTAGGATAGAATAGGTTACTGCACTGGAGTAGCTTGTGGTAGGTAGATTAGGAAGCAAGAACCGGATTTCTCCGGAGGGCCATCTCAAGTTTTGTAAGTCCCACAACTTGAGAGATGGTCCCATGTTGTGCAATCACACCAATTTCCCACTCCACGGTCGGGCCATTTGGGGATGTTGTGATTACGCACTAACAGCTTTTGGCATGCCGGTGGGACATGTCCAAGCACTTTACCACTTCATCTTAGCAAGTTGGTGTGTTCATGCTGCGCCCTTAATCATATATCTTATATTAGATGTATATAGCCGACTTGTGGCTATCATAACTTCTTATCATTATGTATCTCTTTCATATATGTTATATTTTCATTAGTGGGTTGGCCTTGGTGTTGGCCATAACATAGGAATAGTATATATAGGGGTTAGTAGGTAGTAGTTGAGGATCATATTCAACATTTGAGTCTTATTGTTTGGTTTGGAGGTTGCCCCCTCGAAGTGGCTAAGCTATTATTCTTGCACATTGAGAGCATTTATCTAAAATATTATGTTCATTGGTGTTATATTTCTACTAATAATCATATTTATACAAGTAATTACATTACAAGTGGTATCAGAGCTTGAACTCGGCCAACACTACGTCAAACCCTAATTGTGAAGGTTCGTCCATATCTCAAAATCAGTAGCGAATTTTTCTGCAAATTTTTCTGAGGTGTGGCAAAATAAGTCAAGTAAGCTTCCCTCTAAATTTTAAGAAATTTTGACTTGTTTTGCAAAAGTTATAGCGGTTTATGTTTTTTCATAATTTGGCTACCTAGGGTGCAATTTGTGGAAATTTTCAAAGTTATTTACATTTCTAAAAAGAAGATTAAAAATTAGTTTGAGTTCATTCTTTGATTTTTATAAAATTTGGCCGTAGTCCTATTGAAATCTGAAACCCTAAATTTTGACTTTGATCCTTAAAGCTTACCATTTTGGGGCATCATGTTTGGGCCTTCGACAAGAGGTAAAAAGACTCCCATCACTCCAGGTAAAACTACCGATAAGGATGAGATAATAGTTGAGGAGTTAGAGTTATAAGGGGTATCTACAGAGTCCTTAGAGTCAGGGTTTACTTCAACTGACCATAAGGTCAGCTATCTTGAGTTAGAGTTGCAAAACCTCGAAGGTAGAGTGTCCAGCAAAGAAGATGTAGAAAAGATTGGACAACGATTGGAGGATTTCATTAAAAAATTTAGTTAAAATATCATGGCTCATCATATCCTTCCTAATCAGCCACAAATCAATCATACTCATATTAAGCAGGGTGGATCTTTAGGCCAAAGTAATAGACAAACTAGCCAGGGTGGATCTGTAAACATGACCAATCCAAATACAAACACTCTGCAAGCCCGTAACATGATTCCAAAAGTGGAAATGCGTAAGTTTTATGGAAAGGATCCACTCAATTGGATTAACCAGATGGAGAATTTCTTTGATCTTCATCAGATTCCATCGGGACAAAAGGTTACCATGGCATCGTTGTATCTTGAACCTGACCAATTCATTTGGTATCGATGGTTATGTGCTCAAAGGAAAAAGAGTGGCCTCAATGTTACATGGACAATATTCATCGAAGAGTTGCAATTGCACTATAGTTCTAGTGTGTCAGAGAATTATTTCAGCCAATTAGCGAAGCTAAGACAGCCAGGAACAGTTAAAGATTACATCCATCAATTCCAAAACCTTTCCTTATGGGTGGAAAATATTCCTGAAGATAATTTGAATGACCTATTTCTTGGGGTCTTACAGAACAAATTGAGACTAAGGTGTGTTTGTTTAATCCTCATAAGGTTTCAGACTCTATGATCATGGCACGTAGGGCGAGGAAAAATTTCTTTCCAGTAGGAAACAAACTGTTAGTAATATCAGAGATCGTAGCACCCTTCCACCATCATTCCCTCGGCCAGTGAGACTGACACCTCAAAAAATTGAAGAAAAGAGAGCCAAAGGGTTATGTTTTAATTGTGACAACAAATTTGGACTAGGACATAAGTGTGTTGAAAAGAAGTTGTTCTACATTGAGGGACCTACTGAAGAAGAAGAAAATGAAGAAGATGAAGAGGTAGAGCCAGAGGAGGAATTAGGAGATCCCCAACCAACAATATCATGCCATGCAATTTCTGGTATTAGCACTCCCCAAACTCTCAAAGTAGTTGGATTCTTAAAAAAATAGAGGGTAACAATGTTGATTGATTCGGGAAGTACTCACAATTTCATCAATCATAAGTTGGCGGTACACTTGAACTGCTTTGTTTATCCAACTCCAGAATGTCAAGTCATGATCGTTGATGGGAAAACTGTTAGTTGTTCAGAAAATGCCATAACATTAATCTCGCCATGGGAGATTACTTGCTAACTAGCAATATGTATGCCATTGCCATGGGAGGAGAAGACATTGTGTTAGGAGTTCAGTGGCTTACCACCTTGGGAACCATTGAAATGAATTTCCAAGAGTTGTTCATGCAATTTCAGTCGTAAGGAGGACTTTTAAACTAAAAGGACTAAGAGCAAAGTCCCCACAGATGGTAAGTTCTCATCAGATGCAAAAATTTCTTAGAAAAGGTGTAGAAGGGTTTGTGGCACAACTATTTTCATTGGAAGCACATCATTCCAATACATTTATACCCACAGATATGCAAGCAATTATAGATGAGCACTCAGTGGTGTTTGGAGAAATGCCCAAGGGTCTGCCTCCGAAAAGAGACCATGACCATGCCATCCAGCTAGTACTGGAGTCAACCACCCAACATCAGACCTTATAGGTACCCCTATATGCAAAAGAGTGAGATTGAGAAGATAGATCAAGAGATGTTATAAGTAGGACTTATTCGTCATAGTCAAAGTGCTCACTCATCTCCTGTAGTGATGGTACGGAAAAAGATGACAATTGGCGCATGTGTCCAGATTACAGGGAACTCAATAAGTACACAGTTAAAGATAAGTTTCCTATTCTGTAATTGATGATTTGCTAGATGAGTTACATAGTGTTGTTTACTTTACAAAACTTGATCTTCATTTTGGATATCATCAGATTAGAATCAAGGATGAAGATATTCATAAAACAACCTTTCAGGACACATGAAGGACACTATGAGTTCTTGGTAATGCCTTTTGGACTAACAAATGCACCCTCTACATTTCAAAGGTTGATGAATTTCATCTTTAAGCCATTTCTTGAAAGTTTGTTTTAGTGTTCTTTGATGATATATTAATCTATAGTAAAACATGGGAGGAACACCTGCATCATGTAAATAAGGTGTTGGAAACTCTTGAACAACATCAAATTTATGCAAAGCCTTCTAAGTGTTCTTTTGGTGTCAATGAGGTTGAATATATGGGTCATATTGTCTCTTATGAAGGTGTTAAAGTGGATCCTAACAAGATAAAAGCCATGCTTGAATGGAAGGTTCCCAAAACCCTAAAAAATCTCTGAGGATTTTTGGGGCTTACAGGTTATTATCGTAGATTTGTAAGGAATTATGGTAGCATCGCAACACCACTCACAACTTTATTGAAGAAGGACTCTTTCCAATGGAACGAGCAAGCTACTATGGCCTTTGAGAAGTTGAAGGAGGCCATGTGCACCACTCAGTTCTAGCCACCCCAGATTTTTCAAAAACATTCATTGTTGAATGTGATGCTTCAGGGTATGGTATGGGGGCAGTACTCATGCAAGAAGGGTGACCCATTGCCTTCGCAAGCCGCTAATTCAAAGGTAATAATATCTCTAAACTAGTTTATGAGAAAGAAATGTTAGCAATACTTCATGCAGTGAAGCAATGGAGACCATATCTAATGGGACGACATTTCAAAGTAAAGACAGATCATGATAGTTTGAAATACTTCTTAGAGCAACGTTTATCATCAGAAGAACAATAGAAATGGGTCTAAAAAATGTTGGGGTATGATTTTGAGATAATATACAAGAAAGGAAAAGAGAATGTATTTGTTGATGCTTTATCTCGGAAGGATGAATCAGCCGAGGCATTGTTGTGTGCCATATTTGTATTACAGGAGGATTGGATAGAGGATGCAAAGTCTGAATGAAAAAATTACCCAAGTACACAAAATATCATTCATAGTCTCGAACAAGATCCAAGCATGTCAGAAAAATTTGTATGGAAAGGAGATGTTTTATGGTATAAAGATAGATTATATCTATGTAAGAATTCAACCCTTAAAAATAGGGTTCTATCTGAGCTCCATGCTTCTCCAGTAGGGGGTCATTCTGGCTTCTTAAAGACTTATCATCGAATCAAGCATGATTTTTTCTAGGAAGGGCTAAAAGGAGATGTCCAAAATTTTGTGGCAGAATGCATGGTTTGTCAGCAAAATAAGGGTGAAACAATTAAGTCCCTAGGTATTTTACAACCTCTATCTATTCCTAGCCAAAGGTAGGAAGAGGTGTCTATGGACTTCATCATAGGATTGCCTAAATCAGAAGGTAAAAATGTAATCATGGTGGTGGTGGATAGACTCACCAAATATGCCCATTTTTTGCTTTATCACATCCATTTGTTGTGAGTACAATAGCAACGGCCTTCAGGGATACAATTCAGAAGCTACATGGGAAACCAAAGATTATAGTGAGTGGTCGAGACCCAATCTTTACTAGTAATTTTTGGACTGACTTGTTCTCATGCTTGGGCACACAACTAGCTCGTATTTCCTCTTATCATCCCCAGTTTGATGGGAAAAGAGAGGCGATAAACAAGTTCTTGGAGGGATATCTTCATTGTTTTACATTAGATAAGCAAGCGAGATGTGTCCAATGGTTACCGTTGGTAGAATGGTGGTATAACACCTCCTTTCATACTTCATCTAAAATGTCTCCTTACTTGGCATTATATGGGTACCATCCACCACCTATCACTTCATCTTTGAGAGTCCAACCAAACGTTTGAGCAGTTGAAAACATATTCAACACCAACAAGAGGTGATTTCTAGTCTCAAGGAGAATTTGGCCATGTCACAAAACCACATGAAGTAGCAAAAAAAAGACAAACATCGCAGTGAAAGACATTTTGAAGTCGGTGATTTGGTTTTGTGTATTTACAACCATATAAGCAAATGTCCTTAAAACAACAAAAAAATGATAACAAGCTTTCACCTAAGTATTATGGTCCTTATCAAGTTTACGAGAAGATTGGAAATGTAGCATACAAAATTGAACTTCCTCCTGGCTACTCGAATTCATCCAGTATTCCATGTATCTTGCCTAAAGAAGGTAATTGGACAGACAATATCAACCCAGACAGTGTTACCCGAGCTTGATGAAGAGGGCAGAATCATCCTGGAACCAGAATGCATCCTTTAGACATGCACTAAGCAATTGAGGACAAGGGTAATCACTTGAGTATTTGATCAAGTGGAAAAATCTAGACAATGAAGACGCTTGACTTGGGAGGATGCAAATTTCTGCAAAGAAGGCATCAGATCTTCTCAACATTAGGGACAATGTTGCTTCAAAGGGGAGGGGCATGCTACGCCCTTAATCATATATCTTATATTGGATGTATATAGCTGATTTGTGGCTATCATAACTTCTATCATTATGTATCTCTTTCATATATGTTATATTTTCATTAGTGGGTCGGCCTTGGTGTTGGCCATAGCATAAGAATAGTATATATAGGGGTTAGTAGGTAGTAGTTGAGGATCATATTTAGCATTTGAGTCTTATTGTCTGGTTTAGAGGTTGCCCCCTTGAAGTGGCTAAGCTATTATTCTTGCACATTGAGAGCATTTATCTAAAATATTGTGTTCATTGGTGTTATATTTCTGCTTATAATCAAATTTATACAAGTAATTACATTACAGTTCATGTTAAGGTTCAACCTTTTGAGGCACATGCAAGCACATCTGGTGACTCGATCTGGTCAACAACCCCATCTCTCGAAGTTGCAGATTTTTTCCATCCATTTCCATCCATTTTCTTCTTCCATCTCTTTCATTTTCTCCCATTCCATGAAGTTGTGCAATCATGACTTCATTCCCTTCATGGAACTCACACTTACAACAACAACAATGTAATCCACCTCCAATGCATTTCCCAACTCCTCTAGATCAGCATTATAATCAGATCCAAGACCATTATGCTTACCCATATGAGCAGGGTGAAAGTTAGTTTGGCTATGGAGCTTATCAAGAACAAGGGGACACATACAATGGTGACAACTATGTGGAGAATGCTGGTTTGTTGGAGAAGATTCAAAAAATGGAAGTTGACATGGTTCAGTCAAGGGCCATAGCACAAATGAAGGCATTCAAGATTGGTTGTAGGGAACCTTGTCCATGGGGAGGACATTTTCCAAGACATTACAACCCTCAGGAGAAGCTTGACTTCATGGTTGAAGTGTTGCCTCAACTTACACAGTTGATTGAGGACATTGAGGCTTATGAGCAAAGTGCAAGACAACCTTGTCAATGGGTAAGTCCACCACCTCCTAGCTCTTCATTTTCTCTTTCTCAAACTTTATCATTTCAGCATGATCAAGAGTCAAGCCCCTCACTTGCTGCCCCAAGTGTTGATTTATTTTCTCCATCTCCTAGTCTTCCATCTTACTTCAATTCTTCTCCCCTTTTCCTTTCCCAAGTCCAGCAGTTCCAAAGAAACTTCCTAAGGATCCAACAGAGGAAGAAAGATGAAGGTGTACTCCCCAAGTCATTCCCTCCAAAAAAACAAGAAGTTCCACCTCCCTCCCCACCACAAACAATTGCAAAGCTAGTTGAACCCTAACCTATCACTCCTCTTGATTTCCCAAGGCCATGTTGGGAAGAGACTCAAGAATCCAGTCAAGGAAAACAACAAGAAGTGGAGCCCAACAAAGAAGAAATGACAGAAAATTTGAAGAGTTAGGGCTGCCAAATTTGGGTTTACAAAGATCCCATTAATGGTTAAGCCAATAGAGGAGGTCAGAGTTGAAGAGCCAGTGGTGGCTGAGGCTGAGTTTGCAACAAAAGAAGAACAAGAACAACAAGAAGAAGATCAACAATCTGTTTACTCGAATACAATGTCCCTAATGGAATTTTTCCGAAGAGGATCTTGATCGATCCAAGGATGCACAACTAGTTAAGAAGGAGGAACAATCAGCTCCAAGTCCCATTGAAGAGGAGCAGTTGGGAGAGATCAAATCAAAGTTGAAGCCACTCAATGAAGAAAGCATCATTGAATATTTTTTGCTTTCATTTCAAGGGTCTGATTTGATTGATGAACCCATGATGGAGGAGGATCATACAATTTTAGAGGCCCCAAGTGTGGAGTAGGCCATAGAAGAACCTTCAATTCTTCCTCCCACTTCACCCCCTTCAAGCTCGATGTTGAAGAAGAGTTTTATCTTTCAAACTTCATGTTTGAGGACGAAGGGAACCATGGTGAGCTAGTTACTTAGATCAAGAGGACACCATGGAGGAGGTCGACCACATGCAACAAGACAACAAGGAGGAAGACTGTCTGTCAGACTTGGAAGATTGCTTTGATGGAGAGGAGCCCATGGAGATCATATCATTTTCTCCTCCATCCACCTTCCAAGCACATGAACCTACTGCCATGAAGGAGAGCATTCAAGGACAATAGCCTGTGTCTCACAACATCCCTCTGGAACCAAGGTTGGAAGATATGAGTCTTCCATGTTCTTCACAAGAGAAGGAAGGGAAAGAGCAAGAGGATGTCATCATCTCTCTCACACCATCCACCCAGGAAGGTCAACAAGAAGACTCCATTCTTGGAGTTGAAATTCAGAGCAAGGGGCACATCCAAAGGATCAGATCGTGCCTAATCAGGTACTTGGCTTCATTGGAGCCAAGAGAGAAGCCAAAACTAGTCATGCCTACTTCAGGGCATGAGGATGAGTATCAAAGTACCAAGGGTCATCATCAACACCTCCAGGAGTCTAATGCCAATCAACTTGAGGAGGTATTTTTGGTTGATGTTGATACCTTGATGATTTGGGTGGAGGACCGACTTATAGTCAGTTTTTCACTCATACAAGTAGCCATATTCAATGTCAAATCATTTGCATGGCTGCCCCTCTTGAGAAAGGGAAGCTACTTCTCCTTGCTTGAATTACTGAGCTTTGTTTAAGATTTTCTTTCTCTTTGGCTAGTATAAGAGTAGAAGTAGATTTTTTTCCAGAGAAGAAGTGCTTGTGCACACGCAAAAGGTCTGCCGGGGTCTCATTTGAGGCATGTATGATTTTTGTCTTTGTACATAAGTTTTGTTCGCATTGCTCTGGAGGTGCATGAGGCTAGACCCTTCAATATTCATGACAGAAAGAGCCATAGTTTCCTGTAACAGTTGTGAATTTCAAAATAAAACAAATGTATAGCAACTAAAAACATTTTCGAAACAATCTGTTTTTGGGATAGGTTCAGGGTCGCTAAGCAAATCGGGCTCGCAAGCTCCACTTAGGAACAAATTTTTAAAGCTCAGATTGGATCAATATCAGGACATCATTCTTGACTCCATGCCCAATGGATGCTTCAAGGCTACTGGTCCCTTCATCTAGCAGGAAGATGTCCCCTGTGAGTTGCTAATTGTTATCTCAATTTTTGCCCCCTAGAAAAAATGGATCAAACATGACCTTGTGTAGAAATAAATTCAAGAAATGGTTCCTTTAAATGAGCCTACGCTTCAAATCCAACAGAAAAGTTATAGGCAGGCTCTAAAAATGGAGTAAGAGGTCGGGAAGGAGCAAACAAAAGGAAGAAAACCAGAGGCTCAAGGAGAAGAAATGGAAAAGACTCAAAGGTTTCGGGCTTCGCAAATGATTGAACGAGCCCCAAAATTGGCTAAGTATGGAGGAGACAACGAAGATTGCCAAGTGTCCAAACGATGCATCTCCAAAGGTTAAATTTAAAAGGCAGTCCTCAAACAAACGCCAAACCTCCACGCATCTAGAACCCCAAAAAGTTGCAGACCGACCGTTGAAAATTCTTCGACTCAGCGGGAGGTGCCGAGTGTCCAAACGATGCTACTTCAAAGATAAATCCAAAGAGTGGAGACCCAAATGAGCGTGGTCTCACCATATAGCCCAAATTAAAAAGTGGGACAAAGCGGGCCCAAAATCAACTAAGTATAGAGAACTAGCGGAAGCCTCCATGTGTCTCATTGGCGTGATTCCAAAAGGAAAGTCTGGAGGCAGTCCCCAAATGAGTGCGGGCTCGTTGTGTGTCCTAGGTCCAAAAAAGGGATAGATTCGGGGGTTGAATAGTTAAAGCAGAGGCGAGCCGGCGAAGGAGCCAAGTGTCAACATGGCGTTGTTTCAAGAGTAAAATTTGGGGCGGGTTTCCAAACAAGCGCCAAGCCTCCACGTGTCCAGGGTCAGACTTTTGGCTCCGCCAAGCAATGAAAGACTCAAGAAAAATATAAAGGAAACCATGGAGCCTGCGGAAGCTGCCACGTGTCAGTCCAATGTGATTTCAAGAACATAAGGAAGGGGCCAAATCTTCAAGGTGCACGAGGCCGCCACGTGGACCCTGTATGGACAGACTCTTTAAATATTGCACTCCGTGATCCGAATATTCAAATGGCCATATCTTTTGACTGGAGACTCATATTTGGGTGGGAGAAGATTTTTTGGAAACGTATCGATGCCCTCTATGCCATGGAAGCATAAAATATCATTCTTAATAGGATTTAGTGGGTGAAAAATGGGAAAATTTTTTCTAGGCCATTAATATAGAACCCGATTTCTTCAACTACTAGATCTGATTTAATTTGATCTGCTGGGGAACCAGAATCGACAGATTGTAGGTAGATTTTAGAGGGCATTGATTGATAGTGGTTGATATTTCAAAGTGGGATTCAATGCATATCTCAAGGTGGTTGAAGCAGGATTCAAATTCTTCCCTCCTCTCTCTCTTATTCTTCCTATATATTGTAATGAAGGGGCATATTCAAAAGGTTGGTCATTGTTTCTCCTCTACCCCCCTCTCTCTTTCTTCCTTAGGGTAGAATGCGGAGTCTAAGCCTCCTCCCATGGCTCTATAATGGCATTTTCTTGCCTCTTTCCCACTAATGATGTACCATGTAACATTTTAGAGCAATAGAATCTGTTTCATGATGCATCTGTCCATCCTTGGCTCATTTTATTGTCTCTTCTTACCTCTCATCATTGCAGAGGTATATTGTGCATATTTTGATGTTTTTGTAGGTCCTGGGAGCCGTGTTTAATGGGTTTCGAAGTGGTGTTTGTGTGAAATCTATCTACGGACCGTGGTGCATTTTGTCCACCCTCTCCTCTCGCTCACCTCTCTCCACTTCAGCAATTGGCTATGTGATTCAACCACTTCCTTTTTTGGTGTATTAATGCTTAGTGTAGGCTATTTCACCCACCCCGCTCTCTCTTTGTCCCCTCGAATGGTTAGATTAGGATAGAATAGGTTATGGCTGCACTTTGGAGTAGCTTGTGGTAGGTAGATTAGGAAGTAAGAACCGAATTTCTCCGGAGGGACATCTCAAGTTTTGCACGTCCCACAACTTGAGAGATGGTCCCATGTTGTGAAATCACACCAAAATCCCCACTCCACACTGGTCATTCGGGGGTGTTGTGATTTTGCACTAACGAGTTCATCTCATAACATATTTAAAAGGTTCAAGAAAATGGATGGAAGTAGATGGCCTAAGGAAATCCTTAATGAGTTTTGGAGAAAAGAAAGAAGTCTTAGATGAATCACAACAATAAATGGTTTAAAAAATGGAGCATTTACTTGAATACATGTCCAAATAATAGCTAAGAGATAAAGAATTTTTTTATAGATACGCTTCGCCAAGTTATGTGGGGAAAGTAATAAGGGAGAAAGAAGAGGTACTACTTGGAGGAATTTAACTCTACATGTGATCATCAACAAAAGGATTTTATATGGGCTAATATCCCGTGGAAAGCAAATATATTCATAGTTCAATTGAGGACTAACTCACATTGTCTTCGTTGTGAAATAGATAGATGGAAAACACTTAAAGTGGTATGGGAAAAGAGATTCCGTGTCTTACGATACGAATGGTGCAATGGAGTCGAAAAAACATTTCATTTTGGAGTGTAATGCTTACAATGACATTTGGGCGTAATTTTCTAGTATCGTGTCTATTGCGTCCTTTTAGGATATTTTCGGTGATAATATGGTTGAAAAAATAGGGAGCTGATTATCAAACTTCTTCGACAGAGAGATATGAATGCCAAAAATATCCTTAGCAAGATCTACTGTCCCATAGGTTGTTTTTGGTAGCCTAGTGGATGTTAAAAGTTATTTTTTTCTTTCTTTCAATGGGAACACACCAAACGTTCACGATTAAAGTCATAAGAAAATGACCACCGCCTAATTTAAATTGATACGACATGTACAAATGATGTCATAACTAACTAGTTTCCCTCCCCTTTATATGATTTGGAGTACGCCTTCGACGTAATTACATCAAAACAATTTTTCTCAAACACTCAATGCGAGCCTAGAGAGGATATTTCATAAACATGAGCACCAAATGATAATCATGTCCATTCCTACACATATGCACCTTCTTGTTCTAAGTGGAAGATAAATGATCTCACTCCATCTGAATCCACACACATGACAAGAAATTTCTCGGGTGTAAAAGAATCATGGATCCCTTCACACTTGGGGATCGCTAGAAACAAAACACAAATTGAACATTACATAGATCAAACCATGAGCCCTTAGGCATACTAGCCAAGGTCTAAATAATTGTAATGGCCGTAGAAGAGTACGAATAATCTCAAGGTGAAATAATAAGAGAATAGCCTCATCTCTACTGGTTCCTTCTTAATTCCATTCCTTTGTAGAAAGATTCATAAATTTTACAAATTGCCGATACTTCCTTTGCTCGTAGCATTGCAAATCCTTTCAAACGTAAGAGAAATTCCCCTCAAAAATGGAAAACCCTATGAAATTCAATATGTTTTTTTCCCAACCTGCTCAATCAAATCAATGCAAGATCAACTACAACCACCATGTTAATGAATTTCACCTTAAAAACCTTTTTAGTATTCATTTAGAGGTGTAATCACATGATGAATATGTTCCACAATTAATCCATGAGATCAAATTAGTAAACAACTTTGAGCTCCTCCTTGATGGTGGGCAATACATGAGTGATCGGGTTTTATTATTATTTGTGGGTTTCCTTTAGTACTTGTTGGTCATTTTTGGACCCGTGCCGTATGGGGCATGACATTTGATATTAAAACCAAGCTTTGGGGATAAAATTGTAGCTAGATGGTAGCTTGAGTTAGGTAAACCACCTAATGAATGAACATTT
The DNA here is from genome assembly GCA_018340775.1 of Taxus wallichiana var. yunnanensis. NCBI lineage: Eukaryota > Viridiplantae > Streptophyta > Pinopsida > Cupressales > Taxaceae > Taxus > Taxus wallichiana. Next base: position 273,432,641 of record CM031233.1, on the reverse strand, counting down.
CCACAAAAACCTAATGTACCTTTCTCCCCACGTGTAGGATGTCGGGGTGAGGTACCACACGACGTGCAACAAAAATCAAGTGTGTGAGCGGTCCTCCTCGAGATCCTCCTAGGGAATATTTTGGGAAGTAGATATTAGATGCACTACAACATATGATGAGACTCATGTAGGATCACTTTCAAACATAACCAGAGCCAATAGAGGAGGTTAGTTAGAATGAGAGTGACACACACCCGGATGAGAGATCACATTCTACCATACATAGTCGTGACTCACCACAATGAGAGAGGTATCATAGTCCTTGAATGTAGGTTCAAAGAGTAGTTGAGACTTGCCTTATTGGTCGGGAAATAGGTGGTGCTATTAGGGATCTTCTCTGTCTCCATCCACCTACTTATGGAGGGAGGATTGATGGTTTTGGAACCGAGTCATAACTCCTTCTTATTGATAGTTTCTTTGGGTTTCACCCATATGAGAGAAATTCAAGGCTCATCTTGCCAAACACCTTCTATGAGATGCAACTAGTGAGGCATCTATTTGAACTATGTTAATTTTTGCACTTGTGTCGACCAATATGTCATTAATGTTCCAGCCGTCGATATAGGCATCGCCAGTATCTATCTATCAAAACCCTTTGTCATTACTAGTTTCACATCGTACCTTTTTGTCGTCCCCATTGTTTTCCGAGCACCACCTTACTCAACCTGGTGTGATAAAATTTGACCTAGCAAGGGTAATATAACCTCTATGCGTAGAAACCTACATGCCTATGAAACTCATTTTTGTAAATTCGTTCATCCTATGAATCTTTTAACTTTTCATTTCGTAACCTTGTTTCATCTATGATGTATTCTATTTCACCTTGAAGTTCTATTTTTAAGTAATTTTCTTCTTGAAGAACCTCTTTCTCTTTATTTTCGTTAGGATAGGGCTTTGCAATAATGATTTTGAGTGGGATTTACCTTCTTTGAAGTTGTATCTTATGCGCATATAGTAGTGCACATTGTCACATGTACTTTGGTAGATGACTCCTTTGTTAGTAAAGTTTTGACCTATACTCATCCACCATAGTGTGCATGATTTTAATCATTCAGTGCCGTTTTCACCTTTTTATTTCATTATCTTATAGAGGTTGGGGAAATCTTCCACCTTATTTTACTTTTGAAAATGTCGGGAGATTGGGAAGGCTAAGTAATCACATTACTAATGATTTGGTGAACCACATTTTTAAGAAGTTTTGGGTGGATATCTCGCCACCTCCAAGACCTCCTCGTCCTTGTCCATTTCTTCCTTGACCATATCCACCATGTGCTTTGATAACATCTTCTATTGTAGCATGTCGAAGTCCCCATGATCTCGGCCTCATGGATTTGGTCAATAATATAACAATCTGATGTATCATGGGTATGTGCATCACATATTTTTCAAGTAAGTAGATACCTTTTCCTACTTAGCACGATGGAGTAGAGGATAATTTCAAGTGTCATGGCAACCTTCATATATCTCACAAGCTAGAAGCATGGCCTTTAAAATTATGCGCAGGCATGCAATTTTGGTGTGGCCCTCCACCTCATAATTAGTGCACCAAATGCAACTACGTGTTTCTCATGCATTGTTCGATGTTAATTTCTCCAATTAGGTCATCATAGATGTAATATGTACCTCCATGAATGAGATTATGTTGGTATTAAGACTTCCCATTGCTTCAACATGCGGGGATGCTTCTAATGCTTCCTGTGGATTGGTGAAAGTCTTGTGTGAAAATACGTGCCTAAAGGTTAATAAAATACCCCATACAAACCATTGTGTTTATTGTGTAGGATTTATCTCATAAGAGAGCTTGGAGATCAGGGTTTTAAAACATTCTTCATATGCACTTACACTCTTAGTGAGTGCCTTCTTAATTTCTTTGAGCGTCGAAATAATCTGCTGCTCAAACTCGGAATATCGAATTGGTTAAAAACTCCACTTAAGTTGATCATAGTCTTCTAGTGCTTGTAATGGGGCATGTTTTTGATACTAGGTATGGGTGGGACCAAGCAATGTACTTGAAAATTAATTTTCTTTCCATTCCAAGGAATTTATTCCCCTCGCTTGCCATATAAGTTTAAATTTGAGCACATGTTCTGCTGCATTTTTGACCCAGTGATATTATGGTAAGTGCAAGTAAATTTCATAAACATATTACGTGCATCCACTTGTTACGTAGTATTTACAATTCTTCCTTAAACTAGAATATTATCTATTTGGAAATTTCTTCCACTCCTACTACGACTTGTAGCTAAGAGATTAGCCCCAAATCCCTGTTGTACTAATGTCTTTCCTTGCACGCTTGTTAGTGCTAGTGTGGTGGTGTTAGTATTCATCATCCCCAATCGCTACGCTTTTAATATATTAATATTCAATCATGATCTCCTTGGTTTGCGTTGCAATGTTTGTAGAAAGTATGGTAAAATACTATCCAAAGTTTCCTTCTTATTAGCCTTCTTCACCTCTTCTTCACTATCACTTTCAATTATCACATGTTATGTATTAGTTGATCCAATTGCGTGAGCGGGTGCAGGAGGTTAGATCAAGATACCATTGGAATTATATTGTCCTTCCTCATCCTTCGGATCTTGTATATTCCTTGGCACACTAATATTCCTTCCTAGAGCTCCTTATCATTGCTGCTCTCTCCTTGCCTTAGGTAATGTTGTTTGTCATCACTACAATTCCTGGAGTTGACTCACGTAGAATTACAAGATCATTTTATAATACCTTTATTTTTTTCTCTTCAAATCACCCCCTCTTAACGGTATGCTTGTATAGGGAATCCGTAACTTCTTCCTGATATCCTCTTTTCCTTCATATGTCATGTATTGCCCACGTTGTGGAGCATTTAGCCTACCATTGTGAAAGTTTCTATTCCCCTATCAATCATCATTTTCTTAATCTCTAATGGTAGGTTATTTAGGTATGATCCATGTGGTTCTATGAAGAAATTATATTGTGCTTCATCTACACAAGAAAAGGTTGAGAGTAAATACTCAAGGATATAGCTCTAAAGTGTGCCTTTCTACTAATAGTATACATCGTGTGTCCATGTTGTGTCATTTCATGATAGATTCCTTGTGCACTTAGAAGTTCAAGGATACTTTCGTAACACCTTTGACAAAATGTTATATTTATCTTTTGCATTACAAGCGTTGACATGTGATTTTCTTGATGAGGTGTGTTCCTTTGATTTGAAGATCATGCTTGCCATGGATAAATCATTTCTTCTCTTGGATTCGTTAGGTTGAAATGTGGTTGCTTGCAAGAATCCATTTTCACTTACGATAGGTGAGTTATAATGCGGTATTGATGGTTACAAACTTATCTCTCTTTAATGAGTACATCCTTGGATCAATTCCATTGATCCAAGGTATGTTATAAATCTTCTTACCTGATCTGAATGAGAAAACTGACATCAGAGGTTGAGAGACATAACGAATTGAACTTTTGTATGTTTACAAATTCTTTATTGTCTTGTAATATCGTGCCTGCATTATGTTGTATGTTTGTGCTCAAATCTTCTTGACTGATCTCAGCAGGATGCTTATGGTGCTAAGTGAAAAGAGGCCTATGTCAGGACTATTAAAAAAATAAAAACTAAGTCCTAGACCTATGAAATCTATCCTAGCTAGATTCTTAAACTAAGGTATTTATACCTATCTACTACCTATGTCTATTTTGTTGGGATGGAATCCTAACCTAAGTTGTTTGTACTAAGTTGGAATAAGGGGGAAATAACCTAAGGTGATGCTAGGTTATTTCTAACCTAATACCTAATACCATTTGGTTATGAATTATGATCTAACCTAAGATGACTATTTACCTATTGTAATGTTTATAACCTAAGGTCTTATCCTAAGCTAATGGTACATATCCTAAACTATTGAAATATGGAAAGGGGACCTAAGGGTCATAAGGAAAATGGGAAGCTAGGAGGATGTTCCTAAGCTATTAATGTGATTTGATCTTGGGAATTAAGTGACAATGTACTACCAGATTAGGAAAGGGCATGGAATTTGGAGGAAGCCGACGTGGATTCATCACTAAGGTTTAGTGATGCATGCAGAAGTTCAAATAGGCTTCGCCAATTTTGGATGGCGGTGGCAAGGAGAGATAGGTGGGAATTTGAGAGTAAATGACATTAATGAGTCTCGGTTTTGTGAGCAAACCATCTTGGAAACCATGCAAGTGGATTCGTTGGGGGTTGTTTGGTCTTGCATGCTTTGTGATTTTTTCTTTACATGGAGCTATCTGGTTCTTCGAACCAGCAGTTTGATTTTCACTTTGTGGCTATTTTTGGTTTCCCTGGTCTATTTTCGATTCAAGGGAAGTATATGAGGCATTGGGGAAAGATATTTTTAGTTGTTGATCTTGCTTGGAGAAGAAGAATTGTTGAAATCTTGGCTGGAAGTCTTCTTCAAATCAATAGAAGCACTATCAGGCATGATAGGCTCTACCCATTAAGATTTCTTGCTTTTCTCTAAATGTTTCATTAAAATAACTCTGCTCTTGGGTTTCTGTATTTGTTTGGTTACTTGCTTCATATGGAAAGAATCTCTGTCCTTTTGGTTATGGAAACCTTTGCATGATAATGTTGGTTTTGGATGTTTTCTCTCGAGTAAGTTTAATGGTGAAATGCATATAGAACTTTCGAGACTTTAGTGTTTTGATTAGAACATGCATTCTGGACTATCTGCTCGAAAAAGAGCTTGAGTAAATGGTTTTTGGTTTGAGTTTTGAACTGGAAGTCTCTTTAGAAATTGAAAGAAAAAAAAAAGGGATACTTCTCTTTGATGCATCTTTGAGTTTGAAAAGTTGTATTATTTCTCTTTCGATTTGTATGGATATATATTTAATGTATTCCAAGAACTCGAACTTGTGTGAAAACGTGTTAAGGATATCTTGTTTCCCTCTGATCTGGGTAACTTGCATTATTTTAATTGACCGTCTTTGATTGTTTTGAAAGATAGGTGAATATCCTTTTATAAAACCGTATCTTGTTTTGTGAAGATATAGTACTTCTATTTCGGGACTATATTGTATACTTTGTTCTTCATTATGAACTCGAACTTGCGTGAAAATGTGTTCAGGATATCTTGTTTCCCTCTGTTTTGGGTAACTGCATTATTTTAACTGACTATCTTTGATTTTTTTGAAAGATAGGTGAATATCCTTTTATAAAATTGTATCTTGTTTTGTGAAGATATAGTACTTCTATTTCGGGATTGTATTGTATACTTTGTTCTCCATTATGAACTTGAACTTGCGTGAAAACGTGTTAAGGATATCTTGTTTCCCTCTGTTCTGGGTAACCTGCGTTATTTTAACTGATTGTCTTTGATTGTTTTGAAAGATAGGTGAATATCCTTTTATAAAATTGTATCTTGTTTTGTGAAGATATAGTACATTTGGGATCGTATTGTATACTTTGTTCTTCAATATGAAATTGAACTCATTTAAAAGCAATCGTTAATGGGTATTTGAAGTATTTGGAAGTGTTGTGTTCGTACTTCAACTTGTGTTAAATATGGAAGGAATAATTACCCTTTCTCTACATTGAACTTATCTGCCTCAAACTTTATGTTTTTGATGGAGCTATGTAAGTTATTGTAGTTGGAATCACTGCTACAGTTTGAATTCGTGAGGAATATAGAAATAATGTTTGACTTTAAACTTCATGTTGGGTTTTTGTATTCTCTATCAGAAACTTTTGAATGGACTTCTGGGTTTTAAAAAGGGATTTGGAAGTCAATTGTTAAAATAGTGGTGAATAAATTCTTGGTTCGGATCCTTTCTATTGAAGTTTCCTTTAAATTTTGGGAAGTTAAGTTTTGTTCAATGGTTGAAGTTCTGTTTGCTTGAACTACTCTGTAGATCGACTCTCTCTCCCAAGTTGTTAGGGTGTTTACCATCCTAGGCCTGTTTGACTTCTTGAGTTCGGCTCTCTGCCCTTTTGATCTTGGATGAGGTAATGAGAACTCACTCTCCAGAACTGGAAACTTCTTTGTGGTTGTTTTAACTTAACTTGTTGCTAGTTGATTGTGGAAAGTTCATGGGAATAGTAGAATGTTTAAGAAACTTTTGGGACTGTCATTTTTGGTACAGGGGAAAACCAAACCGTTCCCATTTGATCTTTCTTGATCTCAACTATTTTGTATGGAATCAATTGTCTTTTCGATTCAGGGTAGTGTACAGCTGAGCCTATCCTGTAGAAAGGAAAACGTAATCATTTCTTGTCTGATTGTTTTTGAATGGATGAGTCATGCATCATTAGGAATTTTTTTGATGGACTCCTCTCTGTGCACTCAATAGTAAATATGATCCTTCCTTGGATGGACACGAGTAAGAAATAATCCTTTTGTAAATCTTACTTTTTTTTATGGAACGTATGGTTTCAAATCACTGATTGATATCTCCAATAATGTTGAATAATTCATAAGGGTTGCAAGTAAGTTGATGTTTTGTTTCTCTCCCTTCTCGGATTGGATTGGGATTCTTGTTAATGGTTGTTGTCTCTTAAATGGTGAATCTTTTATTGGTTTCCTTGACTGATACTGATTATGTAGGTATTTGGTTATGTACTTTCTGAACCTGATTTCCATCTCTTAGAAGAATGGTGAGTTGTGGATAGTCCGTATTGATTCTTCTTCTTATTTATTTAGTTGTTGAATGATTCATCCTAAATATGTACTATGCTGAAATGAACTTGTCTGTACATGATTTCTGGAAACTTGGTAAAATGACAAGAAGGTCTTTGATTCGGAAGTAACTCTTTTTGTTTATGTAGTAAAGTTAATTATGTATTTCAAATTCAGAAAGAATTATGAAATAATTAATTGTCAAGAGCTGTTGTTTGATATAAATAAGTAATTGTTTGGGACAATACTTATCTGATATAATGCAAGTAGTTGTTGATTATATTATGATCTTTTCTTAAAAGTGAATTCTGATTTATTATTGTACTTCTTTTAGGGTTGTTATTACTTATGCTTATTTGTATGATTACAATAATTGTTTCATTAAAGTATAGTTGTTTTAATGGAACAATTAGTTTAATGCACTTCGTTTTAATGCTTAGTGCTTATCATGCTCAGTTCAATGAACTAACCCGTGCCAACAATTTTTGTAGATGGACTTCGTAAGTGATAAAAGAAGGCAATAAATTTTATGATGTGTTGGCTGATTTAAAGTCTGGCTCTTATGTAGTGAATTCAGATTCATTCTTGAATTGTATTGAAAAAGGAAAAGTTGTATTCTGTTATGATCTTAATGTTGATTGACATGAAGTATGTCTGAAATGCATAGATTTGTAAACTGTGTATTTTATCATGATGAATTGAAAAGTTTGGAGATCTACTTCAAATGGTTGTGTATTTCTCTTGTACTTTTATTGAGGAAATTGGAATATATCTTGTTGATATTCTTCATATTTGTTTGTATACCTATCTTTGTTATCATTTATTAAGTTGGAAGGAGGGAAATAGTTCAATCTCCCTTACTAAGATACAACTTGCTAAGTTGCATTAGATGTCGTTAACTATCGAAACAATTATAGTATAATTATGGAATGTGTAATAGACATACAATTAAACTATATGAATTGTGAAAGATAAAAAGGGTATGATAACCCTAACACTTAATCATGTAGAGGAAGACTCTTCCTCTCTCAAAAGAATGTAAAACAAAAGGAATGGTGTTTATGATCGTTAATCATTGTACTTCATTTTCTATGAAGTCTACTCTAGTTGAACCTATGTGGATGCTACACCTTCTTTGAATAGTTAAGTTACATTAAATTAACCTTATGATGTTTGTTGTCCTGTTTTTGGATAACTGCTTGTTATGCCAAAGTTAATGAACATAAAAGCAATCATGAGTTAATGAAGTTCTTAATATTAATTAGATCAAATATGGAAGAAGAACTTAAGGAATGTTGGATTTAGGGTTTTGCAAGGTTGTTGTAATCGAATCTTAATCCAAATTTAATTATGTGTTAATGACCACCTAGGGGTATGTACATCGTGATGAAGCAGTTCTGACGGATGTTGGCACATGCCAACTGTAGGACTGTACCTTCGAGAAGACTAAGGACTTCTCGAGGATACAAGTGTTGCAGTTGACATGTGGCAACACCCTTCCGCATTTTTCATCTAGATCTACACACATCTAGACTTGAACGTAGTTTCTCTCTAGGTCAAGTTAGTAGCGTGATTTGAATAGGAAGTAGCTTTCTATGACTCAGGGTACCTAGGCACATTCGATCGACTTAGGTCGGTTGAGTATGCCCATATACCCTAAGTCATCGTGAGCGTCTCCCTATAACAAATTATGTCGCTAACCTGGGTTAGGGTCAAACCTTGGGCAAGTGGACTAACAGAAGTCAAGTAAAGACCATTCTAGATAACAAAAGAGTGAGGTGAAGGACATATTTTGATTTGATGAATATGTCATCTAGGAATAGTAACATGAACAATATGTTGGAAATATTTGGCCAAAGTATCGCAAGTTGTTGGTTGTGTTGTCCTATGTCACCTAGTTTAAAGAAACGTGATGTCAGATGAATATTGGTAACAAATATTCAAATAGGTTCTTTAAACAGATCACTCAATACCCGAAATAGGGTAAGAAAACCAAGTATACGTAAATTATTCTATACTCTAAGAAAAACATGAGAGATCGGTTAGAAATCGAGTCATGAAATGAGAGATCGGTAGTTTACTGAGTCATTTATAGCTACATATGGTTATCTGTTATGAGATTGATTGGCATGGAATGTGTGTTCTAAATGATGTTTTATTTAGAACAGAGAACATTGTGTAATTTTTTTTCCCTTGTTTCTAAAGTCTTAAAATGGGAATGTTACACTTTAGACCCAAATTCCCGCTCTTTCTCGCATAATAGGCAATTAACCATGCATACAAGTGTACCCAAAAGCTCACAAAAATGTTTCATACATTTCATCATATAGATTAGCCTTGACCCACTTTCTTGGAGAGCAATCCTTGTAGCTCGAGATGATGTTTTGTGAAATATTCCTCAACAACGTGTAACTAGGCTTTGACGTTCTCTGTGTTAATCAAAGCATCATTTTCCACTTCACCCTTGCATTAAAATGAGGATCCTAAAATGGAACCAAAATGTCGGAGTTTAGTAGTCTACTTCCCTTATGTGCACGTCGGCTCTATATCGGTTACACACAAAAGTTTCCCACAATTACTCTAACATATCACACTTTAAATAACTAAGGCACACTCACCCAAAGCACGCGAGGTCTCCATGTATCTCTCAAGGTTAGAAAAGGTGAAGTGAATTGTTATGTTAGTGGATAGACTTGTATTCCTAGTTCATTAATATGTAGCACAACCATGTATAGACCAAACACAATGCTCATATATTAATTGTTTCACAATTACAAGTTCTAGTATAACTTTGAGTACAAGTCATCCATCACTCTATGGATCTATCCCATAAAAACTACATACATATTCTAGACCTCTCCATGGGTATTTATACTAGTGGGAACTTTCCCTTCACTAGTCTTACAAGAGATAATAATAGCCCTCAAGTTTACAATTGCAATTAACTAATACATTTAAACGGTAGAAAAAATTAGCCACTCACCACCTTAATCATGTGCTACATGCTAATCTTCCTCATAAAACACTATTTTTCTTAGTCTTATCTAACCTCTCTCTCGGCTTCATGCAAATGTCCAAAACTGAAGATTTAGTCTATTTTTGAACTCATGTTTATCCTTATCCCTTGATGCTCTGCATGCCCTTTCCTTGAGCTTAACCTATTTTCATGATCCGATTTGTGGTTATTGTCTCTTCTCAAGCACATTTGTGGTGTCCTTCTCACACACATACTTCTTATCTTTTCCTTGCGGTGCACGTTATTGTGCATTCTTTGTAAAATTTTTGTGTGCACCTCAAAGAATAATGGGTCATGAATAAATAATATCAAGTCCTTAAGGACTTAAAGAATAAAGAATACAATAAATCATGGGCCCAAAAATATGAATTGCACACACAAACAAAGTGTAAATACATTATCATTCCCTCTCATAAGGCTTACAAATACTTATTATTCTCACCATGTTTCTTAAACATATACATGATTTATCTAAATGTTCATAAAAATATATTTCCTTATATCAACCTCTTAGGAACCTCCTTACAAATTGTGTCTTACTGGACACTACTTTCTAGTATGAAATTGACACTAGACATTAGTGTTTGAAGTTGGGTGTTATCATCCTTTGTGTTTCAATGATAAAATTTCTTAATGTTATCCCGATCCCCTTTTAAGGCCAAAATCAATATAAAATTATATCAATTGAAATGCATAGAAGAAAATTGAACACTCTCATTTACTCACCGAGAAACATAGCAATCATTTAGCTCTACTTGGAAATAGTAAGACACACTTGATCTTTGTCTCCAAATCTCTAGCAAAGTTGCCCTAAACTTCCATAAATCAAGAGCATACATTAGCATCAATCCCTAAGTACGTATAAATCACTCCAGACTCTTCCGAGGGCATCCCGATCCAATTAAAAATCATTGCAAATTCTTATCAAGTGTTACCATAAACCTATATACTAAATGGAACTTCAAGGGTTTATATTTACAAGAACTCTACTTATGCACTTTAATTTTGAACTTTATTGCAATACTTTATCTATCACAAAGAGTACATTTTCTCTGATTACTCTAACTATTTGTGTTGAGGCACGAGAGAAAATATAGGGAGAGATTTATATATTATATTCACACTTTCATGATCCCTAGGAGAACTACATGGAGTTTTAACCCCTTATTTGGGAAATGTAGTACAACACTTGGTCGAATCAATAAGGGTGTTAACCACTAAATACATTATAACTCCGCCACACACCATTTTCTATTGTTATCTAATGTCCATTTTAGTGCTAGTACTAAAGGATAAATTTGTTAATTTGTTGATCACATAGGTGCATGCACAAGGGTTTCAAAAGAAGTGAAGGTACATGAAGAAAGTATATACTGATGATGAAATAACCCAAAAATAGGATCCTATAGAGAGTTATACACTACTAGCATAGAGGATAAAAGTGATAGGCACTAATGTTTAATAGGGTGTAGTTTCCGGATGGGTTCCGGACCTTCGAATCGAGACAAAGCTCAATATGTCCAGTTATAACCTATTTTCCCTAATTCCATATCTAGAACATTTACAAAACATATAAATATCAAAGTCAATATATCTATGTGTATTACTATATTTTGGCATACTCTTAATCAAATAATTTTTCTTTATTGCATTTACATGTTTTTTTCTCATATGAATATTAGATCATTTATTTATAAAAATTTATTGCACATAAGATAATTTATATTCAAATCTAAATAGGATCATATAATTCTAATTTAGGTTAAATTATTGGGGATGTTATCGAGACAATCACTATTAATATCACTTTCAAATAATGAAGCTCCCCTCATCACCTCAAATCACTCATTTATGATGTAGTAGAGGTACCGTAAAAATATATGGTTTTCAATTTCATTGAACCTTGAAATTAAACTTTTTTTTATAAGTTCATCAAAATCATGTATGTAACCTGTACATTTAAATGAACCAAAAATATTTCTCTAAATGTTTTTCTCCCAAAAAAATAAAATAAACAAGAGTAAATTGATGTTTAATATTACTTAGTATCTTGCCAATAGGAATTCTATTTTTGAGTTGTAGGAATTATTTTGAAATGTTATTAAGAAAATTCCCCTCGCAAATGAATATAACAAAAAAAATTAGTTGCACTTCTAGAACAAGTTAAAATTATAAGGGTGGAATTTTGATAACTACTAAACACGACCCTAATAAAATTGTTTGGCATGCAAACATGGAAGAGAAGACGGAATTTTTATTGGTATGATCCGACCAATGTTGGTCAGGGGTATACGGAAGCATATAATACCCTAACATTAGTCATAAACATTAAATAGAAAAATCAATTAGTGATAGGGTTCTTTATTCCTTTGTTTTTCATTCAACACAAGATAAGATCGTGGGGGAGTGGACGATAATTTTAGGACACCAAAAATAGTGTTTTGTTTGTTTTTTCATGTAGAAAATGGGGGAATTCGAGAGATATTATGGGACATAGAAAAATAATTTTTGCAAAGTCTCTCAGGAGATGTTTTGGGCCATATAGGCTAGTATTTTGATAGGGTTTACAAATATTACGTGGGGAGTTAAATATACAATTTTATAGGGGGTTTGGTAGAGTTTTTCTATATTTTAAAAAATGTATATATTTTGTTAGTTTTGTGAGTGTTATAGGTTTTTGAGGAGGGTTTGTGGATTTTGTAGATTTTTAAAATATATTTGTTAAAATTCCTCAAGAGGATAAAGACAATAAATTTTAAGTGGAGGTAAACGAGAGACTATAATATGGGGTAGATAAGCAATGATAAGAGGAGAGAAACAAGGAGCTTCCTAGGTGGTTCAATGACTCTTGTCTGCGCAAGTAGATGTGATAATACTTATTCAATTTAATAAATTGAGGAAAACCTCCACAAGGTGAGGAATTTGAAGAGGAGGAATACCCTTGAGTGTGGACAAGACATATGTAGGCCATTGTCCACATCGCAATGTGAAGAGGAAGAATAAGATGATGACCAAGTAAATCCATAAATCAATTCTATATTATTTTCAAAGACATAATTTGAAAATAATTGGGAATTTTAAGGAAAATTTCTAAAAACAAGGAAAAAACTATAAATTTAGGAAAATTTTTTAGAAAATGAAATAAAATTATGAAAAATTAGCTCAATGTAGGACTATCATGGCAATTTAGACAAATGTAGGATATAAATTTTGACAAATTTAAAATTATTAAAGAAAATTCAATAAATTAGGCATAATTAATTTTTTTTTTTGGGGAAATTCTAATAATTTAAGTACATCTTAATGCATTTTTATCTCAACTAGAAATGTGACTTATGAATTAATTTAGTCTTAAATGCTAAGGAAAAGTGATTCATGTAACACAAGCAAATGTATCTCCATGATGGGATCCCAATATAAACTAAAGTAAATGTCCATGATAAATAATGGAACAAAAGATATGAGACTCTAAAAATAATATATTTGGAATTTAATATTTTGGTAAGACAATACTCAATTTGTCACAAGTTTCCTTTTTAAAGGAATAGGATAGTAGTCGAGATGAAAATAAAGTTCATTTTTAGACATATTGAGCTCCTTGCAGTTCTTTTTAAAGGCCCAATAGTTCCCCAAAATCCTCACTATAAATAATAGCTCGAGTGATGACACCTATCATTCATTCCACATAGTTCTGCTGACGAAATATGTTATAGAGGGAATACTTCTTTCTTGTGAAAATAACTATGACCGAAGAATCCATTGAGATTAATTTTATTTCCTTAAATATACCATCTATATTATTTAAAGGATCATCAATTTTAAATCCCTTTTCTTGATGTTATTAAAATTTCTTATGAGACATATTCATATTTTTGCACTACATTTTTTTGTTTTAAAACAAAATTCTCAAATTGTTCATACAAATTAACGAGATCATCATTCCATTTCATCTATTTTTCTATTTGGATATCATAGTGGGTTGATAATCATCATCGACATGTCATGCCCTTAATTTTCATGAAAACAATTACTGAGGAATCGTCTTAGGAATAACTATGGGAGCATCAAAATCAATACATTGTAAATGTTCCTCATAGTTTTAGTCGACAAGACTTCATACGTAGGATCCAAAATCCCAAGAAAATCATCCCATGAAAAGGGTTCAATTTTTCATGCCTTCCTCAACATTATATGAATAGTAAGTTATAATTCGTTTAATAGATAATCGTTCTTAGTCTTGATTATTCACCAAAGAACTAGACCACGGGGTTCAAAACAACCTTTATGATTGATTGAATAAGTCAAAAAACCTAATAATGGTACCTCGAGATATTTGACATATAAATCGTGAAAAATCCCATATTACCATGTAAACCATTCTGGTCAATTCTAAAAAACAACTATAGGGATTCACTTGGCCTTTTTCCACCCATTTTATTCATGACAAAGAGAAACACATTTGAATCAAAACCCCATATCGAACTTAAAAACATAAAATATTCACCACATTTCGTATGTTGTCAATTCAATGACCCTATCCATTATAAAAGAGGAACAATTTACACTCCACTTTATTATATTGTAAAACTCATTTGAATGATTCCTTTTTCCATTCAAGCCCTATATGATAGGAAATATATTTAACATTAAATTTATAAATATTATGAATATTGCCACTAGATTCATAACTTGTGACATTCAAACATAATATTAATGTTAATTATAGGCTAAAATAGTAATGATAGTTCTAAGTAGTAATAAATTAGGTTGGGTTTAGGTAATGTTATGTTTAGATTAGGTAATTTTTAAGTTGAGAAAAATACACATCATTATATTTATAATTTTTAATAACATAGCCAACAAAAATGTTAATTTCAACAATATTACAATATCTTAGAGTTGAGTCTAGGTATTAATAGCTTAATTTTATGTAGTAGAGTGTTAGATCATATATTAAAGGTAAGTTAATTTAAGACCATTCAAGTATGTATTTATAACATATCACTTAGTTATATGTTAAGAGAAAATATATAGGTAATAAGATTAGGTTTATATTTAAATAAATTCTCAAGTTTTTCTTAACATAAGATGTTGAGTCAAGGTCTTTGTAGTGTCGAGTCAATGAAGTTGATTCACAAGGATCTCTTAATAATACAAAGAGTTATAATTTAATGGGAAAGAGAATAAAGGGTGATATTCCAAATTGGTGAATTATATTCACCATTCCCCCACCCACACACACTAACAATATATTATTGTGCTTGTTTTCTAAAATGTGTCCATTTCCTTATTATTATAAAATAATGCATGTGGGAAAATTTCATTAGAATAATGGTTGCTCATGGAGTTCATTTGGTTAATTACTATAATAACATAGGTAAAATACCATAAAAATATATACTATAGTTAAATTGCTCATACAATCCATAAACATAACATAATTCAATTCATCAAAGTGAAAAATTTTGCTTGTCAAAACTACTCAACATAAAAATAAAGTCCTTGCGAGATAATAGTTGTAATAATAATGCCCTTTCCATGAAAGTTATAAGATCTAAATGAGTTAAAATCCTTATTCACAATATTGTCACATGGTCCTTATAATATCATGAAACATCATGAAACTTCATATCCATTAATATCTCACAACGGTAGTTAGAAATAACGACAAGTACGAAAGAGAAGGGAGAAATGAATCAAGGAACTACACAACACCTATAATTAGTTCCATTTCAAAATTCAAGTTGTTATAAACTTGCAATAGTTACGAATAGATGAAGACCAAATTTTTAACTAGTATTAAATATAAAAAATCACATTATCTTGGTATTAGATTCCTCAAATTGGCCATAAAATACCTATTTTACAAACAATTATCACATTGCCTTTGGTGTAATAATTTGAATGCGTAATATTTTGAATCCATGAATAATTTACCACATGACTTCAATAATTAATATATTTTTAATGTTAGTACATTTTTGGATTAATGTGTTGAAACAAATTAATCATAATATTTAAAACATTTGGACATTCTATCAATAGGAAATGTGGGGCAATTAATCCAATGCTTAAAATAGCAAACTATAAATTTCATATGAAAGCAATATCTATAATTGACTACTTGCACCCCCTCTCCAACCTTAATTAATAATTAGTATTAAATGTTAGGAGTACATTCTCTTGAAACTTAGAGAAATTTCATGAAAAGTGGGAATATTTTTGCAAAATTAAGAAAATTTAGAGCAATATTAAGAAAACTTTTAAAACTATTGTGTTAAATTTGTAACATTGTGAAAAATTCTATGACTTTAGTGAAATTATGAAAAACAATTTTATTTGTAGTTGATATTATGTTTTTAAATGTACATACATCATTATAGTTCATCTCAATCGTTTTTGGGTACAATTTGAAGGTTTATGCTAAATTTATTAGGTGAGTTTAAGACATACTTGAACTGTGATAATACATTTATGGCTACATTTTAAGGTGTATTTGGTATGTCTCACTACCATTCCTATCACCCACATCCATTTACACCTCCTTCATCCATTGCACTTTCCACATATTCCCCCTCTACCTAATGATTCCCTCAAATTCCTACACCTAATGCTACATGGATCAATGTAGACCGACCTCCCATATTTTTCCATTCAATGTTAGAGATGGTGATTTAGCCAACCCCTCCATATCCATCCCCTCGTAATAGAGATACATAGAGGATAGTGTGAATCATGGGTTAATAAAAGATATCTATATGAGGTCTTGTTAAATATTTTTCAAATTCAAAATATATTTTAAATATTTGTTTTACAAAGTTTAAAATATAAAATCATATTTTAATGTTTATATTTTACTATATTTTAAAATAAGTTTTTAATGCATACATTGCAATAAAATAATTAATAAGTTGGCCAAGAATGTAGTCAAAGAATACATTGATGTCTTATAAAGATTTCTTAAAAAAAAAAAAAAACATTGGTTTTGAAATAAATTAGAGAAATGTATGGTCAATTTCTAGATAATGGTATGTTTTTTTGGGGTGGGATTTTATTATTATTTTGAATGACAAGTAATCTTTTACTAGATTTAATTTTTTAATAATGTTTTTACAACACGAGAGAGAGAGAGAGAGAGAGAGAGAGAGAGAGAGAGAGAGAGAGAGAGAGAGAGAGAGAGAGAGAGAGAGAGAGAGAGAGAGAGAGAGAGAGAGAGAGAGAGAGAGAGAGAGAGAGAGAGAGAGAGAGAGAGAGAGAGAGAGAGAGAGAGAGAGAGAGAGAGAGAGAGAGAGAGAGAGAGAGAGAGAGAGAGAGAGAGAGAGAGAGAGAGAGGCCCGATTTTTGTAAGTTATCTTGGTGATTATTTTTCATACTGTTGTATCTGCTGAAATGAAGGCAAACATGTTAAGATATATTTTGATCTTAAGGGAATGTGTTGCTAATCTGGATTCTTGCATGTTGTAATTTGTTTACATGGGACAACAGTTATTATTGCTTGTATGTTTGCTGATGTGACGACAAATTTGTCGTATGCTTGCTGAACTCTATATGCTGTGGCCTTCTTGTAATCGCTTTGTCGATTTACTCTTAAACCGGACTGAAGGTTGATATAAATGTGCAGCACCTGATTTCAGGTATGAATAGCTGGCACGTAGATGCCAATGGAAAAGGTTTGATTCCCGAACCATGCACTGTTGAAACATGAGACCTCGTAAGGCGGTAAATGCCTGGATGCGGGTGACTCAGGCATGTGTAACGTGGGACGAAATGTCCTGCACAGTGTTGAAATTAGATGTCAGTCGAAAAGACTTGACTGGAAATCGATTTGTTAAGTGTTAGGGGGAATTAGATCCTAATCTAACCCTAAGTTCTACCTTACATCCTAAACTACTATCCTAAGTGGATTTTTAAATTCTAAATGGTGAAAATGGATCTAAATCCTATTAACCTAAGAACTAGGCGATGACCTAAGTTTGGACACTATTATAAATCCTAACTAATCCTAACCTATGGAAGGGGACGCAAAGACCCATGGGGGGGATGGAAAGGATAAGGATGGAAGGAAATTTAATGGCATTGAATGAAGGTCCTTACGTGGACAGCGCCAGTTTGGCGGGAACAGGGAAAAGCTAGAGGTATCTAGTTAGTTATGGAACTAAACTCTGTTTGCATGCAAAAATTTGAATTTGGAAGTTCGCCAACCCAAGTCGGTGGTGGCATGAGGAAATAGAAAAGGCGAGAGCCTTTAATGCATTCAATTTTCTTGGTCATCGTGACCAACCCGCTTTGGAAAGAGTATGGAGGATTTTTTTGGTTGTTTATTGTCTTGTTTGGATTTTTGGGAAGTTGCTCGCATTTGGTTTTCTTGGTTGGTCGAACCGGTTGTGTTTGGTTGATTATCACTTTGTTTCTTTAGGAATTGAAGGCTAGTTTCGAGCTTTGTAGAGGAAGGGATTCTTTGGGAAGCTTGTTGCTGTCGCCGTGGAAGGAAATACTTCCTATAGACGCGGTTTTCTTCGAGCTTCGAGGAAAAATTACAGGCATGTTAAGCCCTTCTCTTTAAAACTACTTGCTTTACTTAAGCGTCTCATTAAAACAACCCTGCTCTTTTGATGAAGGGGGTTTTGGGTTTATTTGTTTGCTGTCATGACTGAGATGATTTGGGTTTAGTCGGTTTGCTGTCATGTTGGAAATGATTTGGGTAGAATCGTTTTCTTCTTTGTTGTGATTTGAACTGTCTTTGTGTATTTATTATATTGGAAATACAGTCATATTGTGTTGGTTTATTCGACAGTATTGGGAAATTCGTTCTTTAAACAATGAAACTGTACAGGTTGTATGAGTGGTTTTTCATTGTTGAGCAATTGTTCTTTTGCTATTACGAACTTGAGTGATGGAACGTATTAACTATGCGAGTGGATTTACATTGTTTCCTTACTGAAATTTTGAGGAAATGAGTTCCTCTTCTTTCTGCTGTTCTGGATTTTGAAGGAAATAGTAAATGGGTTTTATTGAGCATTATGAGCTCGGTTTTAAGGAAGTGATAGAATTATTCTTATTGCGTTGTGCTTTTTCTTTTGTAAAAGAAATGGACGAATACGATTTGGGTATTCGTGAAAGTTGGAGAAAGTAACTGTTTTTCTTCTAAACTTGTAATGAACTGTGTTTTCTCCTTGCTGTGATGGGAAGATGATTTTGTTGTGTTTTATTGATGCGGTTCGATCTTCCAGTTCGGACTGTTGTCGTGAAAACGAGCTTGGCTTTGTATTTCTGTGCAATGAATGAATTATGTTTTCTTCTTGCTGTGATGGAAAGTTGATTTTATAGTGTTTTGTGGATGCGGTTTGATCTTCTAACTCAAACTGTCATCGTGAAAACGCACTTGACTTTGGATTGCTGTGCAAATGAAGAAATGCATGGGAATTAGTTTGTTGTTTGAGTCTGTCTTGACTGTACCAAGCTTACGTATTTCATACCCTATGCGGGTTTGCCTTGATAGAGGTATTGATATATGAATATTGTATTTTGAGTTTTGTACATCATTATGAAATAGGAGAATGTTGTTTTTGGATTTAAATGGTTGATCGAGATGGAACTCGAACTGGGCATTCTTTTCATATGGTATATTGAATAAAATTGTGCATACTGTGCGATTTGGTTTTGATATCGTTTCTTTTCTGGATTTAAAAAGGAAACGAGTTCTTCTTCTTCTGCTGTTTTAAATTTTGAAGAAATGTTAATTGGGGATTTATTGAACATTTGGATTCGGCTTGATGAAGTGACAGTGGCATTTAGATTGTTTTCTGAGTGTTGTGTTTTGTTGTACAAACGGAATATTTAAATGTTTAGTGTGATCTCTGATTTTACACTGTCATTCAAAAAAAAAAATGATGAACTCGACTTGAGTAATTCTTGTTGTGTTGAAGAAAATGGATGTTTTCTTATTGAAATAGTTAAAGGAATGAATTTTTCTCTTTTGCGTTGTTTGAGTTCTGGAAACAACAACAATAGAGCTTCTGTACAATATGAGTTAGACTTGCTGTAGGTAACGACAATGTGCAAATGGTTATTTATGAACTGTGTGCGTTCATGGATATGGAAAGTCATGAGAATAATTGATTAAGTGACTGTATAACTATTTGTTCGGTTAGAATACAGTGAAAGAAGTATGAAATCTTTTAGTATAGTAGGTACATAGTATGCATTCTTTATAATGCTTGTTCTATGATGGATACGATGTTTTACCAACTTGTTTTTGGTATTCGTATGTGCCTACTTGAAAGGGAGTATTGATATGGATAATAAATTCTTCCTTGTCTTTATTTAAAGTTTGAATATGAATGGAATTATTCTTTCTTTCTTTGGAAAGTGAGTTACGAATGGATTTTGTAAGTTTCACTCGAATGTTATCTTGATTTGATGACTCGTTTGGATTCAAGTTGCGATCGGTCATGAGGAAATGAATAGGAATGTGAATGGATAACTTGGAAAAATGATCATTTCTTCTCTCATACGTTGGAAATCATGTAATCGTTTAGGAACAGATTTTGTATTGCTTGGGTTTAAGCATCTATATTTATTCTTGTTGCTCTTCTCATACACTTGATTGCTTGAAATCAAAGGAGATGCATGAACCGAAAGGAAAGTAATTGGTTTACATTTGAGTTAGATTTTATCCTTTGCATTTATTACTAATGAAAGGAAAGGGACAAATGATAGTTATGATTATAACGGTAGTATGCTTTTACTTGTATTCCTAGTTCTTGCAAATGTTGTGTCTGGGAATCTGTCGAAGGAAATTGCATCTTGTAATGGTTATGTGGGAAATAGGATAGAAATCCTTTAGCGATTGGGATGGTATTTACATGTTTCAGGTTGTCATGCTATTCATTCTTTTTATACTTAATTCTTGATTGATGTTCATATTAACGTTTCAAAAGCGGGTTCCTCATTTTAATGACAAGTGCTTAATATGCTGCCAGTTGAACCCGACCGTCGTGCAAGTAATTTTGCGAGATGGAATTTGAGTAAAATGAAGACATGGCTGTTTTTCGATACTTCTTTTGATTGTTTGAAGATGAATTGTATTTGTTAGTTAGTATTCCTCTACGAGGAATTGTGAAAAGAAGAAAGTACATTCTTCTATCTATAAGTTGTAACGTTGTTTAATATAAACAAAGTCCGACCATTTGATTTGCAAATGTATGGATTATGAAATGGATTGATGAATACAAATACAAGTGTGATATTTTAATGACTATATCGGTTTGATATTGTTGATTAAATTGGAAATATAATGTTATTTCTTGATTTGGAATTATTCAATTGTCCTTGGATGGATTTAAAGGAAGCTGATTTCTATTCTTACCTAAATGCAACTTTTAAGTTGAAATGTGCAATTAGTTCATACTTGGGTTAAGATGAATTTTTAATTGACATTAAAAAGGATTAGGAGGAACGTGATCTCATAAGCGATAGGTATTCAGGATTATCTTGGAAGCTAAGGAATATCAAATAACTTAGGAGCAGCCGAACCTCGTATTCGGACTCCGTTAATAGCCTCGAATGTTAAATTCAGAAAGAAAGGATATGGGAAAAATATATCCAGGACTAATAGACCTTAACTATGAAAGGTTAAGGAGAATAAATGAATATATTTATTGAGAATTAGACCTCGTTTAAATGACGTCTAATAAGATGGAATTCTGAATTTGGTTATAGTTGTGAAAAACTTGGTTAAGTTTAATAGGTTAAACTTATTACGTCTGTCGGTAATGGGCTGCTTAATCCAATGATTAAGAAAAGAACCAAGTAGAGAAAATGCAACCTTTCAACGAAGGAGAAGATGCATAGCAAGCTAGAAGATGGATTTAGTCTCTCTTAGCTCCATACAAGCTATAAGAGCGAGGATAAAGGATCAACATGGTTCTTTGAAAGTTGATCTTAAATATTAAGATCATATCCAAATCACTTGAGTGGATGTGTACTCTCGATGGGAGGGTTCGTACGACATTGACATATGCCAGCTACAACACGGTGTCTTCATGAAGGCGGGGTCTTCATGACGACACAATGTTATAGCTGACATATTACAATTCCCTCCCGAATTAAAACATCAAGATTACATAAGCTGAATATTAAGTTCTTGGCTGGGGATAGGAGTATGATCACGTATACGAAGTGACTCTCTAGAGGACTAAAGATAACTAGACACACGGAGTTGTTGGGAGCGACACCGTATGTCTGCGCGTATCTTTAGTTACCATGAGTGCCTTCCTATATTTGTTTATATTGCTAATTGGAAATTGGAAGTTAGAATTTGACCTTAAATTAGAAGGACTGGTAGGAACCAGGAAAGACCATTCTAGATAACAAGTGAAGTGAGGTGAAGGACATATTCCATTGGTGTGTATCACATCCAGGAATATGATCATGCAAAGCATGTGAAAATCTTTGGCCAAAGTATCGCAAGTGCTGGTTGCGTTGTCCTAATCACCTAATTTAAGATGCAGGATGTCAGATGAATATCAGTAATAGATATTCAGATAGGCTTCTTAAATGGATCACTTCGATTACCGAAAACGGTAAGAGAACCTTGTATATATATTATACTATGCATGAATGAACATGAAGGATCGGTAGTTGCCGAGTCATGAAATGAGAGATCGTTGAAACTCCGAGCCATGAAAATGGGAGATCGGTAGTTCTTTGAGTCATTTACACAGAGCATATAGAATCTGTTATAAGATTGAATGTCACTGAATGTGTGTTCCATATTGCAAATATGTGAACAGGGAACATTAGTTTTAAAAGGAAATTGTGTGTTCCAAACTACATTGTTTGGGCAGAGAACAATTATTAAAACTTGAACGTGTGTTTGAATTATATAATTCATAACAGCGAATGTTTTATATATATATATCCCTTGTTCTGGTATCTTAAAATGGGGATGTTACGGAGAGAGAGAGAGAGAGAGAGAGAGAGAGAGAGAGAGAGAGAGAGAGAGAGAGAGAGAGAGAGAGAGAGAGAGAGAGAGAGAGAGAGAGAGAGAGAGAGAGAGAGAGAGAGAGAGAGAGAGAGAGAGAGAGAGAGAGAGAGAGAGAGAGAGAGAGAGAGAGAGAGAGAGAGAGAGAGAGAGAGAGAGAGAGAGAGAGAGAGAGAGAGAGAGAGAGAGAGAGAGAGAGAGAGAGAGAGAGAGAGAGAGAGAGAGAGAGAGAGAGAGAGAGAGAGAGAGAGAGAGAGAGAGAGAGAGAGAGAGAGAGAGAGAGAGTCTTCATTATTATGCCAAATAAGATAGGAGAACTCTTGGGAGGTAAATTTTAATTAATGTCTTACATATATTTTCATTAATATTTTTGAAATATTGTATATTTCATAATTATATATTTTATTTTTTTGAAATGTTTTATTAACCAATTTAATACTTAAAATATTTGTAGACCTTCTCACTACAAACTTGAAGTATGGAATAAGTTGATTGACTATTGGGATAGTCATAATTTTCTAGGTTAACCAAGTTAGCAACAACAAGTTACATATGTGAGAGTGAAATAGGATAAAGGTCACAAACGCCATAGGTCCTATGAGATTCGGTAGAGTAGAACTCAATTTGTAAGTATCATAGTTTTAATTATTAATATCTAGTAAATGTTTGAGTTTAATTTAGTTAATTACAATATAATTACACAATATATTTGAATTTTCTAATAGGAGGAGAATTATGGGAAGCATATTTACTTATGGGAAGAATTTTCTAATATGTACTTATGGATATATATTTTAGGAAAGGAAATGGTTGCAAGTGGATTCCAAACACTACAAGTATAGTATTTAAATTGATTCTAAAATATATTTACTATTTTTTTTTTTGGTGTTTTCCATTTTTATTTAATGAAAAAAATTTGTGGTTTAATGTAAGTGAAACATGATATTATCCTTGATACCAAGTGCGTGAATCCCTTAAACTATAAATGGGAGGAAAATCACTAATGGAGTTATTCACAATAAAACAATACTTCAACTAATAAAGCTAGTGGAGATGTTATCCCAAGACAATTTTTTGGAGGTTTCGGTGATACTCAAGTTCAAGGTGCTACACATAAGGGTTGGGATCAAGTTTGAGGGATAATGTAGATGACAATGTTGACCCTAATGTTTAGAGTAAATCATGATATTATGACAACTGTGATGAGATTATGACCCCAATGTACGAGGTAAAACATAATATATCGAATTCTTAACTATCTATTTACATCATATTATTATGAATTTCATTTTATTAATTTATTATTATTTTCCTAAATGTTTTATTAAATTTTTATTGTTTTCAAATTAGAAGTTTAATATATGTTTCAATTCAATTTTTAAAGTTGAATATGCGTATAAAACCAAATTTGTACTTATTATAATTACTTTTTAAAAATCCATAGTGTTACAATTTGCATTAACATCAAAAGTATATTAAAAAGTTATACAATACAATAACACATTTATACGAGATAATACTTTTAAATAATTAAAATTAACAAACTTTTCTATTTTTAATATTATTATAAGGATTAAAGTTTGTGTAAAGTTGAAATTAAAGTTAGAGCTAGTTTCATAATTATAGTCATACTTGGAGTCATAATTAAAGTCAAATTTAAATATGAACTATAGTCTAGTTTAAATATGGAGTTTATCACTTTGGAAGGGCATTATAAAGTTGTGTATGCTTATCGGTTCCTTATGCCGAGTTTATTTCACCATGGAAACGACTAATGTTTTCCTCATTTCCTTTATTGTTCCCTTTCCAAGTATGTAGAAAGGGTAAAGAAGGAAAAATATGCGCCCCCTTTCGCTAGGGTCTTATTCTTATCTTTGGTGAAGGTTGGAAAAATGGACATTAAAAAATAGAATAAGTACATGGGCCTATTTATTAGAGGTCTAGAAATTTAAAAAAAAGTTAAAATCACCATATAAATTAAACATTACAAAATAATGTAAATTAAATAAAATAAAAATTACATACACATAACACATATTTACATGGGAAAACCTCACAACCTAGGTAAAAACTCACAGAACCATATATTCCATTTATCGAGAAATTTTCAAGTCCAATAACATTTTATCACCCCTTCACCTCACTTCTCTCCCTTTTTCACCGTGTATCTTTTCCATATATTTTTACCGAGCTCGTGTGCCCTTTTTAAATGGGCGATCGGATGTGTCCCTTGAAAAACACCTTTGCATTTAATTGATTTAAAATCAATTACACATAAACTAAAGTTTATTTTTAATAAATAAAAATATTTCATATTTTTATTTATTAATTATAAACTAAGGTTTATATATATATATATATATATATATATATATATAAAGAATATAATTTAATAGGGTAAACCCTACTTAATATTATTGTTTTAACACTATTTAGTGAGAAGCCCTCTACTTCTAAAGTGGTTTTTCTTCTTCTTCGAGGAGCGTCAAGAGGTTAATACTAATGATTCAATTTCTATCTCCCTTGAGAATCCCTTTTGTAATTTGGCCCCATCGATAATGTTGTCCCTCTTAAGGAAGCCCAAATTAATATGGAATTAAAAGGAAAAGAGCTTAGTGACATGGACAATAATATGCCTATGGAGGGTGTTTGCTCCCAATCTAACACCCTAGGGAGAAAGACCTTAGATATGTGAGAGGGCAAGGAGGAGAGATAGACCAATTGCGTTTGTCGTTTTGTAGCTAGGGACGAGGTCTACCTTTGATTTATTGACCAAGCCTTTTGGGAGTGACAAGGAGGAACTTGATTGAGGGTGTGGTTGTTCACTTGATATTTCTAGCTCTTCCGAACCGGGGTGAGAGAACTTCGATGTGCATCCTAAAAAAGAGGGGAAAGAGAGGTATTCCGGACCCTCAAACTTGGTTGGGTAGGTCAATCGAGACCAAATGCAACCATTTAATGTAGTGCTCACTCGAAAGAGTGGTCACAAAAGCACCAAAACATTTAGGAACTTAAACACATGCTACTAAAGACAAATTAAATATGATCACAAACAACAATCTTGAAGAATTTACTAGCAACTTGGTATATATTAATGCTTGGGATACTTTACTTTGAATATCAAGGCAAAAACACTTAAGAGTGTACAAGGTTTGTGTGTTTTACAAACAAATTTCATGCAAGATGTGCGATGGTGATGATCTCAATCTGCAAAATGTGTGGGATTGTTAGGAAAATGTTAGGAATAGGACGAGGATGGAGATAATTTTTTAAAGGTAGGGAGATGAGAAAATATAACAAACCCACCTTTCCAAGGTCATTTACTTCAAGGAACATCCAAGGAAAGAAAACAATGCAAAATAGCCTATGAAAAACCATTATAGGCCCTCGAAACCGGACTTTCACATATGGATCATCCCAACACTCGAACCATGGGATACCCAAAGGCCACTTATGTTCATTCATAGTAGTCTATAGTAAGGAAATTTATAGATGCAAGAAATGGTGCCAAGTAACACTACAAAACACCATTCCCCACCCAAACTAGAAAATCCCTAAATGCATTTACCTCTGTGAAGTTTTGTCACAACACATACAAGGTCATGAAAGAAGATGAAAATCACTCAATTCCAAGATTAGTTCAACGACAACAACAAAAAAACATGACAACCACCTCAAATGTATTCATTCATGAATAAAAACAAGTGAAACATATATAAATGCTCTAAAATTTTCTAACGGTTATACAAATGCCACCACCTTAGCACAAATCTTAGATGGAAAAAATCTAGAAGAGCTTAGATAGAAAATAGTCCCATAACAGAAAACCCATACACCCCAGAAGAGTGCCCAAATAGCCCCCACACCCAAGTTTCTCTAACCATACCCCCTTTTCAACAATCAAACCCTCTTTTATACAATGCAATCTTATATCCTCAAATATTCCATGGGGATCACTTGTTTCACCATGCTGGACCATCATTAGGATTGTTTTAAGGAATATTTCGAATATTTTTTTCAACAAACTTCCCTTATCCATTTGATTTCAATTATGATTATGCGCATGCTCCTTTGGGACAACCCGTTACCTGTCTCCATCGAATGATTTTACCTCCCAAATGTGCCGATTTATAACACAATCACTCCCGCAAACCATTTATCATAATCATAACGCCAATGGTACTGATCTGCTTTGAAAAGATCTGCAACAACTAGGACCATTAATGGATCGCACATGTGGCATAAGTAACCACATCCTTGTAAGTCGTCATTTTTGTTCTACAAGTTACCACTCCATTTTGATTTTATCAGCTAAACATATGTTGAGAATTCCATAGCAATTTTATATCATCAGAAATGGTGTCTTTGTCCAACGGAATTGAATTTTCAAAATTATGCTCTGGCCATCTGCGGATCATTTTTCATCTTTCTGGCCTGAATGAAGACTTCATCAGAATGGTCTTCAGAATTTGCAGTGGTCTATCTTGAACAGGAATGTGGTGCGGATATTTTTATGAACGAGATTACAAGAAGGGTACCCAGTACCCACGTTTGCTATATTTCAAGTTCTGCTTCATCACCTCTTCCGACCAGAAGACCACGTCACAGTCGATGCAATGAAGAAATTATGGATTCATCGTGGCCCAATTATTAAAACGGAAATCTCAAACTTACTTCACTGCCACACTGCTGGAACAGGATCTGCCAGACATTGAACCAGTGGGCGATTCCCGGACCCCGCCAAGAAAAGCTGGATAGATGCCCTTGAGAATACCTAAAGAAACTGATTGCAAAGCCCACTCCTCCTCCTCTAATAATCCGCCAACCCAGAACCAATCCCAAAGAAACTCCACCTCTACAATGCGCAACTCCCCGTGGTATCAAGATGGATAATTGACTTGTTGGAATGGGAAAATTCCCTTCAAAAGAAGTCGGAGCTAATATAGATTCTGAATTAACGACCTACTAGTGAAAGGGATGTCCCACCGTATGATGGGGATACACTAGCAATCGTACGTGAAGTGTACGATGTGAACGTCGAAAGAGATAGAGCGAGAAAGTGAAATTAGATGAAATTGAAAAATGAAATAAGAAAAACAGTGTAGAAAATGGCATTTGGGGTGGAACAACGCGTCTGAAAGGAAAGAGTAATCAAAGAGCCAATGTAAAAAAATACCATCTATAAAGAGCATGACATGTTTGTAAATCTCAAAAAGGAGAAAACCCATGTTTCGGAATTGACTTTATGCGGCAGATAGAAATAATGTAGATGTAAGGGGAAGTTGAACGCATGTTTCATGGGACACATCAAGGGCAATGGTAGGGAGACACATAGCACACTTAGAATGTTCAAGTATTAATACCATGCAAAATAAAGATTGGTGTTTTTGTCCAACTATTAGGTTGATGATTGGAGTAGTGCAGTAATTACAGGAGAGTCAGTGGTGTTTAAAGGGGAAAATAAAAAAGGGAAAATTCAATATGTTCTAATTTTGGAACTTGTCCTCAATGACTATTCGTTGCATAAGTTTATAAAAACTATGTATCTAGTTGTAATGTCAAGTAGTTGGAGGGAATATATGGACGGACATGTTTCAATAATTAAGACCTTCCAACAACTGGTCACAGATGAATGCCTATGATTTCTTGGCTTCTGTGAATGATTTCTGAGACGACATCGACGTGAATGTAACCTTGTTGACTACACCTTGATGATCAATAGATGAACACAAAGACTAACATTTAATTGATAGAATAAATATTTCAACATTTGGCCCATCGCCTTTGTATGCATTGTGGATCTAAAAACCTTCTCATCTCTGGCCTGATGTAGCTTCAGACGGTCAGATGGCCAGAAGTTAATCAATCTAAATAATTTTCTTAACCATCAACACACTTGTTAAATAATATACAAAATAAAAGGTTTTATATAAAAGATTATATCAATAAAGATAATTGTAAGGAATAACAAGATTATTTTAACAATATTTTGACCACCCGCAATCAAAACTTAGATTAGGGTTTGTTAAATACTTCAGCAGCGGTATTTTTGAGAAATTTCAAAGCGGATTACAATGAGCGTAACACTTACCCCTACGATGCATCTACTTGTGTATATCCCTTTGGAGGACTTGTGTTTCTTGAAGAGAACGCTTGATGCGTTTGCAAGAGAGAGATATATGAATACGACATTTAAGAATTTAATTTGAGCGACAATGGCGATCTCCAAAGAAATTAAGATCCTAAATTGGCAAGCACTCGATGGAACAAATATAAATGCAAGTTCCCAATAAAATTGGGTTATATCCATAAGCATTAAAAGTCCAAATTTCTCAATGAACACTATTGTGTGAACTACATAATTAATGACTTGCATTAATGTTTATATAAAAGAACATTTTGTATTTACTTATCCCATGTTTAAAATATGTGACTAATTTTAATAGATTTTTAAAAGAAAATCAAGTAGGGAATCCAATACTCTATCCAACATGACTTTTGCAATACACTCAGCAAAATTTTATCTACGATATAGTCGTAATAAGCCAAACAACTTCCCCAATAAACCAACCAGCTGTTGACTATACATATGCACACCTTTT
Organism: Taxus wallichiana var. yunnanensis; assembly: GCA_018340775.1. NCBI lineage: Eukaryota > Viridiplantae > Streptophyta > Pinopsida > Cupressales > Taxaceae > Taxus > Taxus wallichiana. Next base: position 273,403,364 of record CM031233.1, on the reverse strand, counting down.
TAAAAACAAACGCCTACACAGTGTCAACAAGTCAATATTTAAACTCTTGAGCATTCAACATTGGATCACATTTCCTGCTTGATGAAAGATGGGTGAAGGTATGCATGTCTTCTTTATTTTTGTCCAAGAATTCAAGCTTGATGAAAGATGTGCAATATTTATGGTTGTCTGAGAATTTTCTTGATTTTAGGGTTACCCCCTTCCAATCTGCCTAGTGGCAAACCTAGGAATATAACATTTGAATAGTATATAATATAAATGGAAACAATTACCTTCGTGGGCTTCCAGTTCCACAAAGGGGGTCTCATGAATGGTGCCTAGTCAAATTGTCTTTACAATTTTACATTTACTCATATACTTTTCCTTCTTTCAACACTGAAGCAAGGTCTAACTGTTCTATTCTACTTGCTTTTAGTTTTCAAGTTTTGAGAATTTCCCCACCAATTGTAAACCAGGTCTCTCTTCTAGACCCCCTTCAGGGTTAAGAATGTAATTTATCTGAATGCTCTTTTTCAATTAACTTGTGGTATTGGGTTTGTCCCTATGAGCAGATGAATTCAGACACAGACGCAGTCAGAGATGAATTGGATTTTGAGTTTTTGGGAAACAAATCAGGACAACCATATACTATCCAAACCAATGTATTTTCCCATGGCAAGGGTGACAGAGAGTAGAGAGTTAATCTCTGGTTTGATCCTTCTGCAGATTTTCACACCTACTCCATTCTATGGAACCACTATCATATAGTGTAAGCATAGTTTATGCTAACCCAATTCTAATTCCTTCCAGTTTATTAAATCATCATGTTGAATTGAGCATCATAATTACATGTACAGATTCTCTGTAGATGATGTACCAGTGAGAGTATTCAAGAACAATGAAGTCATGTTATTATTAGTGCGATCCTTTTATATATAAGCTTTCAACAAATCCTCACTATCTAACCTGCACTGCTTGGTGAAATAAAAGGAACCAAAACACGAGTGCGATTATTGCACTGCACTGCCCAACGGAAATTCTCAACAAAGCTCACCTAACACAGGCATCGATCATTCGGTCACATTCATCTGCATCCTCGTGAGCTCTCCAATTGTTTGTGGCTTCTTGGTTCTGGAAGGGATGTTGTGAGTCTTCTTTGAGGATGATCTCTAACCAAGGGCGCCCTTCTTCATCTTACTTGCAGCAGCACCGAGGTCAATGACTTTTGCAGAGCAAGAGAAACATACAATGATCGTCAGCTTCTTTGTTGCCTTCTCTCGATTGAGGTATGTATGTAAGGGTGGATTTTCCAGCAAAGGGACTACATGCTGCAATGAAGATCTCGTAAGCTATCTCTCTCAGATCACCTTCGGATAGTTGGCACCCTATTTCTCCAACTCTGCAAAAGTCATAAAATCATACGATTCTAAACGAATTGCAGACGTCGAACCACCTGTCTCAGCCTTGTACAAACAATTGTCCTAAATGCAAGAAAAAACCACTTGGCTCGGATCTGCAGCAACAACAACCAGCTGTCAGTCCAAACATCAAACACGTCCTGAAAATGTGGAGCCTCCAACTGTCAACTTCTGCGAAACTCATGCCTGAAATTTTGTGATCCGTTGGATTTCAACGAATGCGGGAGGAGGAATGTGGTCGGTTAGATATCTGACTGTTGTCAGCCCCAGCAGGTGTAGTCTCACTACAAGAACGCCTTCGGCGTAATAATTTGTTTTCTCAGGCCGCCAACGAGAAAAAGTTTATTACCCGCAAAGAGAAATTTCTAAACATAGTATCTCCTATGCAATTTTTCATATATTACCAAGGGTAGGGGCCCTTATAAAATCTCCATTTTGTCACTACGTATGAAAAAATCTTTATTCTTCATGTTACATTGCAAATTCATTTTTCTTCTTTCTCTTTACTATGTAAAATGCTTCATTTCTTGCATATTTAAAAAAGCAATGAACTTAACATAAACACATCAATTGTCGTGAAATAAACCTCTCCCCCAGAGAGATGCCTTTGAAAACCATCTCAAACGCCTATCAAATTATTGAATTTGGACCACCGGGTGAAAAGTTACGACCGAAAAATGCAAACCTTGTTTTAGGCCCCACCATGAAGCCGAGAGTGTTTCCTTCCAACTACAATTCGTGCCTAAACCTCTTAGAGGATGCTACATGGTGCTCCACAATAGGATGGGGAAACTATGGGGTTGCATAGATGCACCTTTCTCGCCATAGTCCCGAAAGTGAGCCACATGCCTATCTTGCGACCGGGCCCATTCCATATTCATGACTTTTAAAATAACCCGGCTCTTCCTTAACGCAAACTAACGCTAGCAATCCTTCATTACACCATGTAACTATCATGGGCCCTAGGATTTGGGGAACACCTTTCATTTTTACATCACATGTGAAGATGCAAAGTGCAAGTTAAAGTGGAATGCCCGATCCTGGAGTGTGGTGTCCATCCTTATGTAAGGTTCTAGGGCCCGAGGGATGTTTTACACATTTGCACCACATGTAAATTTACAAAGTGTACAAACATAACAAGTACCTGCCAACTCATATAAAAACACTAAGATATACCCCATTGGGCATCGGGCATGCACGTGCACATTGCAACTTTACACAAGTTACAAAATTGCAAAAAGGCCCGACTGTCCTAATAATAATTTGAAAATATGATCACACTGGGAAACAAGAATAACGTAGCATCTTACATTACTATAACCCTAAAATCCACCATGAAACCTGCAACCATGTTAACTCTCTCGAATTTTGATCAAGGAAAAACTAAAACACACCAAGTTTCTAGTTGCATTTCTGGACACATCACTATGGAATTGAAACACTAGATAAGCATACCGCCACTTCCCACTCGACAACCTATCCTTTCAAAATTTCTTAAGTAACAACCAAGGTGAGAAGCAAGTAACAATATATAAAAGATAACTCGGGGTAACAAGGAGCCAAGTCAAGGAAGTAGTAAAGTTTTACGATGATGGTAAAAAAATGCGGTGTAAAAACATGCACCAACAATGGCTCCATCTCGGGGATGGACACCCCCAACGGTTGTCACAAGAACCACAAACAAGAACTCATGGATGAAGTAGACTAGGTACCTATCCATTGGGAAACAAAGTCAAAAAATAAAAACATACCCTTTACATTACATGGATCACATGAATTACACAAGCTGTCAAGGGCGAAAAGACAAACAAGAGAATGTAAAATAAAGAAATGAAACTCTACATTGCATGGATGAATCCTTATGGTCCAGAGGACCAAAAAGTTCCATCAAAATCCACCAGGTCCTATACCATAGTTGAATCTTAAATTAATGCGTGAGGGCCAAAAAGACACTCATCAAGCCGAGTACTAAAAACATACGCTTAGAGCTTCCATCAACCGAAATCTGTAGTTGTGTCTGTATCAAAGTATGGTGTGATTAAAGCCATAATAGAAACATAATATTTCAAACCAACATCTGTGTCATACCCCTCCAAGGAGACACGCTGGCCAATGTCCTCCTCCTCCTCATGTTTAGTTCAAGGTATAACCATGCCAAAAGCTCCTGGTACCCCTTGAAAAATATGATATAACTTTGTTTATCATGCTCAGTAAAAGCACCATTTAACCAAACCCATCTAATTTCAATGCAAGTATTAAGATGAAGTCGGTGCACTCAACACCAACTGGATCCAACATGATCACTTTTGGTGCAAAATCATCACTAGGACCTTTAGAACTATTCCACCCACTTGGGACGATATTAGATTTAAAAAAAAAACACATGTTCACTAAGGGAAAAACATCAATAACCAAGTGATCATCCTTTTGTTTAAACACGAGGACATGGTCTAACTTCAATTTGAATATAATTTTCATGATACAAAAATCCTGTTGTTTCGACAAATCCCTAGTAAAGATTGAATATTAGCCAACTAATAAGGGGAACAGAGAAGATCCGTTACCACTATAACATTAAGGTGGCTCAATAAGAAAGTCAACATATACTTCTCCATGAGGTAAAGGTATATTGACATGTTCCTGATTACTGCAAGGTGACATAGGATACTCACATTGAATGATAGCTGCAGTGTGATTTTCATGATGGTTTTCAACACCTGTCAAACAACCCATTAAATCTATAATCAGCTTGAGGGTTAGAAATGTGTGCTCGAAATCCATATGAAAATCCAAGAAGACATCATTAGGGACAACAAAAGTTACACCAACACAAAGTTTCACATAAAATTTCTCATGTAATTCATTTGTCCTAGGAGCAGCCTTGGGTATATTACTTAATGCCTGGTTCGTGTTAATGGAAGCTAAAACATTTTTTCTTTGTTGCTTACTCATTAACTTGTATTATTTTTCTTGAAATACCAATGCATCAAGTAATAAACATCTATCCTCCCTTGAAGTAACTCCCCCACCATACTTTTCACTCATGATATTTCTTAAATGTCCAAATCCATGATTAGGGAGATTAATATTTTGCCTTAACTCTGTTACACCACTGCCTTTAGAGGAGAAACAACATACCTTCAAGACATTTGCCCAGAAATCATCTGCGCAGTTTGGGAACACAAAATATCACTAGAGGTAACACCATTTTTCAAATCCACCGATTATCCAACATGAAAGCATCATCAAAATATGGTTCACATTTATCAACAACATCAGTTAAATCACCCGATCACACGGACCGCGAGGCATCAAACATCCATCACACCTTAGACTAAAGTGATCATTTTATTCAATTGATGAGAATACTATCATTTACAATACTAGGATTCATGAACACTTTTTCCAAGTCCAATGATTCCTTAACAGTCCCCTCTCAACATATTTGAACCTTCACATTCATTTCCATGAGCCATACCAATCTGCTCTTACATTGTTCTCACTTTGAATAGCCATATAAAATGCATGTCTCAAAGTTTAAGGTCCTTTATCTATCAAAATGTGGGTTGCCTTTCCATCAAGTGCATCACAACATGTGATCAAATATGATTCATCACTTGGTCTCAAACTACTTGGTAAATTATTCAATTTGTTACTAAACCTAATGTTAAAATTTGTGCATACTTGCTTGGGTCTTTCCTAATGATTTCAAACGCAGAGAGGGGGACCCTCGGGTCATCTTCACCATCAAAGTGATTTCTAATAATATTTATCATTTTATCCGAAGAGTATAATGAACCCTGAGGAAAATAATTAAACCAATCCCTTGGATCTTCCTTCAATGTATGCACAAAAAATTCATAAAAACATCTTCATGTTTTACTTCATATTCTCCCATAATTTCTTCAAACAATGTAAGATGTTGCTCACAATCAATACTACTATTTCCTTGAAAACAAGGTAACCTAGTTCTTATTCCATTAGGGACTTTATTAGGATACCCAAGTATGCCCCTAAAGTCTAGAGGTTTGAAAACGTTATCTTGAAAAGGATCTATAGGGGGAAGATGAATCATATTGTTAGTAACAAGCTATTCAACAATGGGATCAACAAAATGAGTGGATTTTTATAGGGTTTTAACTTATAAATCCGAATAGTACTTGATAATATGAATCCATTCCAAGCTTAGAAGGAAAAACCATTAATAAAATATATCTATGAAGAACACTGGTCTAACCCAACAAATGAGAGTGGAGATGCCACTAGAGTGTGTACTCTAAAAATATAAGTTATCCTTTGGATACTAAAATATATCTCGATATATTCTAATAATTGTTCACATAGAAACAACTAGGGTCCATGGATAAACCCTCTTAAACCTCAAAACTATTGATAACCGACTATGTATAAATCAAACTGAAAACCCGACAAAATTTGGTTTCTATCCCGAAAACAATGCCATGGGAGTATTGGATCCTAATCTAGCACCCTCGGGAGAAATGCCGAGATATGTGAGAGGGAAAGGAGGAGGGAAAGACCTACCGAGTTTGTCATTTTGTATCCATGGATAGTGTCTACCTCTTCTCGCTTGACCAAGCCTTTTGGGAGTGATAGGTAGGCACTTGAATGAGGGTGTGGCTTTTCACCTACTACTTCGGATTTGCCTAAACCATGATGAGAGAACTCGATGTGCAACTCCGGAAGAAAGAGGGGGAAGAGAGGTGTTCCAGACCCTCAAACTTGGTTGGGTAGGTCAACGAGACCAACCGCAACCATTGAATGTAGTGATCACTCGAAAGAGTGGTCACATAAGCACTACAAAAATTTGGGAAGTCACACACAAACTATCGAAGAAAGACTAAATATGATCACAAACACCAATCCTAAAGAATTTACTAGAAACTCAAGTATATATTAATGCTTGGGATGATTTAATTTGAATATCAAGGCAAACGCACTTAGAGAGTACAAGGCTTGTGTGTTCAAGAAACAAATTTCATGCAAAGTATGTGCTATGGTGATGAGATCTGCAAGATGGGTGGGATTAGTTGGAAAATGTTAGGAATAAAATGAGGATGAAGAGAGTTTTTAAAGGTGGGGAGATGAGGAAACATAATGGGGATAAATTACCGTGTTAACCACCTTATTGTGATACCTTTTCCATGTTCAAATATGGAAATGAAAAAAAAATCACCTTCCCAAGGTCATATACTTCAAGGAACATCGAAGGAAAGAAAACAATGCAAAATAAACTTTGAAAAACTAGTACATGACCCCGAAATCAGAATTTTGCATATGGATCATGTCAAACAATCCAAACCAAGGGACACCCAGAGGCCATAGATTTTCATTCATAGTAGTCTACAGTAAGGAACTTTATAGATGCAAGTAATGGTGCCAAGTAACAATAAAAAACACCATTCCCTTCAACACCCAAACCAGATAATCCCTAAATGAATGTACCTCTATGAATGTTTTGTCACAACTCATACAAGGTCATGAAAGAAGATGAAAATCACTCAATTTCAAGATCAATTCAACAACAAAACATAACAAAAATAAACATGACATCCTATTGAAATGTATTCATTTTTGAGGAAAACAAGGGATATATATATAGACACTCTCAAAATTTTCTAATGGTTGTACAACTATAACCACCTTAACACAAATTGTAGACACAAAATCATGCACTTTGGGTAATTATCTAGTCCTAATTACATACTACTATTCATATGATTCATAAGTAATAAAATTACTAATTAACC